>OX387366.1:12402500-12900000 GCA_947563465.1 Archips xylosteana
TTTTCAGGTATCTTGACGTTGGTCATAGCCACTCGTACAAGAACTAGGTCGTAATAAAAAAAAAATTATCGACGCAGCTGACTGTACCTACTTATAATTACAAGGATCGCGATCAAGTAGACTTAGTAAAGAGTAATGACAAGTCTGCAAAGTTATTTAAACATCTGCTGATTCCTACGTCGAAATACTTACTGTTAGCCGTAAAAAACGATTTTTTTAGAAAATGAGCCAAGTTGTAGTGTTAGGCATTATTTTCTGAGCACCGATTTTCTAAACTGTCAATTGAAAATGTCATTTGAAAGCGGGAAAAATCTGTGTTTTGCTACAAAAAGAAAGCTCTAATTTTCGATTAACTCACGACATTATTTAAAACTATGGCTCTTTAATACGGTAAAGTGACCCAGAAAGGTAACTTTACCCATTGTGGTTACCTTGATTAACGTTTTACTATCGGTTGGTTTTAGTTAACGTTTTTTATGTTTTTTATTAGGCCTATGTTTATGTTGTTTCTATATGGGCCTAAATTACCCTCTATAGGGCCAAAGTACTCTGACCTTACGGTACACTCTTATTTGAGTTTCAGAACAATATTTCACCATTTAAGGATCCTATTTTGAGTGATATGATTTAAAAATTAACCTTCTGGAAAAATAATAAAGGTTTACGAGACATTTTTTTAGAAGTTATTAACACATAGTCATAGTAAGATTATATATTGTTGAAAAAATTACTTATAAATATAGTATAAAAGCTATTTTCTCAACTAATCATACTTTTAAATTTTCATTCTAATAACGCTGAATTACGTTCTTATCCCGAAAAATCCTTTTTTTTTTCAACATTAAGTACACTTTCCACCGACTTGGCTAAGCTCTGCCGAGCACCTTGTCCTTCCATTACAAGGTATTATGACAGTTACAAGCTTTTATAATATTACAGATTCCGTTTCTGATTCGGTAGTTACAGGAAATAACGACTGTGTGAAAATCAGCACTCGGTCCGAAGTTACATTGTTCAATTTGTATGAATTAATTAAACCTTCATAATGAGCTGTGATGGGATAGCTCTTTGTAGTAGCATTTAGTGTACATTTTATTTCATAAGAAAAATGCACCTCTTATCATCATCATCATCATTTTAGTTGCAAGACGTCCACTGTTGGACATTAGGCATCCCTCAACCCAATCATTACGGTTGGAAGCGGCTTGCATCCACCTTGAACCTGCGGCTTTTACCAAATCGTCCATCCATCTTGTTGGTGGACGTCCCACGCTCTGTGATCTCCTTTCAAGAACTTTTTGGCTCCAACGGCCATCTGTTCTGCATGGCCTGCCTATTGCCATTTCAACGAGCTAATCCACTTGCGGCGACCCTTGTTCTTCTACGGATCTCGTCATTCCTGATTTGATCCCGAAGCGAAATCCCGAGCATAGCCCTTTCCATAGCTAGTTGAGCGACTCTGAGCCTATTCATCAGGCCTATAGCCTCTCTTATGCTCCTTCCCAAACGTACACTAAAGTCCGAGTACTTAGGGCTACTACGAAGTTCGAATTTTCGTGTCATGCCGTACCTTTCAAATTTCTGTTTAATATAATACTATTAGCATGAATGGAAAGGCACGATACAAAGTTTGGAAATCAAATTTTGTAGTGTAAGGCTTAGACACTGACCCAGGTAGTAGTTGCCATCTTGAAGCAGATCATAATATAGGGCATTAGCATGTCGAACACTAGGATATTTGAAGGGTCCACGGAAAGAACATGTCTAGTCACCTAAACAGCTTTCTGAGTTATAGAGCGGTTTGAAAGTTAGTCATCAGGAACAATTACTTCTTTTTTTTTATAATATCTATTATCAGTCGACAGAATATAATTAGATAATGAAAGATCTTGTTGTTTTGAGGCGATGGATCTTTGCAGAGGAGCAGGGCCAATGCCCTGTCCTCATTCAGTCAGGGAGCACATGCGCCCGCTTCAGTCTTTTACTTGGTAACCATTTCTTTAAAAGTGAATAAAATATATATCATTTTCAGATATCCCTATTTAATATAATGGTAAGTTATAGTGCTTTGCGAGCTCTACATTTAGAGATTAAAATATCAATTTTCAAAAAAAGTGACTAGACATGTTCTGTCCGTGGACCCTTCATTTATTTTATGTTATGCCATGTTTGTCAAAACAATCTGTAAAATAGAATTTCCACTATTTTTTTTTGTTGAATAATGGTGTTTCTATTGATTTTTTAAAAAGTACATTTGATGCAGACGTTAATAGTTTCAAAACTTATAAATGTTTCTTTGAAGAAAGTACAAAATATGTTCCAAAAACTAGTAATGAGGATAATCGAAACCGTTTAAACACCGTGCAATATTTTGAATGTAGACTTTGTTTGACCCTTAAGAAAATCAAATCCTGACCCAGATGCATTAAAACAAAGCGACTAAACAAACAAATGAATGCATTATGTATACACCAAGTAATGCGACCTTCACGCTTGCGCAGAAGCCACTGGAAGTATGGTAAGCGAAAATAAACTGGGATTATTTCAAAGCAATACGACGGACAGACAGAGGATGTACCACTTAAATATTATAAAATGAAAATACTACATTTACGTTTAAACGTTACAGATGTAACAAAAACAGAAAATAATGAGGGACCTTTAAAAGAAACGCATTATTCTAGATTTCATTATTTTTTTCAAACGTATGTTTGTTATAACGTAACGTAACGTGTTTGTTTGTATAAACTAAAATTCTGAGTAACAGGAAATATACTGCATATCACCAAATAATAAAAATCAGAATGGATGGGTCAACTTTGTAATTTGTCTAAAATACGAGTACCTAGTTTCATTTTTGACCATGGACCATGGTCCAGTGTACTCACCATGGTCCAGTGTACTCGAAACGCCTCTAACCGGCAGAAATGGAAGCAAATTGCTAAGAGGGCTGTCCTCGAAAAAGTCTGCGACCCACCAAACATCTCTCCGTGCACATCGTCTGCGCAACCACGACCACTCTGACAAGAGTGTCCGACTAAGAAGAGAGTTTCATTTTTATAAGTTTTGTGTGTAAAATGATGAAATCCGCGTATAAACTAAAGTCGCCGACATAGCTCGAAGAATCAAGTCAAGTGGCAGTAGGCAGGGCACATCGCTCGTGGAGCTGATGGCCGATGGGGCTAGAAGGTCCTCGAATGGCAGCTTCGGAAATTCTTATTCATTATGTTTGTCATAATTTTGGTTAGTCATTTTTTTCCCCGTCGACACCGTAAATTTTCCAGAAATTTTGAAATGCTAATCCTCTTCTTCATAGTTCGTAGTTTCTGTGAAAAAAATCGTGCGTGCAGCTCCTCCACGCGGAAGAAGTGAAACTTAGTAATGTGGAAATGAAAAAGGCACTTATACATCAATATGTACCTTAAAAATAACTTAAAGAACTAAATTTACTTAAGCAAATGTTGTTTAAATTACTCACTAGATGGCGCTTTTGTCAAGTCTCATACAAATATGCACAGACAGTATGAGTTCTGCATCGCACTGTCGAAGTTTTTAACATCCGTTAGTGTATATACAATGCGAGATTACTTGCTTCGGCAATACATATACCTACTAATGCTTTCATACCCCTCCATTGTAGCGTTAAACGTTTAACGCGACCTTGTTGGAAGTCGCATTAGAAGTTTCACTTCAAAAAGAGTTATGCGAAACGATGAATTATGCGTAAAAACTTTATGCATCCCGACATGGACCCATATTTTTCTCTTGACTATACGGTATCTCGGTGTGAGAACCCCGTATACACTCGGCCAGTTTTTTACCTTATGCTGTCACCACTGCCTCCAACGCGGGTGCGCTAACTGTTGCGCCCCGTAACTGCGTATAGCGATCCAGACGGGCGTTAAAAACACTTCTATTGTATTGATTTTGTTCGGCCGGTGACAGCCAAGGAAGCTCCGAGACGTGGGTGTTCCTAGGTTATGGTTTGGCGCGGATTTCAACGTCTTGAGATTCGAATCTTTCAGTATTTATTTATTTCAGTATTTAATGAATCTTACAAAAAATTGTACAAAAATGATGCCCTGTTGGGGCGTAGCAATTAAACTTAAAATTAAGCAGTAGGTACATATTTCAGTACATATAACTTTTAAACTAAATTTATAAGTACATTAGTTTGTACTTATCTATACAACACGTACCTAATGTTAGTGTCCGTGTAAGTGACAATTTAAAAAATAAAATTATTATAAAACAAAAATATTTTTTTTTAAATTATAAACTAATAAACAATTTCGAACAATTAAATAAACAATTTCAAACAATTTTAAATTACAAACTAATCTATGCTACGGTTACTAATTTGTGCTCAGCCATGCTATGCTTCATTCCCATTCAGGCTATATAGGTGCCATTCATTTATTACGTAAGTCGATTTATGGGAGGATTGACGTCCATGTCTTATTTCTTCTTACAAGGGAGTGGAAGCGCCTTGGTAGTTCTTACGTAAGATCACAAAAAGGCACTAAGTTAAATAGAGTTCGATAAATAATGAAGAAAAATATGATTATTACCAAAAATTTTCTCGGCTCGGGCCGTAGTTCCCGCGCGGGCCCAGTGTGGATTGGGAACTTCACGAACACCATTGAATTTATTCGTAGGTGTGTGCAGGTTTTCTTTCAGATTCAAAAATGTATCGCTCATAAATAAGTAAATATTGCTCACTTTCAATGAGTTTTAACTTGGACTTTTTAGGGTTCCCAACACCAAGGGTGCCAATGTGACCCTATTACTGAGACTCCGCTGTCTGTCCGTCCTTCCGTTCGTCTGTCACAGGACTTTATCTCTTAAACCGTAATAGCTAGAGTCCAGCTAATTGGTGAAAAGTTCATGATGTATCACTGTGACCGCTAAAACAAAAAAAAATATGGGTCATCATTCATCATACAAAAAACGTGTGTTTTCAGCGATTTTAATAAGCTTTATAATAAAATTAACTAGATTTACGTCTTGTTTCTTACTGAACTATTTTAAAAACATTGTACGGAGTACGACACCCATCACATAAGTACCTGCATACAAGTTCTTCGAATCAGATTTGACCGGTTTTTAAGATCATTCCTAGTCAGCCTTTATCTTTAAAAGAGTATTTTTTTTGTGACGACCGGATAGCCTAGTGGTTAGTGAACCTGACTACGAAGCTTGAGGTCCCGGGTTCGATTCCCGGTCGGGGCAGATATTTGTGTGACAGCCCCTCGTGAAAAAGGGGTTAATTCTGCAGAAGCTGAACAGCTGATTTTGACTTAACCCCCTTTACACATAAAATAGAAAATAGCTGTTTAATTCCTGCAGACTTAACCCCTTTTTCACTAGGGTCCCAGATTAATACGAATGTTTGTGCTTGAGTCTTGGATGTTTAATATGTATTTAAGTATGTATTTATCTATATAAGTATGTTTATCCGTTGTCTAGTACCCATAGTACAAGCTTTGCTTAGTTTGGGACTAGGTCAATTGGTGTGAATCGTCCCACGATTTATTTATTATTTATATTATCACAATCTCTTGAATCAGAGTACACATAAATTTTCCATAATTCACATTCTATCCACCAAACCCGTATTAATAATAATACAGTCTTTCAATCAATCCCAGAATCTAGACTTAAAAATTCGGTCCTCCTTTTTCCTATTGTCTCGTCCGACATTTTAAAAAGGGGGGGTGGAAAGTGGGACGAGCGAAATCAATAGGAGGGGGAGGTGGTGCTAAGTGAGCGCAAGGGATACTGCTACCCCCTAAATTAGGTCTGTGGAAAAGTGGGAATTTATAAATGACGAGTGTGAATGTCCTGACATTACTTAAGTGTTTGATAATTAAACGATTCTGGCATTATTTTCCTTATCCGGTACTAACATAGATTTAAGCACAATTTTTACTAAATAACAAAATGGACCAATGTTTTAGTATGAAATAAATTAATAAATTCATTAATTGCTTAAAAAGTTAGTATGTGGTTTGACCTCATCATCATCATCCCAGCCCAGCATACGTCCCACTGCAGAGCACATGCCTCCTCTCAGAATGAGAGGCTTGGGCAGTAGTATAGTACCCACGCGGGCCCAGTGCGGATTGGGAACCTCACGGTTTACTAATGTTTCGCAAATTATTTTTCCCAAACAGATTAATTTGGCAAATGTTTATTTTTTCTGAAACTGTAAACTTTCAGGATTGTTATAAAACAAACCTAACCTAACCTAACGTAACCTACAGAATAGTCCGAAAAATTAATCAGTTTGGGAAAACAATTTGCCAAACGGAAGTACACCCTTTATTTCAATTATATTATTAATTATTTATTTTCAGTTTTCCTTTCCCGATTTTAGAATAAAGGAGTGAGTTTGACAGAACAAAATATGCTTTACTGGTTACCAAATTTCTACGAAATCATTTAGTCGCAGTTGCGGGTTTTTTAAAACAAAATTCAAGATATTCGCTTATAAAAGGGCCCCCGCCTACCCACACACGCGCACACACTCACACTCTATTGGATTTGTTTACACAACATGGCTTCCTAAGGGCCGCCGGTAAGAAGATTATGCAACCTGCACGTACCCTTTATTTGCAGAGAAACTCAAATAAATGCAGTTCAATACGGAAACTAGGCATTTCAAGTAATTTATTGAATCAGACGTTACTTTGCGGATGTCCATACTAATGAACTGAAAGAATTACTTACAATTGCAATTATTTTTGCTTTTTCCGGGTGAGCAAATTAATTGTTTCAGTTCATTAGGAATTTCAAAACGTAAATGTGGAAAATACCCAGCGGGAAGGGGGTTAAGAGTTATTTTTTGCAGAATCATTTTCGTTGAAATGTTTTTGTAGATATGGCAGAAGATTCTGACACAGTTCTTGGTTAACTGGTAGTGCAGGACCTCTTATAACCGAAAACGCAATCTAAGAACCAGAATGGTAGAACCAGTTCGAAAAAAAAGTAACCTCAAAAGTGAAGCGGTTTGAGTATTTCTAAAAAAGTTTGTACAGTTAATTTTGGACTCCAAATTACATAGAAATTTACAGGAAAGTAGTTGATTGAATGCAACTGAGCAACTAGCACAGCCAAAATGTCCTGATTCATTTGTATGCAATTTTCTTTTATTGTTACCAGAAGACCTCTCTATTATATATTGCGCGTGCTTGCGATCTGACCGCGCGGACCATACGGTCAGATCGCATATCTATACAAAATATTGTTCATACATAATGCGGGCTGCGTTCAATTTGGCCTGACCACGACCGCAGAACGCATCCAGTGTGGCACATCCTTTAGTTAAGGTACCATTGTAACTAACAAATTTAATCTTTTTCTTTCTATTAAGCTATTATTATAGGTCCCGGGTTCGATTCTCGCGTCGGGGCAGATATTTGTATGACAAATACATAGGAATGTTTGTTCTCGGGTCTTGGGTGTCTAATATAATATGTATAATCAGACATAGGAATTGAGGGGGCAAAATTTAATGATAGGTAGTGCGTTCCTTTATCAATAAACTCAAACTATCGATGCTTTTCCCATATGGTAGTGATCGCCCCCAGCTTTGTTTGAAGTTTGTATTCTTTTGTAAGTCTTATTTCGGAGACAAATATTATGATAAAGTTTACACAAAGCATATTTTAAATGAAAGCTGGGTAATGAGTAGGTACCATTGCAATATAAAATATATACAATAAACTCGTAAGGCCCAATATGCTGAATGCAAACATAACAAAGCAAATGTGAACTTGTCTTGATTGAAAATAAGTTTCAAATTATGATAGTCGAAATTTCACGTGGGCTTTACGAGGATAAAGAAGAAGAGAATTGATTTATTATTGTGTTTTATTGTTATACTTTCTATAAAATTATATTATTACAAAAAAAACTTGGACCGATCAGTAGTATCTGGGGAAAGCATTGATAGTTGAGTTTATCGATAAAGGAACTCCCTACCTGTCATTAAATTTTGCCCCCTAAATTCCTATGTCTGGTAGCAACACAAGCTTTGCTTACTGTGGGACTAGATCAAATGGTTTGAATTGTCCCGTAATATTTATTTATTATTTAAGTATTATCATTATTTCTAGATGTTCGGAGAACTGATAGAATCAGAAACACCGACCTGCGCTCCAGAACTCAGATTGTCGATGTGGACACAAAGATCGCCAAACTCAAGTGGGACTGGGCGATGGGCACCGGAGCAGGGGCAGGCCAAAACGGAGATGGCGGGATGACTTGGACAGTTTTGACCCATTTTGGCGGGATTTTGCGAGGGACAGAGACGGGTGGAAGGTTTACTAATGTTTCGCAAATTATTTTTCCCAAACTGATTCATTTGGCAAATGTGTCATTTCCCAACAGTTTATTTTTTCTGAAACTGTAAACTTTTCAGGATTGTTATAAAACAAACATAACCTAACCTAACCAACAGAATAGTCCTGAAATATATCCTGAACAGTTCACAGTTTCAGCAAAAATAAACATTTGGGTAATGAAACATTTGCCAAATGAATCAGTTCGGGAAAAATAATTTGCCAAACGGAAGTACACCGTCACGTAACAGTTACTCGAAATAAATGAATTTATTTATTTATTTTATCACGGTACAGAAGTCGCATTGACGTTTGCAATAAGCTCATACTTGAATTGCAAACCCATGACCTTTTACATGGTAATTCTGGTCTTGACCGAGTTAAGAGTGGTCGGGATACCTGAAAATGGTGACGATTAAATTACAATAACATTGGCACACATTACAACTACAGGGTTCTACACGGTTCTAAAGAATTTGCAATATTTTAAGGTGCACAGTATCCAGAGCTTCACAATGGGTAGACTCGTGATGGTTGTGAGAAAGTGGCTCGAGACTTTGTCATATAATGATACGGAGGTCTTTTTTAACAACGGCCCCTAATTCCAGACATAAACTCATACACACTCACACACGCACACACACATACACACATACACATACACTTACACACACACACACACACACCCACACTCGCACGCGTAACTATAAATATAAATTGTACCTACTGTAAATCTAGTTTAGTAAGTAATTTAGTTGTTGTTTTTTATCATTTTTTGCTTCATTGTTCTTTTTATTTTATTTTATTTTTATATATATTTTCTCTCTAGTCCTCTGGTAAGCTTTCTAAGTAAACTATATGTATAGTGCACTCCAAGGCCCCAAGATACAGGCTCTGCCTAGTTTGGGGTCTGCCAGATATTCCCTTGTATTTTGCTGATGTATGTTTTTGGAAAAATAAATTATTATTATTTATTATTTATTTATTTTTAGGGTTGTGTATTTGGGTGGTTAGATCAATTTACCAGAATTGACATTTTCTAGTTGCGATTTTTTTCTATATTTGGATCATTATTCGAGCGTTTCAACCGTCTCACTTTCGTGGTCACGTTTTCTATGAATCGGCTGTAGATTTTGATGGCGTTTTCGGTTATTTATTAGAGGGCCTGTACTTCTACCACATATTTAAAAACTGTATCACAATCTTTTGCCATTTCTACAAAAAAGTGTCCACGACAGTGAGGCGGTTGAGACGCTCGAATAATGACCCATTTTCCCAAATGCTTTTTTCCCACTATGGTTTTTTACTGAAGCCTATTTTCACAATCGCGTTTTATGCCAATTCTAATCGACACAGAAACAAACTTTGATCAATTATAACTGTAGATCCACAGTCGCGCGCCCGAAAATGTCCGAGCCAAATGAGCGCCACTTTGATAAAAGTGGCCTTCTTTTTTCTCAGTACGTTGCGTGAAATTGTCAAGTTTAGCTGTCAAGTGTCAACCGAAATTCGACTGTAATGAAGTAAAGACTAGGTTCAAATTTCTGTGTAGGTGATGATTTTAATTGTTATGCAAACAAATAAAAAAGTTCGGACATTTTTTGACGGGGATTTTGTTCGGCAATGTGTATCTTCAGTTATAATTGATCAAAGGAAACAAAGGTAAGTTTAGGTTTTGTATATGTTAAGTTTGTATCGGCCCCGGCCCGTAGGGCCAAAAGCACACAGAAAAAGGAGCTGGACACTGTTGCTGTGTCAATCCAAATTGGGAAAAAACGCTATGCTGTGAAAATTAGCTCCAGTAAAAAATTATAGTGAGAAAAAAAAAGCATTTGGAAAAAAATGCGAATGGAAACTTTGCTGCTAGGAAATAATGATTCTGACAAATTGATATAACAAATTCTATACTTTGGTCATACACACAGTAAGCAGCAAAAGTTGTACGGTAAAATTACATAAAGTTTACCACTGACAGATGGTTTGCCTTCATTTCATATTCAACTTTAACGACCTACAAATAAAGCCAATTTTGGAATACTGTTACCCACGTTTGCAGATTTTGTAATAGCTACTTTATTTGTGTGGTGTTAAAGTTGGAAATTAAATGAAGGCAAGCCATCCGTCAGTGGTAAACTAAAAGTAAACGTATTGTATCTCCTGTGGTCATAAAATTAGTGACTCTGAGTCATTGACCTATAATAATAACAAGACACCCAATCGCTTGACAAAAATTCCTCAAGAAACGTCCGAGCGGCGTTGTGTGTACGTATACATCAATTTATGTTGATAAAATTAACAGCATTCATTCAAATTAACACCTTTTTTCGTAGCAGTAATGTTTAATGTCAATTGTATACGAGCGTTAGAAGTAGTTTCATGACGTCACGCGCTGGAAACCGCCTAAAGAAAGAGTAAAGAATAAAGTGGAGTCGTCATGCGAAAAAATAAACAAATTGATTAAATAAAAAAATATATAATCTTTATTTTTTAATATTCTAATTTAAAAGTTAATTTATTGAAGAGGTGCCGTTTACTTTGGATTTTAATTTTTTCTGTGTCTTTTTTGGCGATAATAATATAATGAAAACGTATGTTTATGTAGTTGAACGTTGAACTTAAACTTATTGTTTTCATTAAAATAGTTCTATGATTTGGAAAATCTAGTGAATGTTGAATAAGACTTTCTAAAATGCTGGTATTTATAAATGATTTTAGTACTGCACAAACAATTTTTGCCGCATTCAACTTTGATGTGTAATGTTGATGTCTTATGGTCTCTTCTGTTTTTTTACTTAAAATAAACAAATCCTTGGACGAATAAAACAAGCCTCCCATGTTTTTAATGTCAATCAAATTGTGGAATGACGTTTTTTCTCAAAAAACATTTTTTTTTTCAAAAAAACCGGTTGTCTGTAAAGTCGGTTTACGGACGACAGTGTAACGTGACAACGTCATAACAAAACATTCAAAAAACAAAAATATAACCAGGTGGTCACCCATCCAAGTACTGACCGCGCCCGACATTGCTTAACCTCAGTGATCGGATGAGAACCGGTGTTTTGTCAAATATCTTGAAAATGGTGCATCCTACGGCAAAATCAATGAAATTTTCACCCCCCCCTTTAATACCCCGCACTCCCTCCCCCCCTCAACCCCCCCCCGCCCCGCACCCCCACATTCAAAAACCAGTGTTTTGTCAAATATCTTGAAAACGGTGCATCCTACGGCAAAATCAATGAAATTTTCATCCCCCTTTTGAAACCCCTGCACCCCCCGAACCCACTCCCCCGCGCATTGTACATCCTGGCGTTCGCCGCTCTCTTGTACATATTGGCCTTCGCTGCTCTGTAGGTACATGTATGGGACATGTCCCGTACATGTACGTTAATGTCCCGTACAAGTACGTTACATTGCGTGATCCTTTTTCGTGTATGCAGCCGGCGTTCATCGATTTATTAGACGTTGTCACGTCATAAAAAACATTTATTTTATTTTTTTGCTATAATACAACATGTTTCATATTCGTTTATGTTAAACTTACATAGTGTCAATATTTTCTACCTTAGCAGGCATACACATGAAATGAATTTAGTATCCTTACTCAATAATAATTTAATAACACAGCAATTATAAAATGAAATTAATACAAAAACAAAGTTAAATTAAGTTATTAATAATTACGTTCAACATTAAAATAAAAAAATAGACTATTGAACTCCACAGCTTTCTTTACTCCGCGGAAGCTAGACTGTCTGTCTTTTTTGCTCACGTGAGTTTGATTACGGTGCGAAAGAGATATACGAATACGGGGCGAGAATATTTTGTTTTAGCAATTGAAATGTAAATTTTTAGCAAAATACTAAAAAACATCAAGACAGTTATGCAATTTTGTAAGTTTAAAGTAACACTTAACCAGAAATACGACACTCCATCCTTTTTAAGAGTGGATCTGCTGTCATTTGTACAGTTTTTCACCGAAAACTTTGTCATTGCGTGACGTTGTAATCAACGCGCGGTCGAAACACAACTGAACCAAAAGCCTGCGCAATAGACGCGTGGGCAGGCTTTTGCTTCCGACAATTTTTGAGTGTGATTGGGAGTCTAGTTGTTATTATAGGTCAATGCTCTGAGTCGACAACTTTAAACATGAAATTACCGTGAGACTTCACTCATAGTGAAAATAAACGGATCACTCACGTCTTAAAACGAGTTTAACTATGTAGGTATATTAAGTCCCGAGTCAACAAACTTAAGATATACTTATTTTAATTGGCCGAAAGTTGGACAGGCTGTGCACGCTGATGCGGACTTGACTAAAAAATATTGCCTATAGAGACACAAAGAAAAAAAAGTGTATGACCTTAGATTATATATATACAAGATACCCAGTCCCGAAGAAAATTTTCAAACAAACACGGCTAAAGTGACATTTGCAGCTGTATTCAGGAAGATGCCACCATCACTTATTTGCAACTTGTATTGAGATAAATATTTTATGCAAAAACGACTCAACTTCATGAGTATTTCATGAGCTGTATTCCATGTGACACCATTATTTTGTACCTTTTTTGTACGTGCGAAATGAATAACTAAAATTCATAAAATTGCTATTTACGTAACTAGTATTTGCTAATGTATCAATAGAACTTATGAAAAATAAGACATCCCATCCTTTTTTCTCATTTTTAAGCCAGTATTTACACATTTCTTGACGCAACATTTAGCCATTGTTGAGAACTGACACGGTCTATGGTCAAAACAAGACTAATCTCAAAACTCGGAACACAGTCGAAAAGTTCCGAGTTATGTAGTGCCCATTTATTCCGGCTGATTGTGTATCTATGTAATATATATAATCTAAGTGTATGACCCACTTCTTTTAAGATTAAAATACTTATTAAGATAGCTTAGTTTGGTGAGAGGCGTGCCAAAATGCAGTGTTGCAAGCAAAAACATGCGAGTGCATGCGGCGTTCAATTGACCACTTGGTCCGTCTGTTATCGGCCCTCACACACGAGTCCATCACAGGTCCGCTAATGTATCCGTTTGCACCCCAATATAGCTTTCCACAATCTTAAAATATAAAGATTTTTGTAGCTGTTGGTTTTGTGATGTATTTGTTTCTTTTATTGAATTAAACAGTTTAAATTTAAAATTTAAATTTAAATTTTTTACTTCAAATTCTTTCGTTTCACTGCATCGCAATGTAGAGCTTGTAATGCAACTTGCACGTTTTTTCTTGCAGATCTAAGCTCGGCTTATGAATGCGGGTCCGCGGCGAGGTGCAGCGAGGGGGAACTACATTTCAGCTTGAGGTGCACACATATTTTCGACCTATATTTTAAACTTCTGAATGCCGGAACTCGTGATCAAGAAAATTATAACACATTTTTAAACATATGACATCACCAAGTAAATATACCGTCGGATGTAATTTTCAAACAACCATTATTCCAGCTTGATGGCATAACTTTTGAGTAGGTTTCCAAACAACCTAGACCACTCACACGAGGCTAGGTTTAAAAACAAACCGTTTGTACAACCTTCTAGGATAATAGTGAATAGGTTGTTTTGGTAGGGGCCCTTTAGGGCAAGATGAATGTACAATTTAAGTGTAAGTGCCACACAATCGGGTCGACTTTATGCCTTTATAATTGTGGTGCGATTTGATACGAATATTTGAACGATAACGACTTTTATGCCCTTTTAGTGTCAAAAGCCGGGTTTCCACTGCGCGAATTGCCTCGCGAGGCAGCCATTTTCGGCGCCTTGTGTCGAACAAAATTATGCCCCATGCGCTAGCCTCTAGCTATACACATTTTTGTATTTAAATACTTTATTGAACATAAAACACAAAAATAATACAAAAAACAACATAGCAAAAAGAGTACCTACAAAGAAAACACAAACTTATTCCTAAAAGGAATCTTTTAATGATAACATGATTTGACAAGGAAAACTTAAGATTGGCGAACAGTAATTTATGTACAGTCAGAAGAAAGGGTATATAATATAAAAATAAATACACAAAATAAACAACAATTAGGTACTATGACAAATATACTTTACACTGAACTTTTTTTTGTGGCCTCCTTTCATTGGACATTGCAAAAGTTAAGTCTACATCAGCGTATGGGACGACTGGCCAACTTTGAGCCCAATTAAATAAATCTTAAGTTTGCTGACTTAGAGTCGCTTTATGTCCACAGAAGAGACAATTTTTGTGTAAGTACACTGTGTACAATCGCCCCAAACACCAGCTTGCCATTTTCAAAACAAATTTGCTTGCAGCCGTTGAAGTTTATTGGTATGGATTGGTATGGACAGATGTCTAGCCACTGCACGCAAACTGGGCCTTTAAGACGCTGTCAACACCAACGTCGGCGCACACTGTCTATTTGTATCGGAGTAAACGAGATGCCGCTATTACTGGGCAGCCGGGTATATTGAAATTTATCGGGCAAATATTTAATTTAAAAAAAACTGTGGATTATTTGTGAAATATGACTCGTTAGCGGTTTAGGTATGAATATGTTCACTTCATGTTTTTAATTGCAGACGCATACGCCAAAAAAATAAAGACACAGAACCGTTTAATGATGATTTTAAGACCTATCTTTGCAATTATTTTCTATCGAGCCGATTTCGTCCAATTATGTATCGAGTCCGTCCACGGTCTTTGAAATATGATGAATTATTAACATATAATTTTTTGATGTGCCTGAACAAACAGTTTTTCTTAAAAAACTGTTTAAATGACATCAATTTCAACAAAATTAGGTGTTGTCAGCCTCTTAAGGTGTCAAGCTGGCGTCTGGGCCGATTGTACCTATGACTCTTTACGTCAAAAAAATACTATCGATGATATTGCGAATGTGGGGGAGCACCAGCGGCAAAGAAAGCCGTGGTGGCCTAGCGGTTTGACCTATGGCGTCTCAAGCAGAGGGTCGTGGGTTCAAATCCCGGCTTGCACCTCCGATTTTTTTGGAATTTATGTGCGAAATTACATTTGAAATTTACCATGAGCTTTTTTACCACACCTGAGAAGAAATTCAATGATGTTTGTGATTCCCAATCCGCACTGAGCCCGCGTGGGAACGCGCGGGAAGCAACAGGATAGTAATTTCAGTTGAAACGCTAGTAGCCCCAAAAACCACTCAAAAGAAAATCACACAGTAACTCCTTAAGCGCTATGGTTCTAGGCACGTTACTGTAATTCTGTAGTATATATTCCAAGCGCTGCATAACGAGCGCCAATACATTTTTATTGCAAATACCAAACCAAAATGGCCATGACAATGCAGCGACCTTGTCCAAATGCATTTTGTCTAGACGAATAACAAACGTGTTACCTCATGCTCATACAGACTGCATCCCAAAGTCTTGACAAAAAGCTTTATAGTGTATTTGGGCCATTTTTTATTTTATAGTACTTACCTTTTGACTTTTTTTAATTCGGAAAGTTTCATGTGATTTCTGCTCAGAATCACGAGCTCTTTCGATCCTTCTAGGAGAAAAAAAGAAAAAAGTGATGTCCCAGGCCCAATTGCATAACAAAGTACAAATTATATTACAAGCGTAACTCCCTTTCTAGTTAATATAACAACTGAAGCGAGAGTTCCGCTTGTAATATTAGTAAAGTTGTACTTTGTTATGCAATTGGGCCCCAGTCTTAATAGACGCCGAAATAATCTAGGTCGATTGCCAAAGTCCAAAATAATGCCAATTTTATTATAATTTTAACTGTCTACTATGTTTTGTCTCAGTAGGTATGTCGGGCACAAATGGCACAATTGCATTGCTGAGCTAGAAAAATTTAGCGAGATCAGTTGTTAAGATTTTTTTATCAGAAACGCTATTTAGAGGTAAATTACCTCAGACTAGCTGTTGCCCGCGACTCCGTCTGAGAAATAATCGTGCATCGTTATTGTTATGTTTTAGAACTATAAAAAAACCAGCCAAGTGCGAGTCGGACTCGCGCACGAAGGGTTCCGTACCTACCATTATCTATAAAAAATTGTGGTTTACGATTTATGACGTGTGTATTTAAAAAAAAAAGCTGACTAGATCTCGTTCAAACCAATTTTCAGTGGAAGTTTACATGGCAATGTACATCATATATGTTTTTTTAGTTTTTTCATTCTCTTATTTTAGAAGTTACAGGGGGGGGGGGGGGGGGCACACGTTTTACCACTTTGGAAATGTCTCTCGCGCAAACTATTCAGTTTAGAAAAAAATGATATTAGAAACCACAATATCATTTTTGAAGACCTATCCATCCCCATCCCCACAATTGTATTGTATTGTTATAGATGACGTATCTAAGCCTATATTTGTATGAAATTTGGGCCAACGATAAAGAACCCTCACCGAAATACACATAAGTATAACATTAACATTCCAAAGACACCATAATTAATTATTCATACAAATCACTCATCCACTTAGTGTTGATTACTCACGTCTCTGCTCTCAATAACAATTTGGGTATTTGATGATGCAATTATATTTGTTAAACAATGTACTTACAGAATTAATAATTAAGGTAAATGTCCTAGTGTTTGGCATGCTAATGACTTGCTGTCACCTCTATCTATAGCTAATGACATAAAGTTAAAAATGGCAACTGCTGGGTTAGTAACCAGAAAACGCAACCAGCCTACTTTACCATAAAAATTACTATACCTATACCATGAGTTACACTAGTTTACAGTGACCGTACTCGCTAGCGACGGCGTAAATGATTTGTATGGAGAATTGTACTTTCGTAAGTGACCGCTAGAGGCGCTGTACACAATTCTCTATACAAATCATTTACGCCATCGCTAGCGAGTACGGTTACTGTAAACTAGTGTAACTCATGGTAGAGGTACTAGTCCCACAAATCGACAAAATTGTTAACTTACTCGTACAAAAAAAATGACAGTTATGTAAAATTGAAGTAAGTACTTGTAACGTTTTTGGTAAGAAGTTCCAATAGGGGTACCAAAGTAAGCGGTATCCCAAAAAATTGGCAAACTTAAAACCGAAATTACCCACTTTGTCCTTTGGAAAAGATACCCTACCCGCCACATAAATCTTGTTATCGCGTATTAATAAACTAACAATGAGTAGCACAGTAGGATAGTAAAGTTGCAATTAATTGCATATTTTTCAGGTGCTGGTCATAAAAAACCGGCCAAGTGCAAGTCGGACTTGCGCACGAAGGGTTCCGTACCATTATCTATAAAAACGGCAAAAAAAATCACGTTTGTTGTATGGGAGCCCCCCTTGAGTAAATATATAACTAAATATTCTGTGAATATTTCAAGCGTCTACCTGTTACCGTTATCAATATCAAGCAAAAACAAGCAAAAATAATTCGAAGCCGATTGCTCGGGAATAGACAGACATACTCTCAAACCTTAATTTATATACATAACTATATACTAGCGCCACCACAAAATGTGTGCAAAATTAGAACTACTGAGGTGATTGGTTGTCAACCGGCATCGATTTTTAGTTAATTAGCAAGCCATCTAGTTCGGCAAATACATTGTAGATGGCGCTGTAATAAACAAATCATGTTTGTTGTATGGGAGCCCCCTTAAATATTTATTTAATTCCATTTTTTAGTATTTGTTGTTATAGCGGCAACCAAAATACATCATCTGTGAAAATTTCAACTCTGTAGCTATCACGGTTCCCGAGATACAGCCTGGTGACAGACGGACGGACGGACGGACGGACAGCGGAGCCTCAGTAATAGGGTTTCCGTTTTTACCCTTTGGATACGGAACCCTAAAAAATAGCTAACACAAAAGGCTAATGCGGGAGCGTAGCGAAGCGAAGCTTTTGAACCTAACCATTCCGAATCGCTTCCGTCCCGTACCGCCTTGCTCGCTCACTTCGCTCGCTCGCCGAGTACCTACTTAACACGCTCAGCTGCCTTCTTTCTGCTTATTCCCCTAAGTTCAAGTCTAGGGTGAATGAGCATTTACTAGGCAAGCCTGCTCCATCCTAGGCCTCATCTTCGCTTTCCATCAGGCGTGATTGTGGATTTGTGGTCAAACGCAAGTCTTTAAAGTATAAAAAAAACTTTACGTAGTTTAGTTTAAGAGTACAACTAAGCAAAATTGGAAAAAAACTTGGACAGTTTCTTAGTCAGCTACATAATTCGACAGACATGAATTGACATATTAAATCTTAGTTAGATTATTACGAGTAATCTTACGTATATAGTATCATATAGCGCTTACTATGCTAAACCAGCTTCCCACGGCGTGAAATGCGACACGTGTAGACTGTTTAGTTTACTATATCATAGTGAATGTGTTGGCCACTAACGACAGATTTTAGTGTAACTATACTTCATTTAATTTAGAATTGAAAACCACAACATCATTATATTGCGGCTCGTCAACTATTTCTTACCTAGCAAATAGTACAGTACAATAGTCTGGGAGCCGCAAAATAAAATTGTTTTAATGTCACTTTATTTGCGTGTCGTCAATTGTTACTCTAGTACAAATTGTAAAGAGATTACAGTTCACGAGCCGCAATATAATGTTGTTGTGGTTTATAATTCTAAATTAAATGGAGTATAGTAAAATGATAATTCTACTAATATTTTTGGATGTACCTCTACATAATATTGGTTTTTTTAAATGAAATTGGTACGTGGTGACCTAGCGGTTTGATTGATGGCCTCTCAAGCAGAAGGTCGTGGGTTCGAGCCCGGGGTCGCACCTCTGAGTTTTTCGAAAATGTGCATGCAAATGTGAAGAAACTATGGTGTCTTCACACACCTCAGAAGAAATTCAATGGTGTGTGTGAAGTTACCAATACGCACTAGGCCGCCATGGGAACTACGGTCCAAGGCCTTTTATTCTGAGAGAAGGCATGTGCGCTGTAGTGGAACATATTTAGACTAGGAAGATGATGACTTCACATTCTCTACAAATCAATTACTTAGGTAAGTACCCAAAAATATTTTTCTCCAATATTTTTATTTCATCGTCATCATTTCAGTCGAAAGACGTCCACTGCTGAACATAGGCAAGGCTCGCCAAACAAATCGGCCCTGCGCCATCCGCATCCAATACGTTCCCGCCACCTTCACCAGTTCGCTAGACTAAAGTGGCAGTGGGCAGGGCACATTGGGGCATAATGAAAGTTTCTGGAATTGGCCACTTATAAAAAGAAAATTAAAAAAGCAATAATAGGATTTGAAAAAATAACTCTCTGGCTGTATATTACTTTTTAATTTACGAGACTGTCGTTTGTTTTTTCATCGTGGTGTTGGATTGAAATTTGTGTGTCGCTGTTGCAATGAATTTAAGTCGTGAAAATTTTCGATCCATGATTTTTTACGATTTCCGATGTGGATTAAGTCAGCAAGAGAGTTGTCAAAGACTTCTATTATCATTTGGTAATGAAGCCCCATGTCGTAGCTCTGTCTATTCGTGGTTTAGTGAGTTTAGACGAGGACGTGACTATCTCCATGACGATGAACGTGAAGGCCGGCCAGCAACTGCGGTTACCGATATTAATATTAATACTGTACGACAACTAATTGAAACTGACAAAAAAATTACATGTCAGCAAATTCGTACTACCTTAGGAATTGGAATGAGCCAGGTCCAAAAGATATTGTATTTGCATCTGAAGGTTCGGAAACTTTGCACCCGATGGATACCGCATGATTTATCGGAAGACCAGAAACGACTGCGTGTAGAGTGGTGCCGCAAAATGATAAAAATAATTTGACGGAGGACAAACAATGGCTGTATATAACATCGTGACAGGTGACGAAACCTGGGTATACTGCTTTGAACCGGAAAGAAAAAGTCAATCGGCTGAATGGGTCTTTCCTTTTGAAGACTTGCCGACGAAAGTAAAAAAGAGTCGAAGCACAGGTAAGAAAATGGTTGCTTCGTTTTTCGGCAAATCGGGACATTACACCACTGTGTCACTTGAAAACCAAAAGACAGTAACTGCAGATTGGTATGTGAACACGTGCTTGCCCAAAGTGTTTGAAAAAATTCGTGATTAGCGTCCCCGTAGCAAAATAGTCCTTCATCACGACAACGCGTCGGCACATTCCGCTAAAGTAACGAATGCGTATTTGGATGCGTTAATGTAGAATTAATGACTCATCCGCCATACAGCCCTGATCTTGCTTTTTGCTCCCAAAGATTAAAGATAAACTTAGAGGTTTACGGTTTACAAGTCCGGAAATGGCAGTGAATGCTTTCCACGAGGCCATCGAAGAAGTCCCTAAGGAAGACTGGACCCACTGCTATTCACAATGGTTCCAGCGAATGCAAAAGTGTGTAAATAGGGAGGGTATAAACTTTGAAAAACAATAAATGTGTCATAACGATAATGCGTAGTCTTATTTTTTAGAATCCAGAAACTTTCAGTATGACCTAAGTAGAACTGACGGCCGATGACCGAATGATGAACTGGCGTCCGCGGACTGGAAGACGCAGTGTAGGTAGGCCTCCAACAAGATGGATATTTTTATTTACATTCACATTTTTCCCATTTTATTTTTATCCAATACTTTGTTTTTTCCTTTATCATACGACCTCCACAAAGTAACGCCTGAATCAACTGAATTAATCATTGTTGGTCGCAATTCTAAATATTTTCTGCTCTTTTGTCTACCGAATTGAACGCTTCGTGTATAAACGCTAGTCACGTTCTATCTCCACTCTAGAGCTAAGCACCGAATGCTAACCTAGATCGGCAACCTTGCTCTCGTTTCGTTCGTCTGTCAGTATTCGAACCCGTTTCTGTATCTATAAAACAGTATCATGAGTGCCTGACGACGCATAGCTTAAACCGGCGCTAGGGGCGAGAAAGTTTCAGTAAGGTTTTACCGATATACCCGCGGGAGAAACATCTAGAAATTCTAGAAATTCAATGGTGTGTGTGAAGTTTTCAATTTGCACTGAGCCCGCGTGGGTACTACGGCCCAAGCTTATTCATTCTGAGAGGAGGCCCTTGCCCTGCAGTGGAACGTATACAGGGTTATTTTTAATTCACTGACATCCTCTTAACCCTGAATTCCAATCACTCAAACAAATGTTTTTTTGTTTTACGACTTTTTAAAATGAAGCACTTTTTTTCCCATACAAATACACAGAGTATCGTAAAAATAAGAGGAAATCTCAAATTTTCAAAACGTTATTACACCAAAATAAGTTATGACAAAAGCCGTAAAACAAAAAACATTTGTTTAAGTGCTAGGAGTTTAGGGTTAAAAGGATGCTAGTGAATTACAAATAACCCTGTATAGGCTGGGAGGATGATAAAACATCTAACCTTATTTTTAAGCTTTTGGTAACTTTCAATGTTTTTTTTTATTTGTATATTTGTCAAATTTCACCCACTTTCTATTTAGTTCAGATTGACTAGAAGTATTGTTAGTACCCTCGTAGAACTGACGGCTGGTGGGGCCGAAAGGTCCTCGAGTGGCGTCCAGGGAAGGCCTCTAACAAGATAGAGTGACGACCTGATTAAGGATGTTTGGCGAGCCTTGGGGGAGGCCTATGTCAGCAGTAGACGTCTTTCGGCTAAAATGATGATGATGACGGTTGGTTTGTGTAGTGTGGATGGCAATGGAAGTACATACAGTGAACATAAACTTAACTAAGTAAAATCTTTTTTTAACATGCCGACCATAGCCAAGTGGTTGGAAAATCTGACTACAAAACTTGAGGTCCTGGGTGCGGTTCAGATATTTGAAAGAAAAATAAGAATGATTTTTCTTGATTCTTAGCTGTTTCATATGTATTTATGCTTAAGCATGGACATAATATGTACCTATCTATTGAGATATGTTTATCCGTTGCTTAGTACCAATAACACAAGCTTTACAATACGTTTACTTTTAGTTTACCACTGACATATGGCTTGCCTTCATTTCATTTCCAACTTTAACACCATACAAATAAAGTAGCTATTACAAAATCTGCAAACGTGAGTAACAGTATTCTAAAATTGGCTTTATTTGTAGGACGTTAAAGTTGTATATGAAATGAAGGCAAAGCATCTGTCAGTGGTAAACTTTATGTAATTTTACTGTACCTACTTTGGGACTAGAGTTTCTTTGGTGTCTAATGTATGTGTTGGTGTGTGTGTGATATTTATTTTATTTATTTATTTATTAAGCCTGCAACGGGTGCCCCTTATTTTATAGACAAAAATTTCATAGAATATCGTTTCATAGAAAATGTTTCACATAATACTTGGTCCATATATTTTCATTTCTAATATTATTTTTTCAAGGACCATTTGTTTTAGTGAAACTTATTTCATAGAAACACAATTCAATGAATTTTATGACCTCATATTTTCATTTATTTGTAAATTATGTCTGCTTAAGGGAACCTATCGATGTTTAGAAACTCCTTTACTCGAATTTCATTTATCCACAGTTCATGTTCATTCAGTTTTTCCACAACTTCACAATGACACGGATTCATTTAATCACAGTTTTAAATACCAACAAATTCAAAATCCCGAATTACAATAATCCATTTTTTTATTTGCCAACCTAATCAGTTGCCATATTTTCATAATCTAAATGTAACGAAAAGCCGAAAGTAAGTTTTTATTATCTACCTAACCTAACATCAGAGTAAGACAACATAGCTTAATTTTTAGCGAGCGAGCGAAGCGAGCGAGCATGACGGTTCGGAGCGGAAGCGACTCGGATAGATTAGGTTCAAAGGCTAATGCGCATTAGCCTTTGGTGTTAGTTATTTTTTTTATAACCACTTACTAAACCCCCTACCCACATAGCAAACTCAATAAAATATTTGGGCAACATTAAATAACAAAATGAATATTACGCTCCACACATTTATTTATTTATTTTATTTGTTTTACACATAATTGTATGGTCGCCTTTAATTTTATATCCCTGACATTTGCGGAATAATAATTTTGCGGAATAAATATATATTTGGCAAATGATCCAACGGAACTTCATGCAGTTGGATTTTGAATCATTTGGCAAATAAAGAAGTGGATTTTAAAACATTTGGCAAAAGAAAATATGGTAAATAAAATTTCGGACAAACAATAATTTCGAAAATGAAAAAAAGGAGTTTCGTTTTCGGAATTTTAATATTCGGAAATGAGCTTTTCGAGAATATGATAGGTAACCCTGCTTAGATCACATATTTAAACTATAACTAACTTAAATTATGATTATGAACGTTGCAAGTCAAATAAAAATTTGTAAAGAGTAGGTACTTTTACTGACTGACACTACACAACCTGAACTACAGAAGCTATAGACTTGAAATCAGACAGTACTATGTTACACCTTTCGTATAGCACTCTAAGACGTGATTTTCGAAATTCTCACGGGATAAAAGACACGTGGAGTCAAATAAAATGTTGTAAACATTCCACTTTTTGCCATTTAAGCGACTTATAACCGACGTAAAGTTGTACTGATAAAAATAGGGCAATAAAGTTGAGTCCCCACCGCTTGCGTTCCTCGTTTTTCGTTGTTACCTGTTGACCGGCGCTTTTCGTTGTTTTCGCGGTTGGCAACACGCGGCTAAAGAGCAATGTGAGTAACTCGCGTTTTTAATTATTTTGAAGCTGTGCCAATATTTATACAATACGTTTACTTTTAGTTTACCACTGACAGATGGCTTGCCTTCATTTCATTACCAACTTTAACACCATACAAGTACAAATAAAGTAGCTATTACAAAATCTGCGAACGTGGGTAACAGTATTCTAAAATTGGCTTTATTTGTAGGTGGTTAAAGTTGAATACTAAAAGAAGGCAAACCATCTGTCAGTGGTAAACTTTATGTAATTTTACTGTACCTGTGTAATTTTTACTTATTTTTGAGAAGAGAATAAGGATAAGTTGGACAGAAAGGAACACTAATGAAGTATTGTGTGTTAATGAAGAGAAGAGATGCTTCTTAAAAACTATTAGGACTAGCCAAGAATAGCCAAAGAAAGAGTTTTATTTACAATTTTATGTTTTCAGGAGTCTGTCTGTGTCTGCCACAGCACGTGTCTGGCACGCTAAATGTCTGTAAATAAAAACAAATCTTTTACAGAAATAAATAAATAAAACTAAAATACTGGGCGCACGCCCCGCGTTGCGGTCTGTGATGGCCTTAATTCATGCCCAACAGTAGGCTTATTGTCTAACGTTTTTGACGCTTGCCTTCGCAATCGCTATCTCTTTCTGTCAAACGGTATACAACGTTGACAGAAAGAGATAGTGAAAGCGAAGGCAAGCGCCAAAAGCGTTAGACAATACGGCCTCAGGTGAAGCTATACCCGCGCGGGACAGTTAAAAATGGACTACTTCCGTATCCCGTGGAAACTTCTAGAAGTCCTTTCTTAGTGTAGCTTTATGATGTGAAGCTATATGTAACTTAACTATTGGGTTCATGTAAGTAATAACATAATGTCTGTCTTATTCGAAAGTTAACTAACTGTAATACATCACAATAGCGAACAATATTGTTGAAAAGTGCTTCTGAAAGTGGTATTTCAGCTTCCGAAACTTTTAAAAGCTCTTCCAGCAAAATAGGTCGAATATTCGAGTTACCCACTTTTGCTGCGGCCGTGGTGAGAGCTGCAGTTAGCAAAAAAACGTCGCTCTAAACAGAAAAAGACGAGGAGTCGTTATTATAATATTTTCAAAAATATTTTTTGGCGAAACGTCGATGTAAACTTTTTATATTTGCGTGAGTAAATCTCGGGAGCTGTAGGTACTGTATACTTAGATAATAATGTTATAAGACACTAGCTTTTGCCCGCGGCTTCGCTCGCGTGTACCATAAGTATTCCAAAGAACCAAGATATCAAGCAAGCAAGCATACAGGCAAGCAAGAAAGCATGCAAGCATGCAAGCAAGCATGCAAGCAAGATGCAAGCAAGATGCAAGCAAGCATGCATGCACGCAATCAAGCAAGCGTGCAAGAAAGCGTGCAAGCAAGCACGACTAAACTTCAGGTTTCAGGACAATGTTTTTCACTAATTCGGAAGCGGGCACTATAAATCTGAATAACCAGAAAGAATGTATTCTTTTCTAGACTAAAGGTCTATACGTGCATATGATATTTAAAGAAATTTCCTAAAACTCCTAAGCGTTAAGGAGTTTAACCTTCCATCATAAGCTCACCTGGATAACCTGAAAAAATATTGAAAAAATATTCTCAACTCCTAACCGTTAAGGAGTTTTACTTTCCATCATCAGCTCATGAACATGAAATGATGTCTACCAGACGCAAACACTTAAATAGCTTGAGAAAATATATGAAAAACGTAATGCGTGCCTACAAAATTTGAAGGATGCCCTCGATTTCCCTGAGATCCCGTCATCAGATCCTGATTTGGTGACAATGGGACCATCTCAGAAGTATATTATATTCTTTCGAATAAAAAAAGAATTTTTAAATCGGTATTGACTGAAAAATCGGTAAACATACCTACATAAAAAAATACATACAGTGGAATGCATAACCTCCTCCTTTTCTGAAGTCGGTTAAAGAGCCCTTTGTGGCCTACTTACAGTATAAACTTTTGAATTTTGAAATTTTACCTTTCTACAACCAGTAAAACGCAAAATCCCGTTTTTCCCGTTCCCGTAAGAATTCCGGAAAATGCTTTCTTAATGCTCCCCTACACTCCCCAAGGAACCCACTTGCCAAATTTCAGCTTTCTACGACCAGTAAAACGAAAAATCCCGTTGTTTCCCGTTCCCGTGGGAATTTCAGAAAGTCCTCTCTTAATGCTCCTCTACACTCCCCAAGCAACCTGCATGCTGAATTTCAGCTTTCTACGATCAGTAAAATGAAAAATCCCGTTTTTTCCTTATCCCGTGAAAATTTTGAAAAATCCTGAAATCAATTTTTTAAAGAGTCTAGTTATTATAGTTACTGAGATAGGGTCACTCGGAACCGAATATATAAATCCCGTTTTTTCCCGTTCCCGTGGGAATTCCCAAAAATCCTTCCTTAGTGGATGTCTACATTATATAAGGTATCTATGTGCAAAATTTCAAGTCTCTAGTTCCAGTGGTTTGGGCAAAACCTTAAAAACGACACCCATATTGATATTTAGACATTTCAACCCCATCGCACCCCATCCAGGGAGATGGTATTTTACGTATGCCACATCGGATTTTAAAACCGTTATTGTTTTCATAACCAGCGACTCGATAAACCATAGAAACAACACCCATGTTGATTTTCAGACTTTGTTACCCCTTTCCCCCTTTTAGGGGTTGAATTCTCAAAAAACCTGATACATGTGTTTACTCATTTATCATTAGAAGTACTTCTGTGAAGTTTCAAATAAAATAGTCGAACTAATCTTGTTTCCCCATACAAACTTTGAACCCCCTTTTCACCCCCTTAGGGAGTGAATTCTGAAAAATCCTTTCTTAGTGCACCCCTAGACCTTATAAGAAACCTACATGCCAAATTTGGAATCTCTAGGCCCAGTGGTTTGGGCTGTGCGTTGATATGTCAGTCAGTCAGTCAGTTTCTTCTTTTATATATTAAGATTTGTTATTAAAAAATAGAAGCTTGTTCTGTATTCCTTTCTATTACTTGCATCTTTTATTATTATTAACAATATCAACAAATCTTTATAGTCAAGTTTATGTTTAATGTTTAATGATGAAAACCAACTCAATGGTCTAATTTATTTTAAATTTACACACACGCACGTACGCATGCACGCACGCAGGCACACATACATACGATGATAATGGCATCATCAAATTATCCTTAGCAAGAAAACTAGCTATGAAAAGGTAAAGTATGAAAGGTAAGGCATGAAAGGTGATTCATATAAAACAGCGTTTTAAATATTTTTTTTCAAACTTACAGTTAACTGAAAAAAATCATTTTAAGAGGTAAGTTCGCCATTTTCCTCATACATTTTACTACTGTTTACGATCATTTTAAAACTTTTTTGTCGTGATTTTTTACACGTTATAGATGAAAAACTCAAGTTAAGGACCTATTGTAATGTACGTAGTAGTGCACAGAATTAATTTGGAGCTTAAGTCATTTTTAAAATTTGGAACGCTGATTTTATTTATACGGACACGTTACCACTTCATATATAGGTAACGCCACCAGAGTTGAGGCCATGCACACAACCACATCTCATGTAATGACAGCGGGATTTTGACGTTGTGTTGTCGTTAAACGTCAACACTACGTCAAAATCCCGCTGTCATTACATGAGATGTGGTTGTGTGCGTGGCCTCAACTCTGGTGGCGTTACCTCTAACAGGTCATTTACTTATATTTGTCACCTATAACTGTGTGTCCTCACAGATATGCCGAATGTAACCAATCGAAATTATGTTCGGCCACTAAAATACTAAATTTAGATTCTAGTCAACATAGCAAGTCTCCATATATTTCTGTAGCCGGCTCCATTTCGGCTAACTAGCGACACACGCGAGTTGGCGCGTTTGTCGTGCGACAAAAACCGTCGCACGACTGACACTCCATTCGCTGTAGGAAATTGTGTTTCCAGCTATTGTTTAAAAAAGTATTTTTGCGGGTTTGGATTTAGAATGCTTTTATTTATAGAAAACTATGACATCCAAAACTTGTTGTGTGGAAAAGTAAATAACTACTGTAAGGCACCTTACTTAGCCTGTTCGTTACAATGAAAAAGTTTCGTTTTTTAGGGTTCCGTACCCAAAGAGTAAAAACGGGACCCTATTAATGAGACTTCGCTGTCTCTTCCGTATCTCCTGAATCGTGATAGCTAGAGAGTTGAAATTTTCACAGATTTCGGTTGCCGCTATAACAACAAATACTAAAAAACAGAAAAAAATAAATATTTAAGGGGGCTCCCATACAACAAACGTGATTTTTTGCTCGTTTTTGCTCGATATTGATAACGGCAACAAGTAGATGCTTGAAATATTCACAGAATATTTACTTTAAAAATAAATCATTGAATTAAAATAAATATTTAAGGGGGGCTCCCATACAACAAACGTGATTTTTATATATCATTGTACGGAACCCTTCGTGCGAGAGTCCGACTCGCACTTGGCCGGTTTTTTTCTATCTTAATTAAATTTTAACCTAGTAGATTTAAATGAGAAAATTGTAGTAGTATGTAGTCGACTGTCCATCTACGTAAATGTTTTGCCACATTTGTGACTATTCCTACGTTGTAAATAAGGCTGATTATCACGTTAACTTGTTAGTGAATATAGCTTTGATGTTTTAAAACATACAAAAGAAATTTAACCTTAGGGTGTAGAATTTCTTTGTTGATTACACATGTGCGCGCGTGTTACTCTCTAATTAAAAAAACGGTTAGAGGGATTTAGATGGAATTTGATATGTAGATAATAAACCGGCCAAGAGCGTGTTGGGCACGCCCAAGATAGGGTTCCGTAGCCATTACGAAAAAATCAAGTAATATTTTTCTAAGGATTTCGTATGTGTACCTATATCGTCAATACTTTGAAAAAAGCTCGTATCTCAAAATCGTTAATCTGGCAAAGTGAACTTTATTACGCGCGTATCAAGGTTCAGTTTTGTTTACATGCTGATCTGAGATACGAGTTTTTCAAAGTAGTGACGGTATGTTTAATACCTTAGGCTACTATTTACTCTTAAACTACAAATAATTCCCAAGCAATCTTAGCCGCTATAATTTTCCTTGTAAATTTGATATATTTACTACCATTTTGAATTTTTTTTAATTTTTCCACCCAACAGTTTAGATTTTAGAGGGGAGGGGGGACGGTCGATTTTAATGAAAATTTTCACTTTAAAGCTGAATATTTCGCAAAAAAATCATGTAAGCAACCCCCCCCCCCCCCCAATGGTTTTAAAATACCTATCCAACGATACCCCACACTATAGGGTTAGTCGAGAAAAAAAATCACCCCCACTTTACGTCTATGGGAGGTACTAAAAAAAAATTTTTTTAGTTTTTTTTATTTAACCACTTTGTCGGCGTGACTAATATATATATTCATGCCAAATTACAGTTTTCTAGTACTAACAGTCTCTGAGCTTAGCCGCGGACAGACAGACAGACGGACAGACATGGCGAAACTATAAGGGTTCCTAGTTGACTACGGAACCCTAAAAATGGATGGCTGGAACTTCGGGATAACACATATGCCATTTTCTATTCCGATATTCCCACAAAATTCCGAATTCCCAACCGCAAAGTGTGCCCACACCTGCGACGAAATTCAACGGTGTGTGCGAAGTTACTGTCCGCATTAGACCCGCGTGGGAATTACGGCTTAAGCCTCCCAATTTTGAGAGAAGGCCTTTGCCCTAGAGTAGGGCTTATATACACTGACGAGCAAAAATAAAGGGTCGGTTACAAAAATGACGAGACAACGACAAAACCCGCAGTGATAGCTTCTTCGAGTAAAATGAGTTTCGTAAAGAGTTTTATTCTTAACAAGAAAAAGTTGAATTGAGAATAAAACTCTTTACTAAACTCATTTTACTCGAAGAAGCTATCACAACGGGTTTTGTGGTTATCGTCATTTTTGTAACCGACCCTTTATTTTTGCTCGTCAGTGTACTTAGGCCGAAATGATGAAGTCTAGATAAATTAAATTAATTTTGCATGGATATTCTTCGTGCACGATAAATGCAGCCCATGGTGTAATTATTAGGAGTTCCCGTGGGAATTCAGTTGGTAACATCCCGAATATCCAATTCAACTGCCAGACGTAATAGTTCAGGCGAGCAAAGCCGTAGGTAAGGACTTGTATAGTATAAAATAAATAAATAAATAAATATCACGGGACAATTCACACCAATTGACCTAGACCCAAAGTAAGCTAGGCAAAGCTTGTGTTATGGGTACTAGGCAACGGATAAACATACTTATATAGATAGATACATACTTAAATAAATAATAAACACCCAGGACCCGAGAACAAACATTCGTATTTTTCATACAAATAACTGCCCCGACCCAGGACCCAGGACCTCAAGCTTCGTAGTCAGTTTCTCAAACCACTAGGCCATCTGGTCGTCTGGTCGACTTTAGTATAGGATTACAGAAAGAAATTTCGCCAACATTTTTCGCTGAAAACGTTCCTAGTTTTTCCCTTTTCCGCTGCATTTTCGCCTCGTTTTGGGCAACTACTCACTTAAGCCCTTTACGCGGGTGGAAAATTGCACTATCCGTAATTATCTCGGATTTTCGTGAAAAATTCACGGGAAAAGTGGGTAAGAGCCCTTTTGTTTTGCACCGTGTAGTCACGGCGTTGGACGGATTATGTACTAGAAATTTATGTGACATTTTAGGCGGAGTTAGAAAGTGGTTTTCAGAATTTTTTTTGTAAAAATATTGTCTTTTTTTAAATTGAACTGAATAGCCTTCGATGTTAGGTTTTTTTTTATAACAGCGCAGAAAATTATTATTACCTTTAATATTATAAAATGTCATACAACCATGACATTGAATGTTATTACAAAGTAATATTATGCCTAAAAATAATTATGACCTGCGAAAAAAGACCTTGCAATAATTATTATGAGCGACTTTATTACTTTTAATATTATGAAGTGTGATGCTTCCATGACACTGAATGATATGACTTTACTTATTAGTCCTTACAATAATTATGACTTAAGAAAATCGTAACTCCAATTTATGTTGTTTAATGACTTCCGATAATATGACGAAGAAAAATTATGACAGGAAACGTTACGGGCTTGAAAATTCGGAACAAAAATTTTATGGGAGTCATTATAGACCCCTATTTTTTAGGACAATACTGTTATGCACTTTGTAATGATGCTAATTTATTATTATGACTTTTTGTATTTATGCTATTTGACGTTAGTCTTCGTGAAGATTATGCTTTCTGTATTTATGCTTTTTAATTTTATGCGTAAAAAAATATGCGTAAAGATGAGTATGATGCACATCGCTAATTCGGTCAAAAGCAATTATGCGTAACAATAATATTACAAATAATTTTATGCCATCCAATTGGGAACCACCAAACTCACGCTTCTATCTCTCCAGACCACCTAAAGCACGTTTACCCTACGCCAGTACCTTCAACTGTATTTAAGGGTAAAAACTCCAATGGTCGCATCGCGCTAAACCGTTCACAAGTCCGTCCGTCGGTTTGGGCCCGATGCTGCAATCTGTAGGTTTACTGCGGCGCAGACAACAGGGCGCGTCAGCAAAACAAGTGGATACACATCATCATCGTCATCATGCCAGACTATATACGTCCCACTGCAGGGCACACGGAGCTTAAAAATCAAAACGTTTATTCTGCAAGTAGGCGGAAAATTACTCTTTTACATGGCAATTTTTTATAACTACCTACCAGCGCTTTCGGAAGGACCATCATTGCCAAGAAGAATGCGCCGTAAGAAACTTGGCAGAAAGTCATCTTTTCAAACAAAAATAAAATAAATAGGTACTTACAAAAAAAAACGAGTGTCAGACAATCTGATAGACCGGGAGGGGTATGTATTACAATACCGAAGTACGAAAGACCGAATGTATTAAAACATCGAATGGGTCAAAAGACCGACACGATTTTTTTCTGAAACCGTTAACTTTTTAAGATTGTTATAAAACAAACCTAACCTAACCTAATGGGTTCTGTTTGATGCCGTTTTAATAAATTCTGAAATGTTTACGGTTTCAGAAAAAAATCGTGTCGGTCTTTTGACCCATTCGATGTTTTAATACATTCGGTCTTTCGTACTTCGGTATTGTAAAACACACCCACCGGGAGGGAGATGGTGACACAAAATACTAGGTAATTTGTACCAGTATGGCGGTTCATCAGAGGTCTAATTACGTAATGACAAAAAGGAAAATGATGGTCATAGCGCTGGTACCGGCGGCCTGATCGCGTGGGCGTTAATCGAACGATTTGTTCCACAAAAATTCTTGTATTTTCCGATAGTCGATAAAAAAACAGAAGGCGGCAGCGTAATGCCATACTTCTCCGGTGTGACTTACAGCCGGCCATACCGACGCGAACACGTTAATTTAAAAATTTTAAATAAAAAATAAAACCTCCTTCAAAAAACATCCAAAAAACTATGAAATGAACCGACCACAATAAGCATGAAAATATCTTTCTTCTAATCTGTTTGAAGTCGGTGCCTCAGCTCGAGTCAGCAGGAGTGGACCTAGTAATCTAACTTACCTACATACCTACTATCTATAGGGCTTCTACACTCCTGCTGGCTCGTGCTGAGGCACCGACTTAAAACAGATTAGAAGAAGGATATTTTCATGCTTATTGTGGTCGGTTCGGTTCAATTATTATTTCATAGTTTTTTGGATGTTTTTTGAAGGAGGTTTTATTTTTTATTTAAATTTTTTTATTTTTTGCTTTTTAGTTGTTTCTGTATAAAATAGATGCGTAGGATAAAATCAACAGTTTGACTTCGAAATAAGTTTATGTTGAAAGTTCTATTTTTAAATCTCGACAGGGTTATGTCGTTTTATTACAGAGTTCCATGATACTTTCTGAATGCAAATACTCGACTTGTCACCGAAAATACTAAAATCGCTATACGTTTCTCTTGAATTTTTGAGGAGTTTCTTCAATTCCTCATGGATCCCATCATCAGAACTGGATTTTGGTAACAACGGGACCAACCTTGAAGCATGTGCTTTCAAACAACGAAAAAATTTTCCAAATCGGTTCATAAATGACGGAGTTCTGAGGTAACACACGTTAAAAAAAAAAAAAAGAACATACAACCGAATTGAGAACCTCCTCCTTTTTTTGAAGTCGGTTAAAAACAACAATTCGACCATTTGTACCAAGCTAATTTTTGCACAGCTAATAATCGTCGAAAATCACCATGCCATACTTTTTTGACGGTTCCAAATGGGCGCCATACCGCAAAGGAGTAATTTTTATTTTTTTTTGCAAAACGATTTGTACCACCCTAAAACTTTTTCAACAGTTCTCCGTATGATTATAAATCACTGATCCTATCCTATTATGCGAAACAAAACCATAGAGACAGAGTACAAAGTTTTTGAGAAATGCACATTATATGCACCAGTATTCTTTACCTGCTGATCCTACTTCCGTCGCCGTTTCGCTGTTGTTGCGTCTGCGATTCGGCGCTACCAGTTGTATCGCAACTCATGCCGATCCGCTTTACATTTTTGCTATTCATGCCACTGAGTTTATGGCATAGAAAAGACAGTTTCTGGAAGCCTGTTAGGCTGTTAGATATTCGCGAAATCGTTCTGACAACATCGTTTGGACAGTGATGTTTAATGTTTATGCATCAAAGTCGGTCAAAATTCTTTTTTCAATTTAGGCATCAGTTCAGTGTTGCCATATCCATTTTATGTTAATCCGTAGGTCCAAGCGAAAAAATCCGTAGAATTCCCTAAATCACCTGAAGAAAAATCTGTAGTTCCACGTATGCTATTCAAAATTAGATTTAAGTCTGGCTAACGTAAGTTAGCAATAGAAAAAAAAAATAGAAAAATTGGCAATCCATTTTTTATTGTACCTAACGAAAATCTGTCACAATCGCCTTCTAGTCTGGTAACCAAATCAACAGTCAACACAATTCCGACCACAAAATTAGAAACATATATTGTACAAAGTAGAATTCAGACAAGAAACAAATTTTCTATTCGGGAGCCCCTTTTCTCCCATAATCTTTTTTATCCGAATTTTGAAAGTCAGAAATCGATGTCCATAATATTCTTGCTCATAAATATCGATGGTCATAATTTTTTTAAAGCATATCGCTTAATAGTTCTAACTGCAATGATCCATAATCCTATTGATCATAACATTAAAAAGTCATAATATTGATATCAATAAAATTTAACGGAATATCGTTGATTATTCAGAAACATATTATTCAGGCATATATATCTTAAAGAAATAATTGTTTTCAGTCATAATTTTGCATTACCTAAAATGCACTAAGCATATACATCGAAATCTATAACATCTAAAGGAATATCGATAATTAATCAGAAACATTGTAAGGCATATCACTGGCAGCGAGCGAGCGAAGCGAGCGAGCAAGACCTTTCAGGGCAGAAGCGACTCGGACAGGTTAGGTTCAGAAGGCTGAGGCGGGAGCGAAGCGTAGCGTAGCTCCCGCCTTAGCCTTCGATGTTAGGTATTTTTTTTATGACAGCACAGAAAACGATTAATACCTTTAATATTATGAAAATGTCATACAACCATGACACTGAATGTTAATACAAAGTAATATTATGCCTAAAAATAATTATGTTCTGCGAAAAAAGACAATACAATAATTATTATGAGTGACTTTATTACCTTTAACATTATGAAGAGTGATGCATTCATGACACTGAATGATATGACTTTACTTATTGTTCCTTACAATAATTATGACTTAAGAAAATCGTAACTCCAATTTATGTTGTTTAATATTATGACTTCCGATAATATGACGAAGAAAAATTATGACAGAAAACGTTATGGGCTTGAGTCATTATAGACCCTTTCTATTCATATGCTTCGGTTTCCCGTCCATTCCGTTCTGTTTTGTTCAGCTTTGCTAGTTATCACGTTATCAGCGAAACTAGTAGGTGATTTTAAGAAAAATGAGGCTAGTCTGAAATTCCGTAGTTTAGCCAAGCATTTCCGTAGGTCTGGGCACAAGGTCTAAAATCTGTAGATCTACGGACTTTTCCGTAGATCTGGCCCCACTGCATCAAATTGATCCTCCTATGAACGTCGAAGAATTTTGGGGGAATCTTGGGGAGGCCTATGTTCAGCAGTGGATCTTTCGGCTGAAATGATGTTGATGATGATTACAATCGACAGAGTCCCGGCGCGTACTGAAGACGAACAGATTAGGGCCCGCGAGTTAGCGTTAGAGGGGGGTTGCCCCGCACCCCGAAGTTACCCTGTCTATTGTCTAGACGTCGAGTTCCCTCACTGTCATTCATTATTACGCTGTGCTAATAGAAACAAAGTGAATAAACTACTATTAAATAACCATTGTTTTCTCGTCAGCCATCCGAGGACATCTAGAGGAAATTGAATCGTATGAAATAACATTTCTGTGTAAAATATCGTCTCGCTTTATTTGTTATAATTAAAAATGTCCACGGCATTGATATTAAGTTAGTTTAACAATGCGAAGTTTCCAATTATTTTTCAGGGTTCATAAAAATCATGTATATTTTTCAAATTTTTTTTATAAACGAGTTGTCCTTTCTGATTTTACATATCTGATTGATGAAGGAAATGGAAAAGTTTTTGTTGAAAATTCACCAAAGGGTGTCAGCGGAACCCTATTACTGAGACTCCGATGTGTGTCTGTCAATCTGTCCGTCCGTCTGCCACAGGGCTCTATCTCATAAACCATAATCTAGATACTTGAAATTTTCGCCGATTATGTATTATGGCCGCCATAATAACAAATACTCAAAATAAAATAAATTAAAGGGGGTTAATTAAATTAAGGGTGACGACCAAAAAGTTGCACATCTGTTAAAGCTGCATTAGCAGGTATTTTTTTTATTATTACCTACTACCTACTATAGGTAACGCCACCAGAGTTGAGGCCACGCACACAACCACATCTCATATGTCGTTAAACGTCAACACAACGTCAAAATCCCGCTGTCATTACATGAGATGTGGTTGTGTGCGTGGCCTCAACTCTGGTGGCGTTACCTATACCTACTAAGTATTATTTTTTTTCCATTGTGGCACGAAAATTATCCATACAAAAAATGTATGGTTAATTGTCGTGTCAATTTTAACTACCTGCGCAGCTTTAACAGTGTGCAACTTTTTGGTCTCCAAAGGTGATTGGTGGGGGCGACAAGAAACGGGTTTTTTGCAGCGTTTTTAGGTTGCTATGAAATGTATGTAATTTCGCACTCAAATTTCGAAAAACTTCTACATACTAAGTCGGTAAGTCGTGAGCTTTGATCAATTATAACTGAACAAACCAAACAAAACCAAACAAAATCCCCTTCAAAAAATGTCCGAACTTTTTTATTTGTTTGCATAACAATTAAAATCATCACCTACACAGAAATTTGAACCTAATCTTTACTTCATTACAGTCGAATTTCGGTTGACACTTGACAGCTAAACTTGACAATTTCACGCAACGTACTGAGAAAAAGAAGGCCACTTTTATCAAAGTGGCGCTCATTTGGCTCGGACATTTTCGGGCGCGCGACTGTGGATCTACAGTTATAATTGATCAAAGGTCGTGAGGAAGCCCGCACGCACCCGAGAGAAATTCAGTGGTGTGTGTGAAGTTCCCAATCCGCACTGGGCTCTCGTATAAACACGGCCCAAGTTCTGAAAGGGCTTGGTCAGCACCTGCGATGAAATTCAGAGGCTCGAACCCACGACCCTTTGCTTGAAAGGCCATAGTCAAACCACTAGGCTACTAGCTTCCAAAGATGGTGGTTAAAAAATGATTAAATTTTATCCGTTAACACCGCACCAAACCTATGAAAATATTAAATGTAGCGCAGGAGAGGCGAAAAAGTGGCGACTTCGACTCTGGAAGGAAATACACGCTAACAATAGGGACGTTGACACCACCAATCAATTAATTACTGATGTACTTTTTACGAGCTGTCAAAACATTACTCTCCCATAGAGTTTGAATGGCAATAGCAATTTATGACGTCACTTGTTCGCCAACTCAATCAACTAACTACGTATTTGTTTTAAAGCAACAAAAAGTCTAATTTTGCAGTTAACGAAAATTAATCCGGTTTTCAGGGCTGAAATAAAGTGTTTTTTTACTGGAATCGTGTCTCCGCATTATTTTTTTTATTTTTTACTAATTTTAATTTTAAGTTTTATTGTTACTAACTTATTTAATACCTATGGATGGACTGATTTAATCTAATCTGAAATAAATAATTTCAATTTCAATTTTTTGATGACGTCTTCCTGTTATTATTTTTTTTTTATTGTGAGAGGGAGGCAAACGAGCAAGGGGGTCATCTGATGGAAAATGATCACCACCGCCCATAAATATCAACAACTCAAAGAGAGTCACCAATCTGTTGCCGGCCTTTAAAGCCCCGATGTCATATTAGTTATTTTATGCCTAATTGGCGACTCTGAGTGGGTCTAATAAAGCCAGCACGGTAGGCAGTTGGCTTCAATTCTGAGAAATGTCCGTCGTTTTTCGCGCTGTGTATGTGTGTGTGTCATTACCGTAATTTGCTCAAACTAGTTAGAAAGTTAGCTTACTTCGAGATCTAAAAGTTTTATGTTATAGTATAACTTTTGCTTGTTATTTTAGCCATCAACATCATCACATCATGCCAGTCTATATACTTACGTCTCACTGCGGGCAGTGGTATGACTTAGAGCCAAGCAGAGGGCCGTGGGTTCGTGCCCGGGCGCGCACATTTTTTTCGGAATTTATTTTTGCCATTTACCATGAGCTTTACGGTGAAGGAAAACATCGCGAACTGCACACACTTGATAAGAAATTCAAAGGCCCAAGCTTTCTCATTCTGAGAGGAGGTCTGTGCCCAGCTTTGAGACGTATACAGGATAAGATAGTTCAGAGTTATAAAAATAAGATTTTTCTTTTATTTTGACATGTTACAATTGAAACATTTGATTTTTCTGCTATCATTATGACATTTATGATATGGTTCCATATTCGGTTCGATAGTGTAATAGAAACAGAGTTGAACATGTTTATTCGATATCTCATATCAGGTTAAACAATCATAAGTTCTTAACAAAAGAAAACCTAATTATAAAAACAAAAACTCTATTTTTAAATTGTAAAATACAAACGCTTACAACATTACTATGCCAGCAGGGAACTAAAAACTTTTCGAAACCGCATCTTAAATCCAAAGAGCGCTGAAAGATTACCTCCAGAACATGATTTGGTGAACTGTAAAACGTAACTTTGCGTTCGCCGAAAGCGTTCCAAATTCAAACAATGGCTCGAGTGTCCTTCCCCGGAATTGGCGCGGAAATTTTTGTTATCTTTTCGTGTTCCCCGAACGGATTTTAAATTGAGAACACAAATGCGTGGCCGCTAATATGGTGTTGTTTGTTTTTTGGCATAACCGCCGAAATTGTACGGTTTGAAATTAATTGGAATTCAGATGATTAATGTCAATGACGTGGATACAGCTATATTCAAAATGTTAGTTAATCATAGCTTTATTTTTATTATATAGGGTTTTAATCTTACTTTTATTTGTACTATAAAGATAAAATTAGTTTTTCTCATGGTCACCTGCAAAACGAGAGATGCGTTGTCAACCTAAGTGAACACTGTAATTAAAAATAAAATAAAACTAACTAAACTACAACTTAACTAAGTGATAAAATGAACGTCTAGTGCCAGTATTCTGCGCAGCTCCTTCACTCTCCACACCGGAGCATGACAATACAAGCATAACTCAGCGACAGGATTAACGAGTTTGATATTGGTAGCGATCCATTAGGACCTTGTACAGGGACCATCAGGCACCAATGCAAAATGGCTAACATAGCATGCTATTTTTCGTATTCATTATACTGATGGGGAATCTTTTTTATTTTGTTTTAAGTACTATGAAGGAATATACGGTGAAACCTGCATACACCTGAGAAGAAATTCAATGGTGTATGTGAAGTTCCCAATCCGCATTGGGCCCGCGTGGGAACTTCGCCCCAAGCCCTCACAATCTGAGAGGAGGCCTGTGCCCTGCAGTGGGACCTATGGGATGCCTGCTGGGATGATGAAGTACTATGATTGTGAGAGACTCTAATAGTAGCTGTGTAGTGCATGTATCAACCATGAACATTTTTTTTTCAGATAACTTAATTTACAATTTTTTTTCTAAACTATTATGGTATCAAAATATAAACAGGATGTGGCCAGTTAAATACCAATGGCACTGACACTGAAGCTTGTTAATATTTAGTAGGTACTTTACCATTATAAAAGCAGCCAATTGAGAGAGATCTTACAAATTTCACTCAATACCGGACCTCCAACTAGTCAGACTTGTATTAAACACCATGCAAATTCAACAAGGTTCAACAAGGTTTTAGATTAGAACTATCTACAATACTGAGATATTTCGTCTATCTAAGATTTAGTTACTTTGTTATTAATAAAGAATGTTGCTTTTAAGATAGGATTTTAATAGGTCACAATGATTACCAGCTCTTTGTAGTAATTAATTAGATACATGTTACTTATGGAACTAAAACGAAAGTTTAAAGATTTCTTTATGACCTTCGTTTAGAGCTGTAACTAGTCTAAAATGCTGTGGTGTTATCAGCGGTTACCTTTTAAGTATCATATTAACCTTCTTTGATTCATAAAAATATTATTAACAATTTTAATTAAATAAATAAATATATATCACGGGATAATTCACACCAATTGACCTAGTCCCAAACTAAACAAAGCTTGTACCTACTATGGTTCAAATAGCAATTGCCTCCTATAGTGTCCCTTTGTTGGGTCTTCCCTCTTTTTGACGTCCACAATTCCTGGTCTGGCGCAATGCAACGCCAGGCCTGTCATGTGTCTCGACCGGCCTCCTCGTTTGCAAAGAAAATTAAAATGAAGAAAAAATTGACAATATAAAAAATCATTGCAAACCCTCGAATCTTTGTTAAGTTTAGCGGCGCCATCTGTATTGCATCCTGTTTACTATTTACATCGGCGTCATTTTAGCGGCCCAGTCCCCAGTATCGTGTTGCCAACATAATCGGCAGGTGATAAGCGCGCATTGTTTTATAATACGTTTCAATTTGCGAACGTGACCATTGCTTTCGGTGCATGCAGTTTTTTTTTGTCTAGTTTGACCGTGATGAATGAACAAAGTAGTAATAGTGGCCAGCACGTAAGAAGAATCAAAAGTCATTTTTACGTCTCGCTTGTTCTACTTAAGTGTGAGTAAGAGGTAAATATGATGTTATTGATATGTATTTATTAAATACTGCTCTTTACCCGGTCCGCTCTCGTATAAAGGTAACGCCACCAGAGTTGAGGCCACGCACACAACCACATCTCATGTAATGACAGCGGGATTTTGACGTTGTGTTGACGTTTAACGACAACACAACGTCAAAATCCCGCTGTCATTACATGAGATGTGGTTGTGTGCGTGGCCTCAACTCTGGTCGCGTTACTTTTACCTAATCTGACAGTTGAATTTAAATATCGTGATTTTATTAAATTCCTATAGGAATTACCAAGAGCGTCTGGCGGTGCCCCTCTTTTCTTTTCTATTTTGGTCTTTTCTATTTCAGTGAGACATTAAGTGCTTCGAATAGTAAATTATTTATCTCACACTTATTGTGGATAGATATCGAGTGATTTATAAAAAATACTTTCGCTGTCGTTCTTATTCAAGATGCTGTTAGAACAGTAAACGTACAAAACCTTACAAATTAAATAAAATCTAGCAGCTTAAAACTGAATTAAATCTAGAAATGGCCTCCGTGGCAGTGTGCCCAAAAGGCTAGCAAAGTGTCCTCGTTGAATGGCTATGCTAATTCGTTGAGAGAGAGCCCTTTGATATTGTTTATTTATTACTATTATATAGATTTATTTGTATAGACTGTGTCGAAAAAAAGTCATAGAACATGAACGAAATGTCCGAAAATTCATTTTAATAAATATAAAATTGAGACCTTGCATTTTTTACTTTCAGAACATCACGATACGAAATTTGAAAATCGAATTTTGTACTTATTAGTTTTAAGGCCAGTGCTCTACCTCAGATGGTTGCCAGAACGATTTCCTTGCAATAAAGTCTTCTATCAAACGCCCGTTTAAACCTGTAAGAAAAATTGTGCAAGCTACCTTACATTGCGAAGCCGTAAAGCGAACGAGTTTGAATGTAGCCATTCAAGCACCGCAATGAAACTGGCATTGTTTTTCTCGCACTTTTAAACTGGGCTTTACGTAAAGCGTCTTCCTACACCGTTATGTGAATTGAACTTTCTGTAAATACCCCTAATCAGACTGAATAGAGTTTTCATACAAAGAAGTGCGTCTTCAAAAGTCACATATCAACCAATTATTAAACAATAATAACATCCGTGGGAACTGAACGCGACAAACGTATAGTTAGAGCAAGCAAATTCAATGTAAAGATCACGACCTTATATTACTAGGCGTAGAAAATGACAACCCATTCTCAAACCGCCTTAACCATCAGCGCAAATTAACCAAAAACAAACTTAAACGCCTTAGCAATAGATTTTATCGAAAGCGCACCGCTAACTTTGGTTGCAAATGTCAAACCTTAACCTCAAAATAGTGACGCTAGCTCCGCCATATTAGATTTCTTCGGGGCTCCTCGGAATGTTCCGTTAGTGTTCGGGTGGCCAGCTTAACTAGAACTCCGTAGATAGTTTATTGGAACTGTCTGTGACCTCAGTCAGTGGATTGGGTGGGTGTTTAGAGGTCAAACTGGGATGGTTACGAAGGGCTACTCACTGCACCTTGCGTGGCGTGGTTAAGGCTACCGAAACAAGTTTGACTGGTTGATAAATTAGAATTTATAATTATAGAATTTTATAGTGTTTCAATTTGAAGCTTGGCGAGGGGATTGTGAGGTTTGAATATGAATTTAAACGTTTTATTCTTAGTTTGGTACCATACCAAGCGCTGTCAATATAATACCAATTACCGTAGAAACGTACAACTTTGCCCGCTTTTTGCGATCTTTTACTTTTTTTAGAGTCAATTGGTCCATATTGTGCAACTTTATCTGTGGCACTCACATATTGACATACTTTTCTTTGTGTCGATGAGAACACTACATTTAAAATGAGTTTCCGTACTCTAGAAAACGGGCCTCAAACAGGCGGGCCAAAATATTGAAAAAATTTCGAGATTGCCCACATTTGTTTACACTTTTATTAAAGTCTAATAATCTAGAATAGGTATAGCAACGTTGTGTCGTATTATTAGTCCTTTAAGTAATATATTTTACCTCCAAAATCGTGTGGGCAAAGTCGTAAAAAAAAATTTGAAATCCTTCATACAAAATCCTGGATATGCTAGGGTTGTCAATTTTAACTTATTGCTTTTACCCGACTACGACTAAATAAGGTCCAGTATGATATTAATATTTTAATTTGGTCGTAACGGCCCTGGCACCTAATTTTTTCCTTTTTTTTTGTTGAACGTTGCATAACGAAAAAAAATATTTAGAATTTATTAGTCTTGTTTATATTCACTAAAAGAAAATTAAATACGTATTATTGCATATCATTTCAAAATATCCCGCGTGGGAACTACGGCCCAACCCCTCTCATTCTGAGAGGAGGCCTGTGCCCTGCAGTGGGACGTATATAGGCTGGGATGATGATGATGATGATGATTTTATATAACATACTCGTGACAACCCTAAGGGTAAAATTTTGCTGGGCAAAGTTGAAGAAAGTAATACGAAAAAACGTTCATGACATTGCCCAATACCATAATTACAAAATTAATACAGATAAGGTGTTGAGATTTTGTCTACATCGTTTTTAAACTGAATATTAGTTACAGTTAAAATTAAATACTTCTGGGACTTTCCTGGCTTAAAATACACTCCAAGTTTTTTCGTCCTAATTGGCCCGCCAAAAAACACGTCCGCACTCCAAGCCAGCTCACGCGTGACAGAAGATAGATACGCGTCAACCGATAGGCCAGTGTTGCCAGCAATATGTTTAGCTATAAGCCACAGATTATAATGTAAGTGTATTTGTAACTATTTTTGGTACATTTCGCTTTTACTGAAATGTGACGCGGTGGGCAAAGCTATAATGAAAAGGCAAAGTTGTAAGTTTTTACGGTATTACGTGTGTTTTATCCTTTAAGACAGTAAAACGGGGAGAGCTGCTGCTGCGGGAAGACTGCTGTAAAATCCATATTTAGGTTCTGACCATAAGTTGCACATTATTGACATGTCACAGTCATAATTTCACCTGAAAGACGTCCACTGCTGAACCTAGGCCTCCCCACGGTTCACCAAACAGATGTCTTGCGCCATCCACATCCAACACATTCCCGTAACCTTAATCGTCGTCGCTCAATCTTATTGAACCCTACCTATGTACACTACCCTACCTACGTATATACTGCGTCTTCCTTTCCATGGACGCCATTCGGGAACTTTTTGGCTCCTTCGGCCATCACGGGCAATGTGCTCTACCCACTGCCACTCGAGTCAGGGGATTCGACCTGGGTATTTTTTTTGACGTATATCCAAAAAGAAAATCGATCATTTTTAGGAGTGTTTGTCACGAAACTACTTCTAAAGTCACCCCATTTTACGGTACTCAAGATTTTTTGTCATAAAGTCGACTCTTTCCGATTTTATCTTTATTAGCTTTTACATCGCCACAGAATATATAATAGTACTAACGTACAGAATGGACACGCTCCGCCCCGCACCGATTCGAGTTACCCCACCCCTCAAGGCGCAGATTGCCGGGCACCGCCGGAATCCAGAAGAGTGCGCGCGCGATGTATGTAGGCGTACGCGTGTACAGACACAGACAAGCTTATGTAGATTCAAGAACGCGTATTTTGTACGTCGTGTCCGCCGTGTGACATAGCGTTCCACTGCTGATAGAGCAAAGTACTGTCTATAGGTCACAACAAATTTGGTAGCGATATCTCTGAAGTGGCCAAATCAGAAATCTGGTAGTTTATCAAAAGTGACGTGTAAAAGTGCCCTTTGCGGCCTACTTGCAAAATTAAGGGTTTTGATTTTTCTTTCTGGATGGACATGCCGAGCAACTCTCTGATACCAACTACGTCGGTCTTCTGTGCAAAACAGTCGCGTTAACAGTATACTTTTGGCGCTTGAAAAATTGTTTATCGTGACCAAAATAAGCGATAAAATTGCTGAATTCGATACAGAATTAAGTACTTAAATAGGTACTATACTCCATTTAATTTAGAATTATAAACCACAACAACATTATATTGCGGCTCGTGAACTGTAATCTCTTTACAATTTGTACTAGAGTAACAATTGACGACACGCAAATAAAGTGACATTAAAACAATTTTATTTTGCGGTTCCCAGACTATTATTATTTAAAAGCGAAAAAGTTTTTCGGGTGCGCCGGTGGGATTCGAACCCACGTCTCCTGGGTATGTGCCCCAACGGGTGTCCTACCAATTGAACCACGTCACATCCAACCGACTCCCCGAAATTCTTAACACGTTAGCTGCGGCACCAATTTTTGCATACTTTCCGTTCCTGCGGCACGAGGTATAATCGGCCCGTACCGTGACCAGACGTTAGGGCGACACGCGGTCTATTAGACCCCACCTCCTTTTACAGACTAAAATCCATTTTCTGGCGCGAAATCAAAGATAAATGAGAATTTTGGTCCTTATTGATATAGACAGTGAATTGATGAACCCTAATCCACCGTCGCCCCGGGATCTGATGGCTAGTTTAGGAATTATTAGCAAAACAAAATATGGGATCTTATACACCTCGTAACGCACTGAAATAGGGCAAATTTTCGCTGCGATTAGTGATGGGAAAAATAATATCGACGTTTTTAAACTGTCTTAACTACGCAACGACTTGACCGATTTTGATCAATTATATCTCATTAGATCGTTTTAAGGGCAAAACCTGGCAAAACAACACAAAGCTATCAAAGGATACATTTTTTTTTAAATAATCTAAATTGTGCTTGAAGGCGCCATAAAGAAAAAAAACCGGCCAAGTGCGAGTCGGACTCGCGCACGAAGCGTTCCATTCTATACCATTAACAGGCACCTATTACAGACTTATTATTGGAAAATAATGGATTACGGTTTATGCATAAGGTTTATCTTTCTATTTGTATATGAAAATCTTAATGCGGTTCAATCGACGTGATGCACAACACTGGTCGCGGGAAGCTCGCGTTCAGTGCGGTACGAGGTCAGGGGGGATATGGGACGTTTTAGCCTCGTTCCGCACTGCATTAAAATTATATTAATTCAGTGCGGCACGAGGCCTAAGACATCCGGTACCAAGGTAGGTACACCACCGAGTCCGGAACCATTTAGTGATCTCAAATATATATTTATCTCTTTCCTACACTGGACCAAACCAAAGCTATGCCATTCGCACGACAGAGAAATTCACCTTTTTGCTTGCCGCACCACAGGGAAGTTGCATCAGGGGTGATTTAGGCCTCGCTTCGCAGTTAACGTGTTAATCGCTTACATACGCCAACAGTGGCGTGTGGTAACATCCATCGCAACTATTAGAAGCTACGACGACTCCTACGTTCCAAATAACATTGGAAATGCGTAAGAAATGATGTACCACATCTATTTATTCAAATATTATTTATTTTATTAGCAGTACGGCTGCTCACCGAATCTAAGATTATGTCACTGTTGGCGTATGTAAGCGATTAAGAATTTCGGAGAGTCGGTTGGATGCGACGTGGTTCAATTGGTAGGACACCCGTTGGGGCGCATACCCAGGAGACGTGGGTTCGAATCCCCCGGCGCACCCGAAAAACTTTTTCGCTTTTAAATAATCTTAGATTCGGTGAGCAGCCGTACTGCTAATAAAATAAATAATATCCCAGACTATTGTACTGTACTATTTGCCAGGTAAGAAATAGTTGACGAGTCGCAATATAATGATGTTGTGGTTTTCAATTCTAAATTAAATGAAGTATAGTTCCACTATAATAAATCAAAATCTAATCAAATATTCGGTTGTTATCGAGCAGCCCTCGTTCAAATATGCTTTATTGCGACAAAAAACGGTCAAGTGCGAGTCGTTACGGTTCAAGTGATAGAGCTCTGTGACAGACAGCCACCGGAGTCTCAGTAATAGGGTCCCGTTGGCACCCTTTGGGGAACCCAGCGACCCTATGCTGAACGGATGTTTTTCGAAAACCTACCTATAATTTTGCGTTTTTACAATACAAATTGTATTGAACACCAAAAACAGTATGAGAAAAATTTATTTAAATAAAAATTCAGGCAGACGATAGAAGGTCTTATCGATCAAAAGAGATCTCTTCCAGACAACCAATGCCAAACCAAACCAATACAATGTTAGATATCTATATGTGGAACGGTGGATTTTAGTGCTTACATTTCGGCAGTTTTACTAAACTGTTTTTAAAACATTGTCGTCACTGGTCAAATTAAGTGACGATCTTCGCTCAGTGCCGCGCAATTATAATTTTCTTAATTTTTAATTGTTATTATTTGAATTTCATTTCAATTTTTTTCTTTATTTCGACTTGTATAAATTAATTAACTATCTTTTAATTTTATGTTTTAAATATCATGTAATATGGATTCTGGCCTGAAATAAATTATTTTTATTTATTTATTTGTACGGAGGTACGGAACCCGTCATATACGAGTCCGACTCACACTTGACCAGTCTCTTAATTGTTAATAGAAACGGTATAACAATGAATGAACTAATACCTAACATTGATAAGTCGACAATTTTTGGGGAAACAATACTTTAAATTCTGGCGTGTACTTCCCGTAGGAGGAATTATGCAATGGTTTTAGTTTTCCTTCCTCTTTAGCTTAAGAAACATGCAAACAATTAAAGTTTACTTATTCATCCGACCTCTGCTAGATATTTGGTTAGAAGGTAATAAAACAGCAAGTCATGTTTTTGGTTAACGTGTTTCATTGAGAAACCTATTTGACTAATAACAGTAGGTAAGGTATGTATGTATTAGCTGTTCCCCGCGACTCTGTCGGCGATGAATTGTTTATCGCTATCCTGCGAGAACTACATATTTGTATACCTTATGGTGCAACATAGTGACACTCTTTGATCAATTATAACTGTAGATCCACAGTCGCGTGCCCGTAAATGTCCGAGCCAAATGAGCGCCACTTTGATAAAAGTGGCCTTCTTTTTTCTCAGTACGTTGCGTGAAATTGTCAAGTTTAGCTGTAAAGTGTCAACTGAAATTCGGCTGTAATGAAGTAAAGACTAGGTTCAAATTTCTGTGTAGGTGATGATTTTAATTGTTATGCAAACAAATAAAAAAGTTCGGACATTTTTTGAAGGGGATTTTGTTCGGCAATGTGTATCTTCAGTTATAATTGATCAAAGGTGACACTAAAGGGGCTGTTTCACCACCCATTGATTATTCGAACAAAACAAACAGAGACGGCATCACATTTATCCGTCAAATAAATTTGATCAATGGATGGTGAAACAGGGGGTAAATTACACTCTCTCTGTTCATGTATTTACCTATGTTTTGATAAATATGATTGATTGATGTGAAATGTGAAATGTAGCGAAATGTGTATCCAAGTTTAGACGACCGGATAGCCTAGTCGTTAGAGAACCTGACTACGAAGCTTGAGGTCCCGGGTTCGATTCCCGGTCGGGGCAGACATTTGTGTGAATAATACGAATGTTTGCGCTCGAGTCTTGGGTGTTTAATATGTATTTAAGTATGTCTGTATGTTTCTATATAAGTACCTATGTTTATCCGTTGTCTAGTACCCATAGTACAAGCTTTGCTTAGTTTGGGACTAGGTCATTTGGTGTGAATTGTCCCGTGACAAGTCCGTTTTTTTAAGTGTTGCAATTTTTCATGTCATCTGATAAAACTGGCTAAAGTCACGAAAACGCATAGCATAGGTACAGTATTAATCACTAGGATTGAATGTATTACTATTATTTTTTAAATTAACGTATACAGGGTTATTTTTAATTCACTGACATCCTCTGAACCCTGAATTCCTATCACTCAAACAAATGTTTTTTGTTTTACGACTTTTTAAAATGAAGCACTTTTTTCCCATACAAATACACAGAGTATCGTAAAAATAAGAGGCAGAATCAAATTTTCAAAACATTATTACACCAAAAATATTAAGTTACGACAAAAGCCGTAAAACAAAAAACATTTGTTTAAGTGGTAGGAGTTTAGGGTTAAAAGGATGCTAGTGAATTACAAATAACCCTGTATGAGTGCAATAGTTGGGTCATCATCATCATCCCAGCATATATACGTCCCACTGCAGGGCACGCACAGGCCTCCTCTCGGAATAGTTGGGTATTAACCCTTAATCAGGCCCCAAGGTACCACAGAACCAAAAGCAGCTATCGAATACATACCTGACAAAGGATGTTTTTAAATCTAAAAGTAACTTATTGTTAAACAATAAGGTTGAATTTCCAAGTCAATATATGTGGTCGCTTAATCGCTTCTGCCTTATTAAGATTTAAAAAATGTTCAATTTAGGTCATAAATAGGGTATATGTACGTTGCTAAGGCGTTAAAATATCTAAACCTACAGCTCTATGCCACTAAACCATAATAAAAGAACTAATCTACAATTAAAGTCTTCAAATCCGTTATATAGTTAATTTATTGAACTTTCCACTGACTAACACACTTTTTCATTTACGCGCCAAAACCTCTCTGTTGACAATCAACTCTTTTTTTTTAAAACTCCTACCGCTGTGACATCTGTCACACGTTCAGAAATACAATCAGATTAACTCGAATCAATATTTTTACGAACAAGAACTTGCTTCTCAAATAATATTTTCACAATATCTAACATTCGGCCAACCTGACCACACAAGTTTGTCCTCAAACTAGTTCTCACTTCGTAGTCCTATTTGGCATTTCACACCTCACCATAATATGGCCATATGAAACTTCCCAAATCACATCTTGTGTAGAGCATCGACCAGATTGCATTGCATCGAGGGCTTCATCTTTCAATCAAAACCACCCCTCGCCTTCCAATCAATCAAGTCACCTGACAAGACTGCATCAAGAACTTCACCCCTCATCAGGGCCACCCTTGACTTCCAATTAATCAAATCACCTGATAAGACTGCATTGAGGGCTTCACCCTTCATCGGGGCCACCCTCGACTGCCAGTCAATCAACTCAATACTGCATCGAGGACTTCACCTTTCATCAAGGCCACCCTCGACTGCCAATCAGTCAACTCAATACTGCATCGAGGACTTCACCCTTCATCAGGGCCACCCTCGACTGCCAATCAATCAACTCAATACTGCATCGAGGACTTCACCCTTCATCAGGGCCACCCTCGACTGCCAATCAATCAACTCAATACTGCATCGAGGACTTCACTCTTCATCAGGGCCACCCTCGACTGCCAATCAATCAACTCAATACTGCATCGAGGACTTCACCCTTCACCAGGGCCACCCTCGACTGCCAATCAATCAACTCAATACTGCATCGAGGACTTCACCCTTCATCAGGGCCACCCTCGACTGCCAATCAATCAACTCAATACTGCATCGAGGACTTCACCTTTCGTCAAGGCCACCCTCGACTGCCAATCAGTCAACTCAATACTGCAACGAGGACTTCACCCTTCATCAGGGCCACCCTCGACTGCCAATCAATCAACTCAATACTGCATCGAGGACTTCACCTTTCGTCAAGGCCACCCTCGACTGCCAATCAGTCAACTCAATACTGCAACGAGGACTTCACCCTTCATCAGGGCCACCCTCGACTGCCAATCAATCAACTCAATACTGCATCGAGGACTTCACCCTTCATCAGGGCCACCCTCGACCGCCAATCAATCAACTCAATACTGTATCGAGGACTTCACCTTTCATCAAGGCCACCCTCGACTGCCAATCAGTCAACTCAATACTGCATCGAGGACTTCACCCTTCACCAGGGCCACCCTCGACTGCCAATCAATCAACTCATTACTGCATCGAGGACTTCACCCTTCATCAGGGCCACCCTCGACTGCCAATCAATCAACTCAATACTGCATCGAGGACTTCGCCTTTCATCAAGGCCACCCTCGACTTCCAACCAATCAAATCACCTGATAACACCTCATCGAGGACTTCACCCTTCATCAGGGCCACCCTCGATTTCCAATCTATCAAATCAATATTGCATTGAGGACTTCACCTTTCATCAAGGCCACCCTCAACTTTCCAGATCAACATAATGTCCTTGTAACAAGGACTTCACCCATCAATCTGGGTCACCCTAGCCTTTCAATGACTTTAATAAAAAAAATGATTAGTAGGTAGGTAGGTACAAGACATCGTTCGGCCAACCTGACTCTAAAAGTTTGCCCTCAAACTTAGTACTAACATGACTAGGTGATTTTGTAACAAGTATTTCTATTGCAGTCTTAAATCTTCTACACATTAATTACAGTCTATTTAATTTTAAATATTGTATCGAGGGCTTCACCTTCTAAAGTAAACATCTTTCAAGCAGGCCACCCTCGCCTTACAACATTCTTAATGATTCACTTTATCTGCCTTTAAATACCACTCTTAAACAGAGAGTTCTATTTAGCCTAAATCAATACTCATTTTACTCAGATCTTTCAGTCATTCACATCTAAAAATAAAATTAGTTGTTGTTATTAATCTCATTTTCAATGTAAGCTTTTTAACTGACTGTACTTTTTGTTGACTGCACTGACTTGCATTGTCATCCAATTTACATATGTATACCAAATTCCAAGTTGATCCTACCACTGGAAGTGGTTCAAATTGAACTTCCAAGATTTCAACCGTACATACATGTTTACATACAAGTTACATACTTACATTGCAAGTTAATAAAAAAGCTTTTATAAAAGAACCAAAATCAATGATGAACTTAATAGAGATCACATATTCAAATTTATGACGTAACTAACTCGTTAATCTCATCATCAGTATCAAAATTACTTTCTAATATAAGGTTAACTGGAAGAGATCCCTTTATGGGATAAGTTCGCCTTTGTACATCTGTTTTTCTTGTTAACTGTTATTTTTCATGTTTTACGTACAATAAAGAGTTTTACATACATACATACATACATACATACATACATATGCGCAATCGTAATCCGCAGCTATCTGTATTTAATTTTGGATCAGATCAGTTATCTGCCAACTTAATAGCTTATTATTTTTGTGTAATTTGAAAAAAAAATCCCTGTTTAGATTACTATTAATGTAGTGAAAATAAACGGATCACTCACGTCTTAAGATGAGTTTAACTCAACATTTTTCGGGCTAAACCGTAGCCCTTCTTCCCGGAGTCACACGTCAAGGCGGCTGCCAAACGCGCACTATACTACTACCAACGTCAGCATCATCTGCCGTCAAAGCCGAATTTCTATTCAGTGCGTCGACGTGTTGCATGGTGCAACCCGGCTTACATTCAATATCACAATATTTGCAGCGCTATCAACCAACGTGCCACTCTAGGTATTATGTCTCTTTTGGCAACCGTTGAACGAAGAGTGCTACAGTCTGTTACGATGGTGAAATATTTGCCCAATAAACACACACTAAAGTGATGCAGCGATGCAATAACAGCCAATGTTTCTAATTTGTAAGTGTTAAATTATTTATTTTTCTCATGAATGGTAGTATTGTACCTTTGTATTCATCATTATCCAAATAAATCACTTCCTAGGTATTCAACACTGTTTCAATACCTGAGGATTATTGTAATTATCAAAATATAATTTATGAATATATTATGAATTTAAAAGTATTAATTTGAACAAACTAAATAAACACCGCCGCGACGTGACTGCAGTTGATGGCAAGGGTCACATTTGCCATTAAGATAATTTGTAAAACCTTTCTAAACGCAATATTAAATGCCATTGAAATTCCTGTAACTTCCCTTTATGAAAATATTTGCACCTTCAATATCCTAACAGTGACAGTTTAATTTAAAGTAAATATAATGGTAAGTAAGGAATCAGTAATTTATATTGTGTGTAATACATAACAAAAATTTTAATCTCTAAGTAACAGTTTAATATGCCTATGTTATTAATCTCTGAGTCAATTGAACATATATATAACAAACATTTTTCATTATCCAGAGGATCTGAATCACTGAGGTACCTACCAACTTTACTGGAAAATATGTTAATTCACCTATCTGTTTTTGTGATAACCATTTCAGGTAACTCTGAGAAATCTTGACCTAGTAACATAGGTTTATGTACCTACAGTCAGAGACATAAATATCTATAAAAAGATTGTGTCAAACATGTGTGCATATATATATATTTACTTTAACACCTTGGGAACCATATATTCATGACCTTGCCTGTAGGTAAATATTTTCCACAACTTATGTGCTGATTTCAGCCTCTACTGAATCAATTTCTATCAGGAATGTAGTTTTATTTCACAGTGGGATATTAATCCCAGTAATTCCACCCACTGCTGGTAACTGAATAAATCATGGGACAATTGACACCAATTGACTTTGTCTAAAACTAAGTAAAGCTTGCTCTATGGGTACTAGACAATGGATAAACAAACTGATATAGATAAATACATACTTGTATATGTATTAAACATTAAAGACTCAGGCACAAACATTCATATTTTTCACACAAATATCTGCCCCAACCCAGAATTGAACCCAGGACCTCAAGCTTCATAGTCAGGTTTTCTAACCACTAGGCACTCCAGTCATTAAAACTCTTTGTGTTCTATAAATAAACCTCTATTTTTTTTTTACCATGTCTTATGTATGAGATGAGAGTGCAATCACTCCCCAAATCAACAAAGCATTTCAACATTATGAGTTTTATTGATGCAAAACTGTTTATGATAATATAGCATTATTTGATGATGTGCCGTCAAATAATAGTACTACCTGTTTGTCACTATTTTTTAAAAGTTATCTTAATTTGACAATTGTCGCTGGTATGACCAAATCTCTTACATTCTTCACATTTTACTATTGGCTTAGAACAATGTTGCAATCTGTGACCCCTCTCATTACAATTAAAACATACTACTGTTGAAATATTTCGACTATTTTGAGAATTATTTTTATTACCTTGGACTGCTTCGTGACCTGGCTCTGACCACTTACTACAAACAATATGAGTCAAGTTGGTTTGTCTATTCCAAGACATGTAAGAATTTTTATTCATGTCGTTGTGTTCTTTACATACATCTTTAAGGTATTTTAACAAATCTTCAGGTTCTACAAAGCGAGCCGAGGATGCACCGGCCTGTATAGTATGATCCTCTATCCCAAGTATAATACAGTCAACAGCCTTCTTACCGAAGATCTCGCATGCATTTAGCAGCATCATTTTGTCATAAAAATACTCATCTACATTTTTCCCATATTTTAATGTTCTACCAAGCATCTCTAATAACAAAATCCCATAGTTAGATTCTGATGGAAATGCTTTACGCAAAAGTTCTTGCCACTGTGCCCAACTATGTAGTACAGAAGTCTGTCCCTGATACCATTTCTTTGCATTTCCTACTAACTTGGGCAATGCATAATGAATTGTGTGAGCCTCCTCCCATTTGTATATTACAGCACATTCATTGACTTTCGCTAACCACAACTCAATATTATAATTCTTCTGTGACGGATCAAATTCAGGTATCATATTTATATTATTATTAAATATGGGCTGTGTACTGGGCTTTACAATAGACTGTATAATTTGTGACACCTCATTAACATTGAATAATTTATTAGAAGTCATAATACTTGATGTGGGTGCCATACCGCTCGATACCACCATACCGCTTGTTGTCGCTATACTACTTACTGTTGCCCTATCACTTGTAGACGTTGTGCTTCCGCTGATAATCACAGGTATCACATGCTGTTGATGTTGAGTTGATATATTCGCTGTACGCCGTTGTGCTAAGGTCGCCTCGTCTAACTCCGGTATCACTGTAACATTCTTTGGCCGTCTCTGGCATGGACTATTCGACGTGCTGCGACGACTTGTTGCCTCATGCTGATTCTTAGTCTTTGATCTCGAACTCCTCTCGCCTTTTTTCTGACGTCTGTAACCATCTGAAGAATTCGTAGAACTCGTAGCCGAACTTCGGTCTCTGCGCTTATGTTTAAACCGTTTTCGTCCCATTTTCACACGAGAGTTCTTGATTACCACTTCTGATAAAAGAACTAATCTACAATTAAAGTCTTCAAATCCGTTATATAGTTAATTTATTGAACTTTCCACTGACTAACACACTTTTTCATTTACGCGCCAAAACCTCTCTGTTGACAATCAACTCTTTTTTTTTAAAACTCCTACCGCTGTGACATCTGTCACACGTTCAGAAATACAATCAGATTAACTCGAATCAATATTTTTACGAACAAGAACTTGCTTCTCAAATAATATTTTCACAATATCTAACAATAAGTTTTGTGTTTTATATTGAACGTGATGGCTGTATGGATATTTATTTATGCCTTCGACTAAGTAAATCAAACCTGTCCCTTCCCTACCTCTAAAGTCTAAATTCCACAATAATAATTCCAAAATGGCAGCGCTATCAATTTTCTCATTCGTTCTTCGAAATTCAAAAACAAGCAACCAGTCCTAAATGACCGTTAAGAATGGAACAGGTTCTGACGCGGCGGTTGGCATAGACAAAAAAACGCGGCCATCTTGCAATTGTATGATGACTTGGGTAGAGAAACTTTAATTTCGCGCTTAAAAGGTAATTTGGTTTTTGCAAAAAAATCCTATTAAAGAAACCTAACTCTTAAAATAGGGATGATGACATCAATAACCAACTGACTTTACTTTTTGTGAGCTACATTGCATTCATCCAATACACGTCTTATTTAGTAAATAACATTCTAACCTCAAAAGGCATAATTTTTAACTTAAACATCTAGGTACTTTCTCGTAAATAAAGCTACCACATTCAACATTTTGGATACCATGATTAAAATTCTGTCTGGAATTGGCTTATTTATGATGAAAGAGCTGTTTTAGCTAAAAAAGTGCATTTTGAGGTTATAAACTTGTTTACTAAATAAAACAAGTAAGAATGAATGCAATATAATATGACGAGGGAGGGGCTACGTTCGCTCATGTCAACGGATTTTAGAAATAATAACTTCCTAAGGTTGATTAAGTGTGTATTAAGCGATTCCAATTACATACACTCAGAAAACGAAACGTGGTGAATTCGATACTTGGCTGACTGCACTACCGCTCTAGACCAACGCGTAACGAAAAGTGAGTGATACCGTCCCGTTCCTGACCTGTCAACGTTGTCAAGTCTACCCTCAATTAAAATAAGAGCTGTCAGCCAAATATCGACTACACCCAAGCCTAAGGCTTGACGTTTCAAAAGAAAATAAACGTTTACTTCCGTGACTCGAATAATCTGTTTACAATTTTATTGCCAAACTAGTTCTATTTTCCGCCGCGTGTGGCGCCACTAGCGCTGTCACTGCGACACGGCCATCTTGACCCTTCACACGTCCTCGTGTGATAAATCTGGAAAGAAAGAAAAGGTTCGCCACAGTAAAATTGTCATCGCTCGGTCAACCTGACCAAGTCTGATCAGGCAATAACTCTTAACTAACAATCGGTTCACAGCCTTCAAAGACAGCCTTTTATCGCGGCGTCTGATTGGCAACTTAACAACACACATTAATGGCGTCTGATAGATCTCAAGACAACCCTCATTATTACATCTGACAAATCTCAAGACAGCCTGCACGTGGCGTCTGATAGGCCTCAAGACAACCATCACTCGGCGTCTGATTGGTCTCAAGACAACCACCTGTGTGCTCGGCGTCTGATACACAACACATCACATTACAGTAGACACAATACAAGTGATACTTGGCATACACCAGTGATAGCAAACGGGTCATTCATCGTAACAACAGTCAGTACTCGTACAGTCGAGTGTGTAGTCGTTTGCCCTATACCAGTCAAAGTCACAGTATTATCAAATCTTTTGCCAGAAAATTAAAAAGCGACAGACGCTTTAATTAAGGAACACTACGCACCGGAATCATAATAAAATGAGTACTGCTCACCGTTATGCTGTAGTCTTCCACTGGGCGTCCCAACAAAGCACAGGTCGACTCGCTTGTCCTTGGCAGGGGCCGCTGCGCCGCTGCACCCATCTTGGCTTCTTCTCTTCGGGCAGTTGAAGGCGTAGTGACCCTGGCCCTGGCAGCAGTAGCAGGTCGTTGTTGGCTTGGCTGCAGATGGCTTCTTAACATTTTCTTCCTTCCGGGGGTAAGGGCGTCCAACAGGCTCCTTGAGGTCACGTCGTCGCGAAAGGCACTCTGTTATTTTATGTCCTGGCTTCGAACAGTAATAGCAAACCGTAGATGAAGGACGATTCTTCTTAGCTTCTGGTCCGTCATATTCTCTTGCACCTGGAGCTTTGCGCTTCATAAACGAGATTGCTTTCAGCTCTTGTTGCAGATGGCTACGTGTCTTGATCTCGGTTGTAAAAGAAAGTCGTTGAACTCGCCGATCAAATCGAGATAAATGTGCCAAAACCGTAGCAATCGCAAGCTCTTCAGTGCTAAGCTCTTTCCATCTTGACATAATGGAAGTCATAAGAGTCGCAGCGTAAGTGGCCAAGCAATCGCTATCTTTAGGCTTGTTGTCATTCAAATTAACAAGAAAGGATGCCACAGTTTCGGGGCAGTCATGCCTGGATACGAATAGCTCCTTGAAATCGCTCCATGTCATTCCAGGAAACGATACACTCGACAGCCACGTGGAGGCTTGACCTTTAAGAGCGCGGCTAAGGGCGACCATGAGGTGTGCGCCATGACAGTGTTGATCACCGATGCATAGATCCGCGGTGGAAATCCAAGCACGTGCATCCACCTCAGTTTTGTCGGGGTCGAAATCTGGTAGACGCAGTTCACTGGACGATGACGTCGCCTTCATGGCTTGTACCAGCGTCATAAAATTACAATTCTGTTGTTCCAAAAGAAGCTGCCATCGTTCGTCACTTGTTTCTTGAGTAGGAGCACGTGGAGTGGACACGGATTTTTGCATCCCACTTCTGATGACGGGGGAGGGGCTACGTTCGCTCATGTCAACGGATTTTAGAAATAATAACTTCCTAAGGTTGATTAAGCGTGTATTAAGCGATTCCAATTACATACACTCAGAAAACACTACTAGGTAATCGGATGTTAATCGATTGCAAAACGAAACGTGGTGAATTCGATACTTGGCTGACTGCACTACCGCTCTAGACCAACGCGTAAAAGTGAGTGATACCGTCCCGTTCCTAACCTGTCAACGTTGTCAAGTCTACCCTCAATTAAAATAAGAGCTGTCAGCCAAATATCGACTACACCCAAGCCTAAGGCTTGACGTTTCAAAAGAAAATAAACGTTTACTTCCGTGACTCGAATAATCTGTTTACAATTTTATTGCCACTAGCGCTGACACTGCGATAAATATAACAAAGCACGATAATCCCGTAAATTTTGCGTGGCAGTTTAGCAGAGATATATGGGTAGAGATAGTATTTCTGTACTTATTAAGTAAGTTTTTCTTTGAGTAAATAAATAATTTAAAAAAAAATACGATGTCACTTCTTTGCCAACTCGATAGTCTACTCTACTCTGTCGTGCTAAGCGCAAATCGGTAGTTTTTTAATTATTTGTTTACTTATTTACTAAAAAATCGTTATATTTCTCAAAAAAATCGTAACTTAAGTTGATTTTTATGGCATCGGATGGCTTAAAAAAATACCCATTCAATGATCTAAGCCAAATAAGGGTATTTAAAACATGTTAAAAAAAACTCTTAAAAATTTTCGCTAACTCATTTTTATCTGAAATTACTAAGAAAATTAGAGGTATATCAATAATATGTAATAATATTATGTATGTATGATGTGTATAATATGTAGCAAATTAGAGGAAAACAGTTCGATTTACCCTATTAGTTGGAAAGTTAGAGCAAACTCAATTTTCCCTCTCAAATTTGCTCTACCATTTAATTTTAATGAAATAATTAGAAAATATATATAAACTATGAAATAAATAGAAACGGCTCTAGCTTTCCAACCAGTAGGAAGAATCGAACTGTTTTCCTCCAATTCGCTCTATTGCTACAACTAGTATAGCAGATTGGAGGAAAATGTCCAATTTGCTACACTAGTAGATACAAATCGTAGAGCATAGTGGATAGATTCCGTATTGCAGGTAGGTACACGAATGGTCAAGCCATAAAATATGTGCAGTTTACTGCACCGAATACACAGCTACTTAGCATGCCTAGGCTTCATGCCCAGCGTATTTAAGCTCAGGGAAGCCAAACGGAATTATTTAAAAAAACTCGTAACAACCCACAGACATAGAAGGACATTTTAGTTTCGTGACAAACCCCAATTCACTTTGTAAAAATAAGCCAACGAACGCCCCAAATCGCTGCACCGATAATGATGAGAGTGCTAGCATGGGCAAGTAGTGCATTTACTGCCAGTAACGCATATATGCGTTTTCTTAAATTCATAGGCGTCAGAACTCTGTAATCATTATCATCATCCTAGCCTATATGTACGTCCCACTGCATGAAAGGGCGTCTGGTTTGGTCCGTAGTTCCCACGTGGGCCCAGTGCGGATTGGGAATTTTAAACACACCATTGAATTTCTTCGCAGGTATTTGCGGGTTTCTTCATGAGTTTTCCTTCACCGTAAAGTTTACAATAAATTTCAAATGTAATTTCGCACAAAAAATCCGAAAAATTCAGTGGGAAGCCCGGCCTCGAACCCACGACACTCTGCTGAGAGGCAATATGTCAAACCACTTAGGTTACCACAACTTCACAGTCGAAAATATATATGAAAATGGGCTTAGTACATCGGTAGAAATTGTCGGTACAGATCTTGCAAGTCACGAAGGCTTAAAAAATTACTTTATGTCATGGAGTAAGAGCGAATAAGACGTTGTTCGGCTCGGCTAGCCGAACTAAGCCGAACTAATCGACGCCATTTTACAAGCTTTTATTTAAGAAGCAATACATTATTTTCGTTTGTTGGTATGTTAGTTTAGGCCAAACCTTATAAGGGGAATTAGAAGCTCTTTCAATGGTCGGATTGCCTTAAAATTTGGTACACTTAAGTTGGTTGACAATGGATGTATAGTCAACAAAAAGTACATAACAGTCAGCAAAAAAACTTGTACTTATAGAAAAACTTTTTTGCTTTCATTGTAGATATAAATCTTGTTCTGATCGGCTTAAGGGCATTCCGCGTTGGTGGCTGTGAGAAGGCCCTTATATAGATTCAATTTAAAGTATTCGTATTCACTATAATAATCACAAACCAGTTAAGCCGCATCCACATTTATCTGACGTATCGTGTCGCGACACGTCAGAACAGTATCGGTTTCATACATTTAACACGAGCCGTCACAACATGCTGCGTCAGAGAAATACGAACGCAACCGTATTAAAACTACATAATTAATACGAACATATTAAAACTGTTTAATAAATTGCCAGAGGCATTGCTAAATGTAAATGTAAACCACTTCTGAAAAATTCCTGTTATAGTGTCGTAGAATATCTAACCTACACTATTGTGATTAGTAAAAAAATACTGACATTATTTACTTATTTAATGGGTATTTGTATTATTTTGTTATTTGTATTAAGTCATTTAAAGAAATGATGATAGTATTTTGACATTTATATTTGCATGCAGTTTCTGAACAGCAAGAAAAGAACATTTAATATAAAACTTTGATGTTATCACATTAAAGTGAAGTAAAGTGGGTATGAGGATATTTCCTCACACCCTTTTTAAACGACTAAAAGGAAGTGTAATGATTTTAGCAGTCTATGTATGTTTGTATTTATGTGTGTTCCACCGTACCGACTAGAATACTCATCCAATTTTAATAAATAAGGTGTTTCTAGCAAATATTGATTGATTGATTGATTGAATGTATGAAACCTACCGTGTTCTGACGCGCCACGAAACAAAACGTCAGATAAGTAAATGTGAATGCGGCTTTAGTGTTCTCACTTGAAACTTGTCACTAATGTATAATTACACCCGTATCGACTAGTAATCTGACCTTCTACATTTTCCTGTCACTCCATTGTCTGTTACTAATATTATTGCAAAAATAAGGCTGAAAAACGACGACAAGAAAAACTAGAATTTCATAACTAGGTAATTTATTGAATCAGGCGTTACTTTGCGGAGGTCCATATTAATGAACTAAAACAATTACTTTGCTCACCCGCGACCTTACAATAGTTACGTTTATGCAAGAAATGTGTGTTCATGCAGTTCCTCTACCTTCACACTGTACGAACACACACAAATCACATAAACCCAACCATCACCACCACCAAGCTACACTGACGCGTTTCGAACTCAACCAGAGCTCATCTTCAGAGTTACCACAATCGTATGCTATGCTAACAAATGTTAAACTAACAAACCAAAACAAATGTTTTAATTTGTCACTGTAACTTCTCAAGTACCCACATTATTTTTCTTATTCTCAAACTACCCCACAAAAATTAACTTTTATTGACATATTTTAAAACTACCTTGAATTTTTGTTTATTTATTTATAAGGCATATTTTATTAATACTAACTGTTACATTATTGCGGCAAGGGGTTGCGTTGGATGCTCTGGAATGCATGGAAATAATTAGGTACAAACTATGGGGTCTATTATTAATGAACAGGTAAATTTAGTATCTTCTCCTTTACTGCGGCTTGGGTCTAATTTGAACAGTTAGTATTAATAAAATACGCCTTATAAATAAATAAACAAAAATTCAAGGTAGTTTTATAATTATGTCAATAAAAGTTAATTTTTGTGGCGTAGTTTGAGAACAAGAAAAATAATGTGGGCACTTGAGAAGTTACAGTGACAAATTAAAACATTTGTTTTGGTTTGTTAGCATAGTATACGGTTGTGGTAACTCTGAAGATGAGCCCTGGTTGAGTTTGAAACGCGTCAGTGTAGCTTGGTGGTGGTGATGGTCGGGTTTATGTGATTTGTGTGTGTTCGTACAGAGTGGAGGTGTAGGAACTGCATGAACACACATTTCTTCCATAAACGTAACTATTGTAAGGTCGCGGGTGAGCAAAGTAATTGTTTTAGTTCAATAACTAGGTACCTTGAAAATTAATACTGAAAAATTATGTTTGAGTAATAGGTAGATAGATGGAATGAAGATAGTAAAGTGTTTTGAATTTATCATCATTATCAGCGGAAAGACGTTCACTGCTGAAGACAGGCCTGTATCCATCGTGAACGTGCGGCATTTACCAAATCATCCGACCATCTCTTTGGTGAACGTCCCACGCTGCACTTGCCAGTCTGTGGTCTCCACTCGAGAACTTTTCGGCCCCCACGGCCATCTGTTCTGCGTGTTATATGACCTGCCCATTGCCATTTCAACAAGTTAATCCGTTTGGCTTTGTGCCCTTGTTCTTCTACGGATCTCCTCATTCCTGCTTCGATCCCGTAGATCAGTGTTTCCCAACCTGTGGTCCGCGGACCCCTGGGGGTCCGCGAGTAAATGTATGGGGGTCCGCGGTGTCATCTCTGGACCATACATAAATGCTAATAAGTCTCGTAATCCGAATTTTTTTGCTGTTTATTTTATTAAGGGGTTCCGTGAAAACTGTGCTTGATTTCCTAGGGGTCCGTGGCTGAAAAAGGTTGGGAAACGCTGCCGTAGATAAACCCCGAGCATAGCCCTTTCCATACCTCGTTCAGCGACTTTGAGTTTATTCATTACGAGCAATCCAACAAATTGAATTAACTGTCGACTTCATGCTAGAGTTAAAAATATCGATCGGGGACAAAAATGTCCAAACAGCTTTTTAATATTTGAAGCGGTGCTATTCGACCGCGCAATCGATACTAACTAGCCCACTGTCATGCAGCCTTTGTTTTCGGGAACAAAGGAACATTGCCCTTAGCAAATTTTAGCAATTAAAAAAAAAGGGTGAGTGGAGTCGCGCCACGAAAGTCGTGACAAGTTTTAACTTTGGATTATACCGTATCTTAATTTTTTTTATACAATTTAGGCGCAAGTCACACAGAGGAGACGTGGGACAGGGGCGCGTCGCAATCCGCGTAGTTTGTTCGCAGGCCGCGTCTCCGCCCCGACTCTTCTGTCTGCTTTGGATCGCGACGCTTCTATACATTCAGTAGAAAACTTATTTAAGGGGCGCTGCGGCTGCGACGTGCCCCCGTCCCACGTCTCTTCTGTGTGGCACAATCACGCCAGATGGTAAGAGAAGATGAGGTCTACGAACGAAGGACCACGTTTGGCTTAGACTTGAATACGGCCAGATTTTATACATATAATAACATATGACTAAGTTTGTTTGAACGGCTTTTAAATTTTTCACGTTTTTCACGTCACACCTTTAACACGGTGCACTTCGAACTTCGATCAATCTATAGAAACAAATATCAATTAAAAAAATTTGAGAAACTTTTTTTTGACAAACTAACCTTATCATTAAAACACCTTCCAAAGTACTAAAGCTCAGTAGAGGTTTACAAGAAAACTTGTGCATGTTACATTGTATTGCGCGATCGTAAAGCGAACGCATTTGATTGGTCAATGAAGCTCCGTAATGCAAACCAACTTACATATTTTTCTTGCAGTGCCTCTACCATGAGTTACACTAGTTTACAGTGACCGTACTCGCTAGCGACGGCGTAAATGATTTGTATAGAGAATTGTGTACAGCGCCCCTAGCGGTCACTTACGGAAGTACAATTCTCCATACAAATCATTTACGCCGTCGCTAGCGTGTACGGTCATTGCAAACTAGTGTAACTCATGGTAGGGGTACAGGTCTAAACTGGGGTTGACGAAAGTAGGTACACATTACCTTTACAGGGTTCTGTACTCAAAAGGTGCCAACGTAACCCTATTACCGAGACTCCTCTGTCTGTCTGTCTGTCCGTCCGTCCGTCCGTCACAGGGTTTTATCTCTTGAACCGTAATCGTAATAACAACTATAACAACAAACACTAACAATTTTAAACACTAAGAAACGTGTTTTTTAATCGTTTTTAAATACCGCCACGGTTGCTAGGCAACGCGACAGCTGGCAGGTTGCTAGGCATCGCGAGCGACGACCCTATACGCTGTTCGGTTGTTTATCTAGCTATACCTAAGTTTGCAATTTTTTTGCTTACATTTTGGCGCTTTTTTACAGAACTGTTTTTAAAATAGCGCTGAATGTAACTTGAAACTTACCTACACACTGAACACAGTAACAGAATGGCTTAAAGACAATAATTTAGACATAAATTTAAAAAAAACAAATATTATACAATTTAAACCCAAACAAAAATCATCTTTGGAATTAAAGTTAAAAGTAAACAACACAGACATACAAGAAGTATCCGAATTTAAATTACTAGGTGTAACGATAGATTCTGGTGTAGACTGGCGAGCTCATATTCAAAACACAAAAACAAAATTATCCAAATTTGTGTATGCACTAAGTGTACTAAAAGTAAGCACAGATTTTGAATGTGCACTAACTGCTTATTATGCTTATGCGTTCGCCTGGCTTCGGTATGGCATAATACTGTGGGGAGGCTGTTCCGATGCACAACAACTATTTGTTATGCAAAAAAAGTGCATACGTATACTAGCCAACATACGTATTCCCGAAAGCTGTCGTCAGCATTTTATACACCATAAACTCTTAACCCTGCCCTCACTATACATATTAGAATCAGCACTTTTTACCCGCAAATACCCTGACCTATTCAAAGCAAATAAAGATATAAGTACGACAAGAACACAATATAAAAATAAACTACTTTTACCGAAGTCGAATTTAGCAATGTTTAAAAATGGTCCCCAATATAAATGTACTCAAGTCTTAAATAAAATCCCAGAATCGATTAGGCAACAAACACAATATAATAATTTCAAAAATAAGTTGAAAGCGTTCCTAATCGAAAAATGTTATTATTCTGTAAATGAATTCCTTAATGATGAGAGTGTAAAACACTATAAATGTAAATAGATCAATTTTTTAATATTCAATGACAAGCGCTGCACTTGATGACATACATAGATACTCTATAATACATACATATAATAATAATCAAAATTAATTGGATGTACCTTATGTGATTATTGTAATTTAATTTTTATTATTTATTTTTTTAATTTTTGATTGTTTTAATTTATTTTTTTATTTTTATTAATTCTAATGTATGTTCATAAAATTGTAGATCAAAATATGTAATAATAATAATCTATTAATAATGCATGATTTCAATTTAATATAAATATGACATAATTAAATATTTAGTTTTAAGTATTATTGTGTGCCCTTGCAGGGCGTCATGGACCGACTTATAAAACGTTCTTGAGATCTTAAGATCTCATAAAAATGTACATGACTTTACAGTGAAATAAATAAATAAATAAATAAATATTGTATGGAGGCACGGAACCGTTCATGTAACCTACTAGTCGGACTCGCACTTGACCGCTTTTCTTTATTATGAGAGAGATTCAAACGGGCAAGGGGGTTATTTGATAGGTAAAGATCACCACCGCCCATGGATATCAACAACTCAACGAGTCATTGATATGTTGCCGGCCTTTAAAGGAAGTACTTTAGTAGTAAGGAAGGACTTTTTTGAAAGCCCCAATGTCATAATTGGCTACTTTCCTAACTAGTCAGTCTTTTAGATTATCAAAAAATATTGGACACGTATTTTTTATTTTGTCAATTAAACAAAAAATTACGAAGATATGGCGCGTTGAAGTTTCGCGTGACGTCACTTGTTCCTACACTTTGTATGAGCGTTTTAGGAACAAGTGACGTCACGCCTCGTTACGCGGAACTTCAACGCGCCATATCTTCGTCATTTTTTGTTTAATTGTCAAAAGAAAAATTATGTGTCTAATATTTTTTGATAATGTAAAATACGGACTAATAAGAATTATTATTTTTTTACCTAGGAAACATCCCTATTGTCTGTCCCTATTTCTCTAAGAGCTTTAAGGATAGGTAAACGTAATAATATACGCTTAAGACCAACGAAACGGATCGGACTCTATGTAGAGTTACTATATTGTATTGTTGTACCATCCAGATAATTTGTTCTGATAATTATCGGAAATTATCCGGTCATTATCCAACAACGTAACATGTAATAAAAAGTATGTACCATTATTATTGCAATGAAAGGTACTACATTTCTCGTGTTCAGTACATAATTGACGTGATGCCACAAACTGACGCATACGCGTTGCGCGTAATATTATGCGTCAAATGCCACGTTGCGTTGCGTAAAAGCAGGGAGCCTAGTGGTTTGACTTATGGCTCCTCAAGCAGAGGGTCTTTGGAGTCCAACCTCGTACCTCTGACTTTTCGGAATTTACATCATCCCAGCCTAATTCCACAGATTACTTAATAGTTACTTCGTAACAGATACTGCATCCCGTACTAAATCTTGGTACTTACCGCGATTGTAGCCACAGATTATACTACTCCGTCTCCTTAAGAATGTGTGCGTGCCGGCAGTGACAAGGGCTGGCAGTTTGGATTAAATTTTTTTTTCTACATGTTGTTTTACCATTTTGTCGTGATAATTGCTATATATTATATCCATGCAAACTTTCTAGCACTAATATTCTTTAAGCTAAGCCACGGACGGACAAAGAGACAGACGGTCATGGCGAAACTATAAGGGTTCCGTTTTTGCCATTTTAGCTCTGGAATCCTAACAAAAAAGGATATTTATTGTAATGTGCAGAACACATTGCCATGCTCACAATACCCTAGCGTTATACTAAATACGAAGGTCAACTTTCGAACTTCGCATCGTGCCATCCCGCTCACGCTTATAGCTTTTTATAGAAGAGTAAGAGGGACAGCACGATACGAACTTCCAAATTGTTATAGCTATTAATTCTAGCATAGTCATATTAAAATTTGCCCCCTGTTTCACCATTCACTTATAAAAGTCCAGGCGGCATATTTTTTCCGTGGAACACGAATGAACGTGCGTCGGCGCGCGCTTGTGACAACCTACTGGAATTTCGATCTTAGCAGATCGTCCCCGCGGTAGGTAAATATCGCGCGTAAGTACATGGCATGCATGAGGCCTGCTAATACGTCCTATTGCAGGGCACAGGCCTCCTCTCATAATGAAAGGGCTTGGACCGTAGTTCCCACGCGGGCCCAGTGTGAATTGGGAACTTCACACACACCATTGAATTTCTTCTTAAGCGTGTGCAGGTTCCTCACGATGTTTTCCTTCACCGTAAAGCTCATGGTAAATTACAAAATGTAATTTCGCATACAAATTCCGAAAAATCAGAGGTGCGAGCCTGGACTCGAACCCACGACCCTCTGCATGAGGGACCATAGGTCAAACCACTAGGCCACCACGGTTCTACATGCACGGCGGCATTTACCTGCGTAATTACATTTGAATGATATTATACTGGCTGATAAACTTATTAGTGTATACATGAGAGGTATTGTATCTGGAGATTTACCTAACTCACTCTTCATTCACTGTCCGTGCCTAACAAAAACGGTTGCTTCACGCCACTGAGGTTTATAGAAAAACTTATTTAATTCGACAGTCTAAAACTAGACGACCAGACGTAGAGTGTAGACGACCAGATGGCCTAGTGGTTAGAGACCCTGACTATGAAGCTTGAGGTCCCGGGTTCGATTCCCATGTCGGGGCAGATATTTGTATGAAAAATACGAATGTTTGTTCTCGGGTCTTGGGTGTTTGATATGTATTTAAGTATGTATCTATCTATATAAGTATGTTTATCCGTTGCCTAGTACCCATAACACAAGCTTTGCTAAGCTTACTTTGGGACTAGGTCAATTGGTGTGAATTGTCCCGTGATATTTTTATTTTTTATTTTAAAACTTTTTTAATTTTCCTTATTTTAGCTGAAAGACGTCCACTGCTGAACATAGGCCTCCCCCGAGGTTGGCTAAACAGACCGATCCTGCGTCATCACATCTTAATTAATGTCATCGCTCCAACTTGTTGCTACCTACACTGCGTCTTCCATTCCGTGGGTGCCATTCGAGAACCTTTTGGCCCCACCGGCCATCAGTTCTAAGAGCGATGTGCCCGCCCGCTGCCACTTAAGTATGGCGATTCTTAGACTATGTCAGTGACTTTAGCTCTTACGCGGATTTCATTATTTCTGATGTGATCCCGCAGAGAAACTCCAAGCTCCCTCTCCATCGCCCTCTGTGTGACCTTGAGCTTTCTTATAAGGCCCATCGTTAGCGGCCACGTCTCAGTGCCATACGTCATCACTGGCAACGTACCAAATTTAACTTTGTACGAGGATATGATTTAAAAATGTTGTTGTTGATGATTTATATTTTAGAAATGATTAACGCTAAAAGCGACGCGGAAAACCTCCGAATTCGTATTTTTACCGAAATTACTCATGCTTGATAGGTAGGTACACAAAGAGACGTCAGTTAATGTTTTAACATGTTTTAAGTAACGAAGGTATTTATTGAATCAGGCGTTACTTTGCGGAGGTCCATATTAGGGTCATTATTCGAGCGTTTGTTTCGAATCACTTTCGTGGACACTTTTTTGTAGAAATGGCAAAAGATTCTGATACAGTTTTTAAATATGTGGTAGAAGTACAGGCCCTCTAATAAATAACCGAAAACGTCATCAAAATCTACAGCTGATTCGTAGAAAACGTGACCACGAAAGTGAGGCGGTTGAAATGCTCGAATAATGACCCATTAATGAACTGAGACAATTACTTAGACGACCAGATGGCCTAGTGGTTAGAGACCCTGACTATGAAACTTGAGGTCCCGGGTTTGATTCCCATGTCGGGGCAGATATTTGTATGAAAAATACGAATATTTGTTCTCGGGTCTTGGGTGTTTAATATGTATTTAAGTATGTATCTATCTGTATAAGTATGTTTATCCGTTGTCTAGTACCCATAACACAAGCTTTGCCTAGCTTACTTTGGTACTAGGTCAATTGGTGTGAATTGTCTCGTGATATTTAATTATTTATTTATTTAATTACTTTGCTCATCCGCAACCTTACGATAGTTACGTCTATGTAAGAAATGTGTGTTCATGCAGTTCCTCCACCTCCACACTGTACACACAAATCACACAAACCCAACCATCACCACCACCAAACTACACTGACGCGTTTCGAACTCAACCAGAGCTCATCCTCAGAGTTGAGTCTGGTTGAGTTAGTTGTAGGTAGTTAGTAGTTGGGTTTGTGTGATTTGTGTGTGTTCGTACAGTGTGGAGGTGGAGGAACTGCATGAACACGCATTTCTTACATAAACATAACTATCGTAAGGTTCCTCACCCGCAGTTCATTAACGAAGATATTTTTCACTCACAACATTTTTTAAAAACATAACACCGTTATGCCTTTCGTTCGGCGCACCTGAAAACTTTTTAACGAATTTCAAAAAAAGTAGGAGGTTATCAAATTGGTTGTATTACTTTTATGTTTGTTACTTCAGGACTCCATCATAGACTGATCATCTTTATCTAACTTGCCCTTTGATCAATTATAACTCTGTAGATCCACAGTCGCGCGCCCGAAAATGTCCGAGCCAAATGAGCGCTACTTTGATAAAAGTGGCCTTCTTTTTTCTCAGAACGTTGCGTGAAATTGTCAAGTTTAGCTGTCAAGTGTCAACCAAAATTCGACTGTAATGAAGTAAAGACTAGGTTCAAATTTCTGTGTAGGTGAAGATTTTATTTGTTACGCAAACAAATAAAAAAGTTCGGACATTCTTTGAAAGGGATTTTGTTCGGCAATGTGTATCTTCAGTTATAATTGTTCAAAGAACTTGCCTAAATACTTGCTTTGAGGACCCTACTACTCCTGCTGGCTCGTGCTGAGGAACCGACTTCAAACAGATCAGTAGACAGTTATTTTCATGCTTTTCACTCTCCGTTGTACATGCGATAGAAGATGCACAGTGAAGCTACGTCTCTACGCAGCGCCAAGGAGTCAAGTCGATCAGAAAAATTTTGATGGGATATTGTTTTCAGATATCCATATTTCATTCAATGGTGATTCATAGTATTTTGCGAGTTCTAAATTTGAGATTAAAATCTCAATTTTCAAAAAAGGTGATTAGGCAAATGTTCTTTCCGTGGACCTTTCTTTTGTAGTCCATTTATTGTCAAGTTGACATGTAAGAAAACCTTCACTTATATACGACGTAATAAGTCTCTTCAACGGCTGTATAATTGCAGCTCTGAGTTACGGAATTAAAACGATTTAATTGTCATTATAAGTCAGAATCGCTAACAAGTCTAGGTATAACTATAGTACCTAGCGCTAGGTTAGTTCTCAGCGATGATAGCAGAAGGCCATCGGACCAAGTAGCACAAGGCAACGCAAAACCGCGCAAGTGCCTACCAAATGCCGCTCGAATATAAACCCAAGTTCATTAACACATAAAGGGAGAACACGCACCACTTTCAACTGAAGCCATACAACCTCGAAGGACCATTTTCCCTTGCACGCGCACCGCTCTGACGTTGGTCCTTGCACATAAGCGTAACTGCACCCGACTGACGGGAATGCAACCACGTGCGACCAACTTCACGCCGGTATGTAATCAAGTTCATAGATTAAGATTGTCGCTTTACACGACGATATTGCATTTAAAAAACTCACCTGTATGCAGTTTTGTCCATGAACTAACAGTCCGATTTGTCCGTTAATGCACTGACACTATTATTTAACCTAGTTACTTTGCACTTTGAAATCACATGGGGTAAGGCACTAAGTCTATCACAAAATTGAGCAAAGCATTTGGAGGTCATTCACCTCGGCGAACCTCCCTTTCGGAATTCAGGCACTTCGAAATTTGAAAATTGTTCGGGTCTCTTCGGCGCGTGTCGGGGTCCATTCGGGCTCCGCGGACGCGCAACGCGTGGACAGCCCGCGCGCAACTGAATTGTCGTAGGTTAAGTTTGGAAAAAACACCGCTAGCTCAATTTTCCGCGTTGCGACCGCGACGGCTTCTCCGCCGAAACGTCCGGGCACACATCACTCTGGCACACAACAGTCAATGTTTCGGAAACAAAACGGCAGCGAGCACAAGCGCCGCGAAAAAAGACTGTCAACTCAACTCAATAAACTAGCAACGCGCGTAAACACAACGAATTTACTGAATGCCAGTTTTCATTATTATATTTGTGCAGCGCGTGACGGAACTATAGCCGTCCCTGTCGCGCGTGCATCGCGTTTTCAGTGTTTGGATTTTTCCTATTTCTATTTCTAATTAGGGTTTTTCGTTTGTTTGTCGGTCGCGCGTGGCTAGGTCCATGCGTGGTCGGCCGTCGGGTTGCACTGAGCCTAGATGACATTCACACAAGCACACTCAAGTTCAGACAGACCGGGCGTCAATAAACTCGATGCAGCTCGTAGTAATTCTGCGTACTTCTGATACGCTCATACGATTATATGAATCGAGATGCCGTTACGGTGTTTGATATCCGAACGCGTTCCAATTTTGAATTTCATTTCGAACACGCCGTTTAACTTGCCTACTGAAAAATAGCTGTATGCTTAGCATAAGTTTTTACTTCACGAAATACTTCTCGATCACGTTTTCGTAAAAAAATCAATTACTAGGGAAACATGGACAGCGCCTCCGCGCGCACGCGTCCATGTTTCCATAGAATTGAAATTTTTACGTAAACGCGATCGAGAAGTATTTTGGTGAAGTAAAACTTATACTAAGCGTACTGGCCAGTAAGACGTAAGTACTTAATCGATCGATCCCAATTCGAAAAAAAAAACAGTTTTGCCAAACAATTTTTGACTCAAATTTGCGTCAGCGGCAGAAGACGGATATGAAAGCTAGATGTTGCCCGCAATTTTTTTTGCGACTTTCAGAATTTTTACACTATCGCGTTCTAAAAGAAACCTTTAATCTGTAATACCTTAGTCAGCCTTCTATTTAGCGGCTGATTATTTTTTTATTAATTTAGTTATTCCCTTAACAAAAACACAAACAAAATTTGCCTCTAAAACTAGATGTATTCTAAAGTAGCCCACTTGAATAAAAGTTTGTCAAATTTGCATCCTACATCCACCATATGATTCGTTTCAAATTCTAATTCAAAAACTATTATGTTTTGATAAAAAATATCCGAGTTACAGGAAACAATGGATAATTCGCATTGTTTTATCTAATCAAACAACCTATTAGATCATCGGGTCATCGATGATTGAACTCGACACCTACTATAGCAGAATGTTTGCATTATCAGGTCAAGTTTTAATAAAGAAATATAATTTTTAAATTTTATTGCTCGTCACATTGGTAAATTAATATTTTTCAATCTCTAAACCATGCCATTTTGAGCCAAAATTTTATCCAACAACACATCGCGAGGGAATAGCTAATAAATTTTACGCATATCGTGAAAAATACCCCACAATCCCATTTCAAAATTATTCAAATCGTAATTCAAATAAATTCAAACAAAATGCGCGTTACGAATTTAAAATTGAAACGAATACCGCGGCGCTTTTAAGGAGCGTGTCACAAAATTTCATTCTAAATTCAAAGGAATAATTCAAATTTCGACAGGTCTTATAACTGGCCAAATACGTTATGTAAGAAATTTTAAATAAAATACCCAGTGATTTATTTTTAATGAACGCGTTCCATATATATTCGAATTGTAGAATTGGATGCATTTCAGCGAAAGTGGTCGCGGTTTTTCGAGTCCTGCCCGGCCTCGCGCGGGGTCATCGACCCAGTATTCGGGCGACGAACGTCCATTTACGTTGGGAAAGGTCAGGTCTGTCTGTGTGCATTTTGTGCATGTGTGCAACTTTTACTTTCGACGTTTATTGTCTTTTTCGAAATGCATCTGTGTTGGTTCGAATTCGGGGTGACGCACACGTTTTTAAACCATAAAGTGCGCTTTGTGATCGCGGTAGTTATTTGCATCTGTTTATGCAACACTTGAATTTTATCTGTCGACAAGCTTTATCCTATAGTTTTGCACTTGTGGAAGAATAGGAAATTGGGTAGCACTGTAGCACTGTCCCATAGCCTATTATGATTCTTTAGGAATATGCCTAGAAAATTTCAAGTCTTATCAAGTTATCAGCTACAAAGCGGCGAAGCTGGTAAAAATCGACGAACGACCACGAAGCCGTAGTAGCCTAGTCGTCTGACCTATGCTCTCTTGAGTAGAGGGTCGTGGGTTCAAACCCGGGCTCGAACCTCTGAGCTATTCAAAATTTATGTCATCATCATCATCATCATTGATGCGAAATTTATGTGCGAAATAATATTTGAAATTTACGATCAGTTTTACGGTGTGTTTTAAGTTTAAAATCAGCACTGGGCCGGCGTGGGAACTGCAGTGCAAGCGCTCTCATTCTGAGAGGAGGCCTGTGCCGTTGAGTGGGACGTATAGGTAGGTATATATAGGCTGGAATAATGATTATCACACGGTCTCGTGCCCAGCCCCCCTTCCCCCCAGCTCAGGTCCCCGAAAGGGTGATACCATTCATTTTTCTATTTTAGTCTTACAAAAAACTTTGAGAGTACCTAGACCTACCTCGTAAATTAACTACAACACCATCTAGCGATCACCAAATCTTCTTCTTCTAGTCTTCTTCTACTAATATAAAAATCTCGTGTCACAGTGCGTGTTATCGAACTCTTTCGAAACGGCTCGACCAATTTTTTATTAATTTTTTGTCTATACTTGGCAGGACTGTAAGGTAGATCGTAGGATATTTTTTGTACCCCTATTCTTCGCAAAAGGAGTAGGTACACCTCTACTTACAAACCACATATACATATATATTACAAATTCAAGCTTGCACTATTGCACTATGACTATGAACAGGACATTTTCTACGGTTCGCGGAACCGGGAAATCCCCGAGTTTTTTTATCATTTCTTTAAATTCAAATTAATTCTTTGAACTTAAAAGATCAAGAAGGTTATTATACCAAATTAATTTCCTTGATTTCAGGTTCAAAAAGATTACATAAACTAATAAACTGCATTATAAGTGTCACTAAACGTACGAAACAAAAATGCGTAACAAACAAACGAAAAAAGACAATAATAACATAACTCTAATTAATTGTACATAAAAAAATTCCTGCACCTACAGTAAGGTAAATGTACCAACTCGACACATCAACGCCCAGTAGATGACACCCATCTGTCACCTCTCTTACTATGACATAAGATTGAAGGTGCCGAGCACAGTTTACCTTACACTATAAAAGTACTTTTCAGCCAGCCATTTTTCTATCATTATCTTACATTCGAGACGACCGGATTGACTAGTTAGGGTTCCGTACCTCAAAAGGAAAAAACGGAACCCTTATAGGATCACTTTGTTGTCCGTCCGCCCGTCCGTCCGTTTGTCTGTCAAGACCCTTTTTCTCAGGAACGCGTGGAGGTATCAAGCTGAAATTTATATCAAATACTCAAGTCTACTGTCCCTTGGAGCTGTGAAAAAATCAAACTTCTAAGCTAAGCCAACGTTACGCAATCAAAAGATACAGCCGTTTATGACGCAAATTTCCGCATATTTTCGAAACTCCCAAGGGAATCAAAACGTAAAGGGTACTTCCCGTGAACTCAGAATCTTGAAATTTGGTACGAAGCAAGGTCTTATAGCACGGATAAAGGAAAAATTGCGAAAAGCATAAATTTTTTTGTCTGTCTGTCTATATCAGTAAACAACGCACATTTTCGACACTCGCAAGGGAATCAAAACCTACAGGGTACTTCCCGTGAACTCAGAACCTTGAAATTTGGTACGAAGCAAGGTCTTATAGCACAGATAAAGGAAAAATTGCGAAAAGCATAATTTTTTTTGTCTTTCTGTCTATAGCAGTAACCAATCTACAATGATCCCACACTGCGCACATTTTGTTCAGGAGCAGGGGTCTGCTAAGACTGGATGTTCATAGATACATATAAATTTGTACGGAACCCTCGGTGCGCGAGTCCGAGTCGCACTTGGCCGGTTTTTTTTAGAGAACCTGACAACGAAGCTTGAGGTCCCGGGTTTAATTCCCGGTTGGGGCAGATATTTGTGTGAAAATAAAAAAATAAAAAAAATATTAGGGGACAATCTTACACAAATCGACCTAGTCCCAAACTAAGCAAAGCTTGTACTATGGGTAGGGTACTAGACGACGATAAATATACTTATATAGATAAATAAATACTTAAATACATAGAAAACATACATAACTCAGGAACAAATATTCGTGCTCATCACACAAATAAATGCCCTTACCGGGATTCGAACCCAGGACCTCTTGCTTCGTAGGCAGGGTCACTACCAACTAGGTTAAAGCGGTCGTTAAAATACGAATGTTGGTGCTCGAGTGTTTAATTATGTATTTAAGTACGTATTTATCTACACAAGTATGGTAATCCCTTGTCTAGAGCCCATAGTACAAGCTTTGCTTAGTTTGGGCTAAATCAATTTGTGTCAATCTTCCCACGATTTATTATTTTTAATTTACAGAAGGTCAGACGACTTAGCTCGAAGAATCGCTAGACTTAAGTGGCAGTGGGCAGGGCACATTGCTAGTAGTACCGACGGTCGTTAAGGCCCAAAGGTTCTCGAGTGGCGTCCGCGGACCGGAAGACGCAGTGTAGGTAGACCTCCAACAAATGGAGCGACGACCTGGTGAAGGTGGCGCGAACGCATTGGATGCGGATGGCTCAGGGCCGATCTGCTTGGCGAGCGTTGGGGGAGGCCTATGTTCAGCAGTGGACGTCTTTCGGCTGAAATGATGATGATGATGATGACAGAAGGTCAGATTCTTTACCCGATACTGAAAGGTAGGTTCAAGGTGGATGCAAGTCGCTTCCAACCGTAATGATTGGGTATCAATGAGGGACGCCCATGTCCAGCAGTGGACGTCCTGCAGCTGAAATGATGATGAGGAGATTATCGTGTCAGTTACTTTATTAAATACTAGCTGTTACCCGCGACTCCGTCTGCGAAAAATTCGTTTATCGCTTTCCCGCGGGAACTATGCAATTTTCCAGGATGAAAACTATTTAATCTCAGCCTTTATACATCCTACTGCAAGGTACAGCCTTCATCTCAGAATTAGAGGGCTTGGGCTTCAAACACACCATTGAATTTTCTTCGTAGGTTTCTTCTCGATGTACCCTAAAGCTCCTCCTTCACATTTAATTTCTTCTAACTTAGCTTTAATAGAGCCTGGTTTTGAACCCAGAACCCTCTGCTTGAGAGATCATAGGTCAAACCACTAGACCACCATGGACAATATTTTATTTCATCTAAATCGGTTCAGTGGTTTAAGCGTGGAGAGGTAATAGATAGAAACACTTTCCCATTTATAATATTGTATAGTATAGTCGGGGTAAGAAAAGGTTCGTCACTTTTCGACCTTAACTCGTTGACATAGAGTCGAAAAGTGACGAACCTTTTCTTACCCCGACTATACCTACATAAACTAGCTGTTGCCCGCGACTCCATCCGCGAAGAAAATTAGCCTACGACCTATTCTCAGACCTACCGAATACAGAAAAAAAGTTTCATAAAAATCGGTCAAGCCGTTTCGGAGGAGTTCGATAACAAACACCGTGACACGAGATTTTATATATTAGATCACTTATTATAAAGCTGAAGAGTTTGTTTGTTTGTTTGCTTGAACGCGCTAATCTCAGGAACTACTGGTCCGATTCGAAAAATTCTTTCAGTGTAAGATAGCCCATTTATCGAGGAAGGTTATAGTGGGCTATATATCATCACGCTAAGACCAATAGGAGTGGAGCATCGATTATTAATACGGACGAAGTCGCGGGCACCAGCTAGTTTTTATATATTAGAAGATTAGATATAGTATTAGCTGATGCCCGCGGCTTCGCCTCCGCTGAAGTAGAATAAAACGTGTTTTCCCATGGGAATGACACATTTTCTCGTGGTAAAAAGTAGCTTATGTCACTCTCCAGCCCTTCAACTATGTCCATAAAAAAATCACGGAATCCGTCGCTCAGTTTTAACGTGAAAGAAAGACAAACAAACAAACACACTTACACATATATTCTATTCACTTTCATTATTGTCTGTTTGTCTGTTAATCTCAGGAACAGCTTAACCTAAAGGAATGCGGTTCTCACTGATGTGTTGTTCTTTCCTTGGGTTAACATTTGGTGTTTGTTTCATTTAAATCGGTTCACAAATAAAAAAGATATGTCAATTTAAATAATTTTATCGAAAAGTTTCGGAAGAATGTTATTGATTTCGCAAAAACTTCGATTAACTATTAAAGTTTTGGTTGATGATAGCCCTGGTTACACTTAGTAACTTCCCGCAACTCACGTTAAATAATTCAGGTAATTGCAAATTAATAAATAATAAAGAATTCCTTACGCGACCTCAAACCTAATTTATTACAATTGAAACTTAGTATTTTCCCAGAAATCATGACAAAATATCGTCATCAATTACTCTGCTGCAGGTAAAACCGTAATTGCGTGGTTTTTCCCCGAAAACTACGGATTCTTCCTAAATACGTACACCTTTTCGACCCCTAAAAAATAGAAAAACCGGCCAAGTGCGAGTCGGACTCGCGCACGAAGGGTTCCATACCATTATCTATAAAAACGACAATAAAATCATGTCTGTTGTATGGGAGCCCCCCTTAAATATTCGTTTTATTTTAATTAAATTATTTATTTTTAAAGTGAATATATAACTTAATATTCTGTAAATATTTCAAGCGTATACCTGTTCCCGTTATCAATATCGAGCCAAAACAAGCAAAAAAATCACGTTTGTTGTATGGGAGCCCCTTTAAATATTTATTTTATTTTCTGGTCTTTAGTGTTTGTTGTTTTTTGCGGCAATCAAAATACATCATCTGTGAAAATTTCAACTGTCTAGCTATCACGGTTAATGAGATACAGCCTGGTGACAGACGAACAGATAGACGGACGGACAGCGGAGTCTAAGTAATAGGTTCAGTTTTACCCTTTGGGTACGGAACCCTAACAACTACCGATCACCACCGATCACCGATCTTTAAGGTATAAAGATCGGTGGCCAAATAGGCTTAACGAATATCCTATCTTATTAGTATTATAAATAGGCTTATCGAATATCCTATCTTATTAGTATTATAAATAGGCTTATCGAATATCCTATCTTATTAGTATTATAAATAGGCTTATCATTCGATTCCTATCTTATTAGTATTATAAATGAGAAAGCTTGTGAAGATATTTGGACGGTTGGATGTTTGAATTTTTATTAGTCAACGTTGTTGGATAGCACCCTTCTATTCTTGATTAAAATATTACCACGAGAACTCATTACCAGTATATTAAGTATCCATGTCTCAATCCATATCTTTGTGCATCTGTACGCCAAGTTTCATCTAAATTAGTTCAGCCACTATGACGTGATTGACTAACAAACGTCCAAACATTCAAACATATAAGTACCGCTATTAAAACTTTTCCATTTAAGTTATAATATGTATATTATCAGCAAGACGATGATTACGTACTTACATACAATTTACCTCTATGGCAGATATAGATTTTGTAGTGGTAGAGCCATTTTGTAGCTAGCCGCTGCATCACGAATGGGCCGGCTCGTTAGGGGCAGTATAGGTAACGCCACCAGAGTTGAGGCCACGCACACAACCACATCTCATGTAATGACAGCGGGATTTTGACGTTGTGTTGTCGTTAAACATCAACACAACGTCATAATCCCGCTGTCATTACATGAGATGTGGTTGTGTGCGTGGCCTCAACTCTGGTGGCGTTACCTATACCACCCTACCCAAGCAGCAGTGCTCCTGCTGCGTTTCGTACGGTCAGTGAGAGCGCCGGGGGTCCAAATAGCTCTCCCTCTCCCATTCCCCTATTCCATCTCCTTAATAGGTAGTAACGGGCTATTTTCCGCAAACGCGTCTTCCGGTCCGTGTTTGGAACATTACAAGACAGATGAAAATTTTGTAAATCGATAGGTACATTATGGCATATGAAATACGGGCCAACGATGAGTACCACTTCAAATAACTCGATCACTTCCACATGCATTTAGATAGTACTATTATACCTTATCAACATCAAGAAGACGTCCATTAAAGAAGAAAGGTTTCCCCTTAGAATACCATAACGAACGACAACTTGTCACTTAGATCCTCCGGTTGCCTGTAACTCTGACGATTTGGTCCACATCAGTGGCTTGGCAACGCTGCGTTCAGTCTTATGGTCGCCACTCGAGGATCTACCTCATCATTTCAGCCGAAAGACGTCCACTGCTGAACATAGAACCCAAGGTTTATCAAACAGACAGGTCCAGTGCCATCCACCTCCAACGCGTTCCCGCCACCTGAGGCCGTATTGTCTAAATGCGCGGACGCTTATGCTATCTCATTCACTAACTATTTCTTTCCGTCAAATGGTATGAGCTGGTGACAGAAAAAGATGGCGAGATCGATGGCAATCATCCGCGCGTTAGACAATATATATGGCCGTTGCTCCATCTTGTTGGAGGCCTACTTACTCTGCGTCTTTCGGTCCGTGGACGCCACTCGAGAAACTTTTCTACGAAGGATTTACTCTGCCCACTGCACACTGCCATTTGAGTCTAGCGATTCTTCGAGTTACGTCGGTGAGTTTAGTTCTTGCGCGAGTTTCATCAAAAGCACCTACTAAGTTGTCCATAATCCCTCAATTGTTATGCTTCTCTTATCCTGTCAACACATGTTTCGCACAGTTCTAAAACTACGCCACAACTTCGTATTCGAGGACAAGGTTCTAGATCACACTGAATTGACTAACTGTCACGCAGAATCGAACCCATAACCTCTGACTTTGCGGACGAAACCAGGCCAGCCATCAAAGACTTACTTAAATAAGATAACCATAATCTAACTTGATAACCGCCAAAAATACAATACAAAGTTACTAAAACCGCTAGCGATGTCGTTATCGTCTATGAGAAAGTTCGGGATTAATATAGAATAAGCGTTACTTCCACAATTAGCCGCGAGCACAAATAACTTTGCAATGCCACACAGTGGATTATTCAGCCAAATTTTGATAAGCTTATCAGTAAAAGTCACTGACCGGTGTATTGACTAAGGTCATGGTATCTTCCGTCTCTCTCTGGCGCAGGATTAACGTGGGCTATCTCTGTCTGTTGATTCAGGTGAAATTCAATTGTTTTGGTTATGTCTGCATTTTAATTTGAATACTTAGCGCTTTAGCACTTTAAACCTTTCTTTAGATGTATTTATGTTTGCGTCGGTAGGTGTAATAGGGTCCATCTATTCATATAATAGAGATATAATAAACCTTATAATATACACCTTATTTTTTTCTGTTAACTATAAGGGTACCTACAACAGGTTCTAACTTTTATTGTTTAAAGGTAATCAAAAATAAAATTTCATTGACTATGTGCGAGGTCTTGTAGCACGCAGAACAGATGGCCGTTGGGGCTGAAAAGTTCTTGAATGGAGACTACGGACTGGCAAGCGCAGCGAAGGATGTCCACCAAAGAGATTGACGGACGATTTGGTTAAGGGCGCAAGTTCAAGGTGGATACAAGCCGCTTCCAACCGTACCTAATGATTGGGTATTTATGAGGAAGACCTATGTCCAGCAGTGGGCGTCCAATGGGTGAAATTATTATGATGATGTAAATGTGCGGTACATTATGTACAACTAAGCTAAGTTGTGCTGTCAGAGTTAAACATTGTCATATTTGACACTAACTTTTGGTTACTCTAAAGGCCTGGATTCACTTTGATTAGTGATTAGTGCAGGTGATTAGTTGGCTGCGTAGTAACGTGATTAGAAGCGTGTTCTATTTTATTGCGAGTGAACTGCGAGTAGCCACGTCCCGCGCGCCCTCCCTTCCCCCTCACTCGCAGCGTGCCTGCCACTAAACACGTCTGGTTTGGCATTTACTTAACAGAGCCAGAACAAGAATTGGACACTACTTGCACTACACACCTGCACTAATCATCCTCAATTACTAATCACTTGCACTCGCACTAATCAAAGTGAATACAGGCCTTAAGATGACATATGAAATTCAGGCAAATAGATAGATAGATAGATTCATTTATTTCTGATTGAAAATTACAATTATATTCAGCATTCGAAATGTCACAAATATAAAGAATTCACAAAAAGATCGTCAACAGAATTTGAAAAACATAAATGGATTGTATGGATCTGCGCTAGGCAGAGTTGGACAGGGATAAATACATAGATATAATACTGTGAAGAAAGTGTACCTGCTTTCACTGCGTCGCTTCTCGCAGGGCCCTGCTTGCATCCACGGCGCTCTTCAGCTCGATCCACTTTTGGGTTGATGTATGGGTGTGTGTGTGTATGTTTATAAGGTATATAAAGCCCGAAAACCGTACTTTTAATATTTAATTATGCGCAGGAGAACTCAGCGCGTGCCGACCGAATCTCGAGAGCTTTAGAACTGTCACCTTGACAGGTCAGACGAGTATTTCTGAAGGATACACTAAGAGGTGTATTTTCCTATCAAGGTTGAAAACCGAACATTCCCCCGCCCAAGCCATTTCCAATGGCTTAATCCCGAAACAATCCGAATAGAAGAAACCGAAGCCTAATCCACAGGCAGCCGAGAAAGCTTGGCAATCGCTCGTTGTAAGACCGTGCCTTGAGCCAACTTAACGTCAGCAACCCGAACCGTACCATCTTTGCCTGGGTACAACTGGACGATACGTCCACGACGCCAATGTAGAGGAGGGGCGTTTTCCTCCTTTAATAGAACCAAATCTCCCACCTTGGGAGGGGCAGCAGGGTCAGTCCACTTGACTCTCTGCTGTAGAGTATGGAGATACTCCAAATGCCAACGATGCCAAAATCTTTGTGAAATTTGCTGTAACAGCTGGAACCGAGTTAACCGATGCAGTTTCTCCTCTTGGAGGGGGAATTCAGGAACGCCATTTAAAGGCTGACCGATTAGAAAATGACCCGGAGTTAGAACCTCTGGGTCGTTAGGATCCGAAGAAAGGGGACACAGAGGTCGCGAATTTAAAACGGCCTCTATTTTGCAAAATACGGTACTTAACTCCTCGAAAGTGAGAATGGTCTCTCCGATTACCCGTTTGAGATGAGTCTTGGCTGACTTCACAGCTGACTCGAACAAACCTCCCCATGAAGGGCATGCTGGGGGGTCAAATATCCATGAAATTCCACGACAAGCTAACTCATGACCGATTGTTCTTTGATTCTCAGTCAAAAAACTTTGAACTTCTCGTAAATAATTGTTAGCACCCTTGAAGTTGGTACCGCAATCCGACCGAATGATAGTAGGCAGCCCACGCCTAGACACAAACCGAGAAAGAGCTGCTATAAAAGCTTCTGTGGAAAGTTCCGAGACTACTTCCAGATGGACACTCTTAGTGGCCAAACAAACCAAAACGCATAGATAGACCTTTGTGATTTTCGGTTTCCGCAATTTATGTGATTTCACAAGGAACGGCCCTGCAAAATCTGTGCCAACACCTTCAAAAGGTCTGGCTGCTACAACCCGATCGCGAGGCAAATTACCCATTAACGGTTGAGTGGTAGATCCCTTCAGTTTGTAACACGGTATGCAGTTAGTGGTGACCTTATTAACCGCTCGTCGAGCCGATAATACCCAATATTTGCGTTGCAGAATACCTAACAACGTATTTGGACCGACATGTGCATTTTTTAAATGTAAATCCCGAATCAAAATAGTTACAAAGTGACCCGATTTAGGAAGCACTAACGGATGTCGCGAATCATAGGGTAAGTCCGAATTTTGTAGTCTACCACCTACCCGAAGCAACCCCTTAGAGTCTAGGAAGGGGGTTAGACGTTTCCAGTGGCCCTTAAGCCTTCGATTATTCCGCAGAGTATCAATTTCCTCGCCGAAGTTCTGGTTTTGAATTAAAGCTACACAAACCAACAAAGATTCTTCCCTCTCCTCAGGTGACAAATATTCCGATTTGATTTTGTTATCTTTATTCCGACAGTTAAAAAAAAAATAAAAAAAAAATAAATATCATGGGACAATTCACACCAATTGACCTAGTCCCAAAGTAAGCTTAGCAAAGCTTGTGTTATGGGTACTAAGCAACGGATAAACATACTTATATAGATAAATAAAAACTTAAATACATAGAAAACATCCATAACTCAGGAACAAATATTCGTGCTCATCACACAAATAAATGCCCTTACCGGGATTTGAACCCAGGACCTCTTGCTTCGTAGGCAGGGTCACTACCAACTAGGCTAAAGCGGTCGTTAAAGTTCGTTAAAGTAAAGTTAAAGAGAAAATCTCCGTAACCAACCTACGACACCGATTAATTTGTCGAGAGAACTATACCGATTTAAAACAGCAAAATCCGAAACCGTTTGATCTTTACCGCTGGTTGCTACTAAGCAACGCAAACCAGGTAGCACAGCTGGCGCCTGTACTACCGAAACAGGCCAATGGGATTCAGGCCCCTGGAGCCATTTCGGACCCCACCATAAAGGATGGGAAACCAAGTCTGATGACTGACAACCTCGGGATGCACAGTCAGCCGGATTCATCTGGCCTGGAACGTGCCGCCACGAAATGTGTACCGCAGAATTCTGTAACTGTGACACGCGATTCGCTTCAAATACCTGTAGAGTATGAGGTGGCGTTTTAAGCCACGACAGGACAATGGAGCTGTCCGTCCATCCGTAAACCTCCGAGACATCCATGGTTCTTTGCAAACAAAGACAAACATGATGCAGGAGCTTAGCTAAGAGCACGGCTCCACACAATTCCAACTTTGGAATGGTGAGCCGAGATCTGATGGGAGCGACCTTACTCTTTGCCATTATCAGGTGAACCGAAGAAGAACCGTCCTCAGTGATGGTACGTAAGTAGACCACTGCTGCGTATCCTAATTCCGACGCGTCACAAAATCCGTGAACCGAAACTTGGCACGTTGACTTGGGAAACATACATCGCGGAACCTCGATCCGATTGAGGTTACATAAATCCATTTTAAACCGAATCCAGTCTCTCGCTAGACTCCCACCGATTTCTTCGTCCCACGTTAACTTTTCAAGCCACAAACGCTGGAGTAAACACTTTGCCCAGAAGGTAACCGGGCAAATCCAACCTGTAGGATCATACATCCGAGCAACGGTAGACAAGATTTGTCTTTTCGTAATCAAATTATCCGAAGTTAAAGTCGTCCGATATGAGAAATTATCCGAAATCGGATTATATTGAACACCTAAGACCGAAACCGAACTATCCACTTCAGGATTATCAAACAAATGAGGAACTTGCAAATGATCTTCTGGTAAGTCCTTCAGAAGTGCAGGACAATTGGATATCCATTTACGCAACTCGTATCCTGCCGAATCCATTATTTGGATTAATTCCCGTTGGAGTAAGAGAGCCTCCTCTTCCGTATCCGCTCCTGTCAAAATGTCATCGACATAGATATGTTGCTCTAGTGTGGCCGCAGCCTTAGGAAACCGTTCGCGTTCTCTATTTGCGAGTTCTAGTAAAGTCCGAATAGCCACGAAGGGGCTAGATTTTAAACCATAAGTATTTGTGTTCAATTCGTAAACGAGCAGCGGCTCATGAGGCGACTCACGCCATAGAATCAATTGAAACCGCCTGTCCGAAGGATCAATCCAAGTTTGACGAAACATCATTTTAATATCCGTCACGAAAACAATCTGATGCTTCCGAAAGTGCATCAAAATCTCCGTGATGTCCCTATGAAGTTTAGGACCCGCATGTAGACAATTATTTAAGGATGCGCCCGACGACGTAGCGCAGCTCCCGTCGAATACGACCCGCAGTTTCGATTGTTCATCTTTACATACAGCATGATGAGGAATGACGTAAAACTCCTGACCCGATTGAAAGTCAAACTTTGAAAGTGACATATGACCGAGATTTGAATATTCCCGCATAAAGTTGATGTACTTTTCGCGTAAGGCAGGCTTCGCCTTAAGCCTACGTTCTAACGCCAGAAACCGTTTCTCCGCAATGGCGCGGGAATCCCCTAAAACCGGTCGCGATGATATAAATGGCAATTTAGTCATAAACCGTCCGTCATTCAACCGTACTGTATTATTTTTATAATGAAGCTCACACTCCTGGTCTAATGGATTAGACTGGCACGCTTGGGGTGGCTCTTCCACCTTCCAAAACTTCTCTAAGGTATCCGAAATTGACGCACCAAAAAACTCCGAATCATCTATTAGAGTTGAGGCAGCCGGCTGCACTAGCACCGGGCCTAACAACACATAACCGAAAACCGAATTATAAGCCGTCAGCCCGTCAGGCTGTAATACTATTTTATCTCCTCCTACTAGTGCGCCGAAAACATCCGAACCTAGTAATAAATCGATAGGTGCCGGTGAACCGAAATGTGGATCTGCCAGAGTTAAACCCTCTGTAAGCCGAAGAACCGAATTATTTAAATTAAGTGCAGGCATGTGACCGATTATATTTTTCATACTAACCACCGGAGTAGTAACCATAGGAAACCGCTTAGTAACCGGAGAGAAGGTCAACGAACCCTTCCCACAAATACCAATAGCCTTTGTATTACCAATACCCCGAATATGGTTGTCCGATGGCTCTAGCCGTAATCCTAGCCTGCGAGCTAAATCCGAAGTTATTAAAGACCCCTGCGAGCCTACGTCCAGTAACGCCCGAACTTCAATGCCCTTATCCAAATCCGAATTAAAATAGACTTTTACTAAAGCCGTGGGCAGTAGGACTGTTACTGGAAGTAGCCCCGGGGCAGTATGACCAAGAGAAACCGTATCCTATGGTCTACTATACTGCTGGTCGTGATGACGGGCAGTATCTCTTTCGCCATGACGACGTTGGTCATGACCATCACGAACCTGACCCTCACCTTGGTCATACTCTCTCCGCTGTTGAGCCTGATGAGGAGACGGAGGTTGAGTGCGAGACGGATTCACTCTTCGTCCAGACCGAGAAGGCGAGCCACGGTGCGACCGTGAAGGAGAACCACGGTGTGGCCGTGGTGGATCTGAAGCAATATGACCCCCGCCCGTACGGGCCGGTGACCGCTCAGCCGAACGTCGCTGGTTAGGGTGGCCCTGATGAGAGCCCGACCGATTGAAACACAATAAGGGATGATGTTTCCTACTCCCACACGATGCACAGTTAGGAACCCGATTACAATATTTATATCCATGTGGTCCGAGGCAAAAGAAACAAAAACGATTTTTCTGCACATAATCCTTCCGAGCATATGGGGACATTGCTTTGAACTCCGAACAGTGTGGAAGATCACGATGGTCCCGATCTCCACAAAAGCCACAAGGCTGGATAAGTGTCACTCCTGTGAACTGCGGTGCCCTACGACGTGGCCCAGATGGACTCGCAACAGGCTCCTGAACGGGATGCACAGGGTCAGCCCTGGCACATTCCAATAACCGACATTCTACCTCGAGAAATTCCTGTAAATCCGAAAATGTTGGAATGGTCTCCGCTTCATTCCCACACTTTTGCTCAAACCGAGTCTTCAAATTGGTAGGCAATTTTGCCAGGCAAATATGGAGAAGTAGGAACGACCACTCCATGACAGGAAAACCGAGACGCTCCAATGAGTTGACTGCCATAATGATTGGATTGAGAAACTGTGCCCGCAGACCGATAAGTTTGGGAGACACAGACGGCAGGTTAAGGATTTGGTCCACATGCACGTCTGCCAGCCGACGGGTATTTTGGTACCTTTTCATTAAAAGTTCCCTTGCAATTTGGTAACCCTCATCCGATATCCGCAAATGTTGGATCAAACCCCGAGCTTCACCGGAGAGGCACGACATGAGATAGGCCAACTTTTGAGCCCCCGATAAGTCCGAACGTGAATCCACCAAACTATCAAACAAATTATTGAATCCCACCCATTGGTCCATAGCCCCAGCGAAGGACGGTAATTGTAAAGTTGGCAACCGAGATAATAGTCCATCTGACTCCGACCGACTTGAATCCGACTTACTATCCGACCTATCAATAGTTTGTTTATATTCGAAATTCGCCTCCATTAGCCTATCGAAAGCCTCTAAACCGCGCGTATACTCAAGGCGACATGCAGCAAGAATTTCCGCCTGAGCTGGTACGTCCAAATCCGCTAGTTCGATAATCCGTTGAAACGCCTCTTCAAATTTTAAAAATTCCGTATTTACCGTTAATAAGCGCATTTTCAATCGACCCGCATGCTCCGATCGCGTAATAAGGTCCGCACTATCAATCAACCATTGTAGTTTAACTTTAAATACCGAGAAACTATATTTAAACGACATCGTAATGTTTATCAATTCACTCACCGAAAATAAGTAATTAAATCCGTATATTACTTATCAAACAGTAAACACCGAATGTTACACGTATTACGCAAGCCGAAATTCACTTATTCACTTCACTATTTCACTTGAACACTTATTTAAACCGTAAATAAACACCAATAAACCGATCAAAACAATCCAAACACAAATTACCAGTAGATAACAAGACAAGTGATTGACAAGAATTGTCAAACGTCAAACGTCAAATTCAAGTGACACCATAGAAATCCGAACTGTCATATATGACAGCGTTTATTAACACAAGCCCGAATACACCCAAGTTACCAACCCACTATTAAAAATATAAACCGAATTGAAATTCGAAGGTAGGTATAAAATCCTTTGTTCGAAGATAAAATAAGGTCAATCCGACCGAAATAACCAAAATAAACCGAAATAAAGCCGAAACAATCGCGCTCTGCTACCAAAAATGTATGGATCTGCGCTAGGCAGAGTTGGACGGGCATAAATACTTAGATATAAAAATGGGGGGAAAAGTGTACCTCGCTTCCACTGCGCCGCTTCTGGCAGGGCCCTGCTCGCTTCCACGACGCTCTTCAGCTCGATCACTTTGAGGTTGATGTATGGGTGTGTGTGTGTATGTTTATAAGGTATATAAAGCCCGAAAACCGTACTTTTAATATTTAATTATGCGCAGGAGAACTCAGCGCGTGCCGACCGAATCTCGAGAGCTTTAGAACTGTCACCTTGACAGGTCAGACGAGTATTTCTGAAGGATACACTAAGAGGTGTATTTTCCTATCAAGGTTGAAAACCGAACATGGATAATATATTAATTTAAAATGTCACAAAGATAATAATATTAAAAACAATAAAAGTGAGATAAAACAAAAATGTCAATAAAATATTAAATCACATAATGTGTGAATGTCAAAGTAATTTAAAAACTACAACATAAAAATATTAAATGAATAATATTAATTCACATAATAACCACAGGAATAAATGATAGAAAAACTTCTTGGTTCTTTGGGATCGGTTAATTGTTCATATTTTTCATATCTTTATAAACTTTCTTATTTATAATGTTGGACAGATAGGACACGATAAGATTTAATTGAGTAAGATCCCGGAATTTCATTGTAACTGTCAGACCTAAATCACGCGAGTAAAGTATAAGTATTTAAGAAAAATCTTATGCTTTTTCTAGTCGAAAAATGTTTTTACTCAGTAAATGATTACCTTCATGAACAATAAATGGAGGACAAGTTTAAGTTTAAGAGAATTTGTTTTAGTTATGGATTGACTTATTTAAAATTTGAGTAAGTACTTACTATTTAATATAATTGTTGATACTTTGTTTTAAATTAATACTGACATTTTACTTTATTTTATTCAAATTATTTAATTTTAAATTTAATGGACTTATAAAATTTATGTAAAATAAAAATAGGGAAGAAAACAAAAAATGTACGTCGAAAGGCACAACATGGAGGACTGTTTTAATTTTGTAACATCTGTATTTATTTGTAACTCATGTTGAATATTAAATTATCTTTATCTTTATCTTTATCTTTATCTTTATCTTTATCTTTATCAATTGAAATTGAATGGGTTAAACCAGTTTTTACTTTACCTATCACCTACCTTCAATGGTATTCGCGAGTTATGCAATAAAATCACTTCTGAAGTATAAGGAAGCAGGTATACTATGTCCTCATACAAGCACCCAAAATTTGTTATTCCGCTTTATCAAATTCTGTGGTTATTCGTCATAACCATTATTAATTGCGTAGTTATCAAAAATAGTTGTTTGGGCTTCTAATTAACTCTGGCGTAATTCGTAAGACTTTTAGACGAAACTTTATTGTTTCCTCATTAAGCTTCCTTTGTTTTCTTGTATGTTGTCTGTAACTCCTTCTTTGGCCCGCGGGAACTTGACACTTTCGAGGGATAAAATGTCACTTCACCCCTCCCCCCACCCCTATACTTTTCCGAGCGTTTCAATTACTTGGCTGTCGCATCGCATCGTTTGCGGTCGAGTACCAATCTCCTTTTGGCCTGTCCTACATCTTTCAAAATTTACTCTAAATCCTTTACAGTGCAAACTGCAAGGCTGTGGAATCCGTTACCGACCTCTATCAGGCAATCTCCCTCTGTGGTGTTGTTCAAAGAAGACTTGAAGCAGATGTGGCTCATATCACCTCTTTAAGATATTGGGAACACTGCAGACTTGGTCGATTATAGGTACAAACTCGTTCCAGTACTGGACACAGTGGTATGATTTCTCTTAGACTTAGGCTGTAGACGAAATCGAAGTTAAAAGGTATATGTCATTATATTTGCCTACCGGTAACCTCGGAGTAGGTACTTAGTCAATGTGGTCAAAAATATTTCAACACGAACGTATTATGTATTGACCATTTGAGCACCCTAACTGCTCGGATGGCAACTGCACCTAAAATAAATTCGACACAAAACCACAGGAATAAATAAACGGAACAGAATAAAAGATTACAAACAACGCCGAGCACGCATTACACTACTACACGCACAACATATGTGTGCGTGACCTGTCACAAACAGGACGGGGGGGGGGGGGTGTGCACCGGCGCCCGCTCGGAGATAAACCGGTTTGAACTAGCTCAGTGAGTAGACAAAGTTCAGGTGTGCCGCCAGCGACGACGCGACCATTTAGCGTTTAGCTACATAGTTCGGGTGTTCGGTTGTTTTTAAATATGCCTACCTGTTGTAGATATAAAGATATTACATACTTAAGTACTTGTTTGAATAAAATATTTTGATTTTTAATTTTTTTTTTACTGAGTGACAACTCTATGATAATAGGTAAGAATTTCGAGCTCTGTTCGGAAGCTTTTATTCTGTTCCGTTTATTTATTCTTGTGACAAAACTAAACAAAGGAAACAATGATTCAAGGAACCACAAATTGTTACGAAATATTTATTACAACCAAGCAATTTCAACTCTTTTGCACCATATTAAAGTATATTATCCAAAAATAAAAACTCTAAAATATCATCCAAGTACCTATTCCATTGTTGGTTTGCCAGCATTTTTTCCCCAAATTTTTATGGATATTATTAATCAAAACATAATATGTTTTCCTTGTCTGTGTTCGGTATTCAGCAATTAAGGATTCTTGTTTCAATAATCAAATAATAATAACACATTTAACTATCAACGAAAATAATTTCATATTTTGATAATCCGTCCTTCAGTGGACCAGTTTTAACTCAAATTTAACATTATATGCCACAGATACACACCTACATCTTTGCCGATGGAGCAAAAAGGTTCTCGTGTGGCGTCCACAGACCTGGAAACCCAGTGTAGGCCTCCAACAATATGGAGCCTGGTTCAGATTACGCGATGCGCGATATTAGCGGCGAATTTGACAATTTACCTACACAGTCACATAAACAGTAATTTATCATATAAAAATCTCGTGCCACGGTGTTTGTTATGGAACTCCTCTGAGACGGCTTCACCAATCTTTATGAATGTTTTCTCCGTATTCGGTAGGTCTGAGAATACCTAGGTCGTAGGCTATTTTTATACCTACCTCCATTCTTCGTGGACGGAGTCGCGGGCAACAGCTAGTGACATAAAAATGAACGAGTTAGTAACGGTTTGTTTATAATCACACACTTTATTCTGTTCGCCTCTCTCCCGTAGAGATGGCAAAATATAAGGGGATCCTGCCTTTTCGCAGTTTTTTTCGAACTGTTTCATTTCCCAACTGCTTTTTTTTTTTCTGAAACTATAAAGTATTCAAGATATATTTCAGGACTATCCTGCAAAACCCTATAGGTTAGATTAGGTAGTTTTATAACAATCCTAAATTGTTTACAGTTTACAGTTTTTGTTTCTTACGGTTTATATGACCCAAGTATGTTAAAGCTTACAAAGCTATTTTAAAATTAATTTGAATTATTTTAACAAAGATAGAGAGCTATTATACTCGGGGTTTCTCTGCGGGATCTCATTAGAAATGATGAAATCCGCACAAGAATCAGGAGTCACCGACATATAATATGTAGTAAAAAAATTGTAGGTCAAGGTACTAGAACAAATACAAAGCAGCAATATAAATACTCAACAGGATAAAGTTTAGCAACACTTTATCTGGGGTTCTACGACCGATAAAAATGCAGACAAACACATTGGGGTACCGCGAATGTAGATTAGATAACGAAGCAATATTTCGTAGCATTTCGTACTGATATTAATTGTAAGAATTTTAATCTAAAGCGAAATAATTATAATTATTTCAAACTTAGCTGTTGGCCGCGACTCCGTCAGCGACGATTCGTTTATCGTTATCCCGCGGAAATGATGTAATTTTCCGATATAAAAACTATCCTATGTTAATAAATCCGTTCAGCAGTTTTGATTCCTCAAACACGCACATTTTGCTCGAAGTAACTGATGACCATTGGGGATAATGTCTTCTGGAAAAAATACAAATACCTACGCAATTAAAATATTTGCCGAGATAAACATTATAGAAAGATTAGGGCATAGGGCTGGTATAGAACCACGATGGTTTTAGACGACCAGATGGCCTAGTGGTTAGAGAACCTGACTATGAAGCTTGAGGTCCCGGGTTCGATTCCCGTGTCGGAGCAGATATTTGTATGAAAAATACTAAAAAATACGAATGTTCATTCGCGGGTCTTGGGTGTTTAATATGTATTTAAGTATGTATCTAACTATATAAGTATGTTTATCGGTTGCCTAGTACCCATATAACACAAGCTTTACCTAGCTTACTTTGGGACTAGGCCAATTGGTGTGAATTGTCCCGTGATATTTATTATTATTTATTATTATTATAGAATAGGATCCTGTCCAATTCCTTAACTTAAAACCCCTTAAAGGGGTCCTGTCGTTTCGCCGAAAATCATTTCCCAACCGGATTCATTTCCCAACTGTTTATTTTTTATGAAACTGTAAACTATTCAGGACATATTTCAAGACTATCCTGTAGGTTAGGTTAGATTAGGTTTGTTCTGTTTGGTCTATAACAATTCTGAAAGTTTACAGTTTCAGAAAAAATAAATACTTACTAAGTAATTTGGCAAATGAATCATTTAGGAAAATTAATGTAGTTGCGAAACATTAGTTAACCCTTGTTAAAATTAATTACCTATTAATATTTAGGCAGTGATATTCTATTTTAACGTCGAAACAAACATGTCCTTTATCTGTTCGTCATGACAAATGTGAGCAATAAAATTAGCTCATTAATGTGTCATGTTATTTTGACCGTGAGTGAGGTAAAGTCCTGAATGTGCTCAAAGTCAAAAGTACATACAATTTTTATTACAAGGGCTGCTTACTGTCTTAGCGTAGACTATATAAAAAACCGGCCAAGTGCGAGTCGGACTCGCGTACGAAGGTTTCCGTACCATTATCTATAAAACCGGCCAAGAGCGAGTCGGACTCGCGCACGAAGGGTTCTATAAAAATGCCAAAAAAATCACGTTTATTCTATGGAGCCCCCATAAATATTTGTTTTATTTTAATTTAGTCATATATATAACTAAATATTCTGTGAATATTTCAAGCGTCTACCTACCTGTTGCTGTTATCAATATCGAGCAAAAACGAGCAAAAATTCACGTTTGTTGTGTGGGAGCCTCCTTCAATATTTATTTAATTCTTATTTTTGTTATAGCGGCAAAAAAAATACATCATCTGTGAAAATTTCAACAGTCTAGCTATCACGGTTCCTGTGATACAGCCTGGTGACAGACGGACAGACTGATTGGACGGACAGCGAAATCTCAGTAATAGGGTCCCGTTTTTACTTTACCCTTTGGGTACGGAACCCTAAAAAGCCGTGTTACAATGTCCACATATTGTGACAAGCATGTCCAGATATTCTCCACTTCGGTTTACTCGTGATTTGGATAGTAAAAATTTTTTTTTTCTTGAATCGTTTTTAGTTTAGGCCAAGTTCAACTAGCACTTGACCAGTTTTTTCTGATGCCAAAACTGTTATAAAAAGCACTTTGTTTACTTTGTCGACTGAGGTAAACGTCCCTTTGCTCGACACTGACCCAATACATGGCACCTCCAATCTTATGTCATAGTAAGAGAGATGACAGATGAGTGTCATCTACTGGGCGTTGAGGTGTCGAGGTACTTACGTTTACCTTATTATATCAGCTAGTTTTTCAAACATGTCTAGGGCCCTCGCCCACGGCGACTTTTTATAGCGATGCAGTAGCGATGCTGTCGCGCGTTCGCATCGATACAGTCGCGATGCGGTCGCTAGCTGTGTACCCTCGCCCACATAACACGAATGAGTCGCGATGCAATCGCGATACCGTCGCGCTTCTGACGTGATGCAAACGCGATACCGTCGCGCTTCTGTCGCGATGCAAACGCGCGGTTCTCTACTAACGCGCCACCCTCCCTCCGTTCCCTCCCCGATGTCGTCCGACACGATCGCGCGTTTGCATCGATACAGTCGCGATGCTGTAGCGCGTTAGTAGCGCGTTCGCATCGCTTCTATAGCGCGTTACAAATGCGAGTAACGCGTGTGCTTAGTGCTCTTGCGATGTCTGTCACCGTCATGCCCCCAAATCTGACAAGATAAGACGAGATGCCTATAAGTAAATGACTTCTGACAGTTGCCAAAATAGCTGTTAGTCGCTCGTTGGATTTGGTAGTGTCAAGTAGTGTACCTGTTAAGGGGCCGTCCATAAAGTACGTCACTGTCAGGGTAGAACAAGTGAGACCCTAGGGGTTTAGATTGAGTAAAAACAAATAACAGTTAACGTATATTAACGTATATTTAGCCCCTAGGGCTTAACTGACAGAAATAAAAGAAGATCTCGAGGGTCGCGGATTCGAGAGTTGAGTGGGAAAGCGTTTCTTGGCAAGACTTCCCTGGATTAGGGTCTGAAGTGTAGACTGCCGGAGCTGGACGAAGGCTGGAGGCAGGTAGTGGCTTCAGGGTCAGCAATCAGCAGGAGTAGGCCTTGCCGTAGGAGCAAGGAGAGGTCTTCGGTTCCAGGCAGCCAGCCGAGGAAATAGCGCAGAGGAAGATGTGCGGATGTACACATTTAGGGGGGGGGGGGCGGTCAAGCGATCTGTGACACAAGAGCAAAATAATGGCCGTTTTCATAGTTCGCGGTAGTACCGCACAAACGTTCATACAAGTTAGAATATTACAACCGTCACCGCTACCGCACAGCCACTTCTCCGCTGTCTGTGAGTTTGGAACTTTATTTCTGTCACACGTCTGATGAGGGTAGAATTAGCGAATTCATCAATTCACTATTGTGTTTGTAAAATATTAAAAGTAAAACGATATACTAAAATATAAGTATATAATTTTTGTATATTTTCCCACCGATCAAGTTCGTGACTTTCGGATTGTCCCGGAAATGAACGATTGTAGCGCCTTAGATGAGAATAATGCCAAAGAATCAGTTACTTTTATTAGAAGAAAAAACAACTGTGTCAATTTTTTTGCTGCGCATTCTTCATGGGAATGTTGGTATTCACCAAAGGTAGTAAAAAAGTAGTTGAATGTGAGTCGGACTCGTACATATGAAGGGTTCCGTACCTCTGTACAACGTTTTAAAACCAGTTTAGCAGAGAATCGCCAAAATATAAACACTAAAATTGCAAACTTATAGATAAGTAGGTAAATATCCGAACCGCATAGAGTCGCTCGTGTTGCCTACCAACCGTCGCCGGAGTTAAAAACTTAAAAAATCCGGTTGTCTGTAAAGGCGGTTTACGGACGATAGTTTAACGTGACAACGTCATAACAAAACATTCAAAAAACAAAAATGAAACCAGGCGGTCACCCATCCAAGTACTGACCGCGCCCGACGTTACTTAACCTCGGTGATCGGACGAGAACCGGTGTTTTGTCAAATATCTTGAAAACGGTGCATCCTACGGCAAAATCAATGAAATTTTCAGCCCCCCTTTAAAACCCGCGCACCCCGCACCCCCCCGCATTGAAAATTACCCGAGCGCGCTAGATTGTGCAATCTACTTAGATTGTACATCCTGGCGTTCGCTGCTCTCTTGTACATGTACGTTACATTGCGTCATCCTTTTTCATGCATGGAGCCGGCTTCCATCGATATATTTGACGTTGTCACGTCAAAAAACTTTTGATTTTATTAATTAGTATGTAATGATAATGAAACTTATGGTTTAGGCTGGGACTAATTATCGTTAGCGCAGCTGTTCCCAACTGTCAATGAACTGTTGACTTTACATAGATGAACGTACGCACAACTTTTGTCTCGTTTGTTTGCTCGTTTTGTGCGAGTGAACGACTGATAACCTTCAACTATGAGGCCTTGATGGTTTGTGTTGAGGAGATAATCATTTTTGTACAGCCAAAGCCAAAGACAAAGTGACCATTATTGAAAATGAGCATCTCAAAGTATGCTGAACTGAACGTGAGCATACAATATAAACTCTTTATTGTATACGTACACCACTTAGAAAACAATGCAGATTAATAAGTCTAATAATATGTAAAAAATATATAAGGTAAGCAATAGCCAGCTTTTTAAAAATTAGTAAATTTTGCTAGCATCAAAGTAGGACTGAATGATTTGATGAATGATTGATCGAATGTGATGATAGAATGAGAACAGAGTGAATGAAAGAGGGCAAAAAGACTGAAGACGTGTGCGAGTGACGACGTAATATTCGTAAAATTATGTTTTCTTAAGTTTTGTTTTAAATATTTAAATATACTATGTTTATTTCATCCATTTAAAGTATTTTACTTGAAGATTTAAAACTACATCAATGTGTGCACGGTTTTTTTAATAGTTTTAAAAATTGCGAACAAAACTTCACTTCAACTCCTGCACACAAAGCGCGTGTCATTGCGCAGGTCAGTTCCGATAGCCGCGAAACAAAATAACGCATATTTTGTTTGCGGCCGTATTTAGGTCAGTAGTGGCCGCAGAAAAATCGGCGCACACGTTCTTTTTTTATTTATTTTTGACGTGACTACGTCTAATAAATCGATGAACACCGGCTGCACGCACGAAAAAGGATGAGGCAATGTAACGTACATGTCCCGTACAGAGCAGTGAACGCCAGTATGTACAAGAGAGCAGCGAACGCCAGGATGTACAATCTTAAGTACTAGCGCTCGGTTAATTTTCAATGCGGGGGGGTGCGGGGTGCGGGGTGCGGGGTTGGGTGGTTGCGGGGGAGGTTGCGGGGAGTGCGGGAGAGGGGTGCGGGGGTTATTAAAGGGGGATGAAAATTTCATTGATTTTGCCGTAGGATGCACCTTTTTCAAGATATTTGGCAAAACACCGGTTCTCGTCCGATCACCGAGGTTAAGCAACGTCGGGCGCGGTCAGTACTTGGATGGGTGACCGCCTGATTTCATTTTTGTTTTTTAAGTTTTTTTTTATGACGTTGTCACGTTAAACTATCGTCCGTAAACCGACTTATTTTGCAAATTAGTAACTTTACTATCTTTGCCGTAGGGGCTTGAAAAATTAACATAGTTTATTGATACAAATCTGTAGTAATAATAACTATAAATTAAAAATATAAAAAACCCCCAACGTAATTTAGTCTAAGATCCCTTCCGCAGCATACAAAAGAGCTGGAAACTTTGAAACGGCTGGACCAATTTTATCGAATCATATTTAAGAACCATCGCCAAGAAACCTGCATTCAAATATAAAAAACCGCATCCAAATCCAATTCATCCGTTTAAGAGTTACGATGCCACAGACAGACACACTAGCGGTCAAACTTATAACATCCCTCTTTTTGTGTCGAGGGTTAAAAATCGTCCTTTCACGACAATGAATGAAATGAAGAAATGTCACGACTGTCCAAAATGGAGGATATCCCGCGTCGCTTTGACTCTATATTTCCTTAGCGCTCTTCAAGATTAAAGTGAATGAGTTGTTACTGAGCCATTGTGATACACCCTTAGCCTCATCTGCACTTTTCATCAAGTAAAATAGAGGTTTGTATAGGCTGGGGCGATTGATGAGATATGGGTCACTAACGGGTCAATTTTACGTAAAAAAAAGACTCCGGACACAGTTATCATAGTACGTAGAGATTTAGCAGCAGCTTCTACTTTATTCTATAATCAAAGACTGTTACAAAGGAAAACTGCCAATAGGTTCCTATTAGTAGAATTACATTGTTTTTGATTGTCCCAATCAGGTCTATCAGGTCTATCAGTCAATTTAAATGATGCTCCGAAACCTATTGACTGGACATGTTTGACAGCTCAATTTACTTTGAATAGTCTTCAATAAACAATTGTAGACCTATTGATATAGTTACACTGTAAATAGATTCTGGAAATCTATCGACCTGGTCTGAAGTAATGAAGCAGGGACATGGGCGCCGGGAGAGGGGTGCGAGGAGGTACACTTGCACCCCCCTGTCATAAAAAAGTACAGAAACTACCCTAACCTATCATAATACATGACTGGATACTGCAAGGTGGATGGCGAGCGAATTGGTAGGCCCCAGGTACTGGAGGGACCACTTAGACGAGTGCCTTTATGACTATCCAGACACAACGCAAAATCGGGGTGAATGGAGAAAATGGGGAGAGGCCGTTGCCCAGTTATGGTACACATCTAATCAGCAGCGACAATTTTCGTCAATCCTCTGAGCAAAGCCGCGAACAGACGGACGTAGCGAAACTATAACAGTTTCAATTTTGCCATTAATTACGAAACCCTAACAATAGCCGAATTTTCCGCGTGAATGTTGTACACTTTCAAATGTTATTTCAGCCGGCATTTCCCGTAAACATGTTCACTTTCAATTACATTTTAAACTCGTCCAATTAAATTCAGATTCGCTTTCGTTTTCGGGCTATCTGTACCTCATACAATACACGTACGTATGTGTATGTATTACTGCAGTCTGGCGACGCATCATCGAATCGGTTCATTGCCCTCTGAATCATACGATCGTTGTCCTTCTCCAATACTCATTAGTCTCATTACACTTTCTTCCACGAAAGCAAGCAATATCTACCATCTTTCGCATAAAAGGACTCACAGGAGCCTTAAGACGGGTTCATTCTCATAGCCAAGCACACTAACCGTCTCCCTTAATCTTCAAATATATAAAAATCTCGTGTCACGGTGTTTGTTATCAAACTGTCCGATTTTTGTGAAACTTTTTTCCCTGTATTCGGTAGGTCTGAGAGTAGGTCGTAGGCGCAGGGTATTTTGAATACCCCTATTCTTCGCGCATGGAGTCGCGGGCAACAGCTAGTCTAATATATAAAAATCTCGTGTCACGGTGTTTGTTATCGAACTCCTCCGTAACGGCTTGACCGATTCTCATGATTTTTTTTTCTCTATATTTGGCATGTCTGAGACTAGGTCGTAGGCTATTTCTTATACCCGTATTCTTCGCGGACGGAGTCGCAGGCAACAGCTAGTAAAATGAAAATAAGTTAGTGTGTATAACCTAGTGTTAACTTCTTAATTTAAAAAATTTTGCGTGTCAGTAATGCTTGATATAAAAAGACCGTGGTTTTACCTACGGCCTCTCAAGCAGAGGATCGTGGGTTCGACCCCGGGCTCGCACCTCTTGAGTTTTTTGGAAAATGTGCGAAATTACATTTCAGCCATGAGCTTTCGTGAGGAAACCTGCACACACCTGCGCAGAGATTCAATGGTGTGTGTGAAGTTTCCAACTGAGATGAACCTTGGGGTTGTTAAGAAATTAATGGTCGGCTATATTCTGTACTTGTTATGCGAGCGACAAAGACATACTTAAGTAGTGATATAAATAAAAATCAAATGGTTATTTCGGTAGGTACTTACCCACTTGGGCAATTTTATTTTTTTCATCTCTCATACTCGGAAAGTGAGGCAAATCATATCTGACATACGGGGGGATAACTATTATTTTCTTCCCTAGGGTAGATATGAATTAAAAAAAATAAAGGCATTGGCTGTCAATGGAACACATACGCATTCAACCAAGCATTACGGCATATACATGGAATAATTAAGTATTGAGTTTTTTTTTCTTAATTTATCATAATATTACAAATATTATAATGCCAGTGAAATATTATTAAATTAAATTTTTTATTTACATTAGTTTCTTATTCAGTGACTTAAACCAGAAAAGTTAAAAAATGTTAAGAAAAAAACGCGGTAAACGACAATGTTATATGTCCACACAGCCTATATCTATACAGCTTAACTCCTTGGTTCAAATTTACTTATTTTACAAATAAATTTACTAAAATACCTACTTTGTCTACTGTTTTCATTGATTATTATGTTGAATATATTAAATTTTGTTAAATTAATTATTACTTTCCTTGTAGTCGAAATGAAAAGCAGAGTGTTTAACTCGGGAAAAACACCAATATCACCCTCAAAATATTGCCACCCTCGCTGTGCTCGGGTGTCAGTCAAGTAACGTCGTGTTATATTGGTTATTTTCCTCCCTTGTTGAACAATCTACTATTGTTGTACCTTTTGACTTTTTTTTATTATCGGAAAGTTTTATGTGATTTCTGCTCAGAATCACGAGCTCTTTCGATCCTACTAGTAGATAAAAAGTGTCCCAAAACTTTCATATAATTTTTGATTCTTCCATTCCGTTACGGTCATATTATTATAAAGTCTATGAAAAATGGTATCGGAACGGGGAAAAAACTTGGGACGCTTTTTTCTCATAGTAGGATCGAAAGAGCTCGTGATTCTGAGCAGAAATCACATAAAGCTTTCCAAATTTAAAAAAAAGTGAAAGGTACAGCAAAAATAAAATTTCCCAAGTAGGTATAGTCGGGGTAAGAAAAGGTTCGTCACTTTTCGACTCTATGTCAACGAGTTAAGGTCGAAAACTGACGAACCTTTTCTTACCCCGACTATACCTAAGTCGTTAAGAACTTTTTTACATGACGTTTTTCTTTGAGTAGGTATATTACCAGCGTTATCGGAAAGACTATATATGATTGCCTAGAAGTATGCGTAAGAAACTTGGCACAAAGTATTTGTTTTCCAAAAAACAGATTACATTTTTATCTTGCAGCCACAAAAGGTCAATGTACGGAATTCGTCGCGCTTCGCAACCGTGCTTTACTTCTAAAAGTACCGGTAAACTGGTGTTACTTTAGGAAATTTTGGGGCTACTTTGATAGATTTAAAATGGTTATAAAAACGCAAATATTCATAGTTCGATTGAGCAAATGACGTAAAAATTAGGTGATTTTTTAAGGTAGTTATTTCACTGTCACAGATGGTCTAAAAATTAAGGACACGGCGTAAAAAACTGTTTTCTAAAGTAAGGCATTTTGGCATAAATAGAGCAGTGCATTAAAACCAACAATGCATTGGTCCCAATTAAATATATTTAGCATTGTTTTTTCCTCGTTCGGTTTAAAATTCGGCATTGAACATTTATCGTTTTCGTTGCATTAATTAATTTTATATTTTATTGCAAGGCCTGCAGCGGGGGGTTAATGACCTGTGATAGTGGTGCAGGTGTCCTTGTTTACAAGTAATTAGGCCTCTGGTTCAATACACCTACCGTGTTTTCATTGAAATTTGCTCATTATAATCCCAGACAAAATAAACCTGTTTCAATCAGACACAGGACTCCTCCCAAAACGAGAGGGCTTGGGCCGTAGTTCCCACGCGATCCCAGTGCGGAATGAGAACTTAACACACAGTAATCGGTTGTATAGTCGACCAAGAAATTTCTTTATTATCCTTAGGTTCAATGTCAGTTGTGTGACTTCAAAACATTAAAGGCTATTTTCAATAACAAGTTAAACTGACAATCAGCCTTATTGTCTGGCTTCTGATATAGGAACTGTCATAAAAAAACCGGCCACGTGCGAGTTGGACTCGCGCACCAAGGGTTCCGTACAAATTTATATGTATCTATGAACATCAAATCTTAGCAGACCCCTGCTCCTAAGCAAGATGTGCGCAGTGTGGGATCATTGTAGATTGGTTACTGATGTAGACAGACAGAAAAAAATATACTTTTCGCAATTTTTCGTTTATCTGTGCTATAATATCTTGCTTCGTGCCAAATTTCAAGATTCTGAGTTCACGGGAAGTACCCTGTAGGTTTTGATTCCCTTGCGAATGTCGAAAGTTTTTCGGCATAAATGTAAATGGCTGTAACTTTTGATTGCGTTGGCTTAGAAGTTTGATTTTTTCACAGCTCTAAAAGACAGTAGACCTGAGTATTTGATATAAATTTCAGCTTGATACCTCCACGCGTTCCTGGGGAAAAGAGTCTTGACAGACGGACGGACGGACGGACAACAAAGTGATCCTATAAGGGTTCCGCTTTTTCCTTTCGAGGTGCGGAGCCCTAAAAATAATCAAACATTTACTTAGTCAACTATACTAAGCCATTTGCTAAGTTAACGGATATCACATTTAAAATTTACCATGAGTTACAGCTGAAGCCCTGGTGGCCTAGTGGTTTGACCTATGGCCCCTCAAGCAGAGGGTCGTGGGTTCAACTCCCGGCTCGCACCTCTTGAGTTTTTCGGAATTCACATTTTCAATTTACCAGCTTTAGCTTTACGATGAAGGAAAACATCGTTTTTGTAGTGGTAGAGCCATGTTGTAGCTAGCCGCTGCATCACGAATGGGCCGGCTCGTCCGGGGCAGTGCCACCCTCTCACAGAACACCGGCGTGAAGCAGCAGTACTCCTGCTGCGTTTCGTACGGTCAGTGAGAGCGCCGGGGGCCCAATACCTCTCCCCCTTCCCCTAATCCCTCTCCTTTAGGGCCGACAACGCACTGGCATCGTGTAAAGCGCTGCGGATGTCTATGGACAGTGATGTTCATTTAACATCAGGTGACCCACTAGTTCGTTTGTCTGGCCTATCTAACATAAATAAAATAATAAAAAAAGGAAGAAGTTCAATGGTGTGTGTGAAATTCCCAATCCGCACTGGGCCCGCGTGGGAACTACGGCCCAAGCCCTCTCATTCTGAGAGGAGGCCTGTGGCCTGCAGTGGGACGTATATAGCCTGGGATGATGATGATAATGAGTTACACGGTGAAGGAAAAATATCTTGACGAAACACATACTTACGAAGAAATTCAATGGTTTGCGTGATGTTCCTGGGCCCGCATGAAATCTACACACCAAGCTCTCTTATTCTGAGAGGAGGCTTGTAGCCAACAGGCGTAGATACGAATATAGACCAAAATGATGATGCTTTGGGGGTAGTTGCAATAGAGAGATCTCTCTCCAGGCAGATGTTATGCCTAGGGACCGAAGTCCAATGGATGAAAGTTGGAAGTTGTATTTATGCAGCTGAGTTGAGAAACTTCGATAGCGTGATGTAGGATTGCAGTAGTTAGTTCCTTATGTGATGAATAGATGGCGCTAGTAGTCGCCACAATGCAATTGCCGTGATTTAGGGTGTGCGTTTTCTGTCAATCAATCATTGACTGTTTTACGTATGTTAGTTAGCCCTTTAGGCTTGGCAATGCGTCTGTAATCCTATGGCGTTGCGGGTACCCATAGGGGCGGACGACAATTCTCCTAGCATTATCATTCGTAGGGAGCAACTTGTACAAGTTGTACAGCTACAATGAACCAATTTCATGCCTACGCCACCATAGAACCTCATCGTAATAATTTAATCTCTTGTTGTCTCTAGCAGTGCGCTTCGAATGACGTAAAATGTCACAATGACAAGGTTCAGAAATCAAATTGGTTGACTGTGCCTTCTTACACTAAATACCTAGGTAACTACTTATTTAGACAGTGGGAGAAATATATTAAAATATAGGTGCATACAACTTGCATAATAAATATGCCATATTAGCTCTTATAACATGTCGACGAATTAAGGTATCGCTTTATAATTATGAGAGCTCATTAAGTAGGTACTTTCATTGCCTTCGATAACAGAACTTACTTACTTACTTACTTTCGCTGGCTCAGCGACCCGAAGTGGATCTTGGCCTCCGACATTAAAGTGCGCCATTCCTTCCTGCTCTGTGCCAAGTCTGACCAATCGGACACGTCCAGCTCCTTCAGATCTTTAGCAACTTCATCTTTCCACCGGTATCTTGGTCGACCCACCGGACGCCTTCCGGATGGTCGCCCAAGATACGCTCTTTTGGCAGCTCGATCCTCTCCCATTCTTTCCACATGCCCCAGCCACCGAAGTCGGGCAGCCTTTATTTCCCCGATGATATTCGGCTCAGACACTAGTTCCTCTATTTCTTGGTTGAACCTTCGCCTCCAATTTCCGTCATCGTCCCTTGTTGGACCCAGAATCTTTCGCAAAATCTTACGTTCCGCAACCAAGAGTTTGTCGATAACAGAACTGGTCACTTGTAATTAATTATTCATAGTTGGGCGGCCCACCAACGTAACGAAACCACTCAATATTTCCCGCACCATCTACTTAAATGAATTCACAAAACGCACTAGAACAAACAAAACGCACAACGTTGCAATCAGAATTAACTGGGTCATTCGATTCCAAATTCGAATCAGCAAAATCCAATATGGCGGCCAAAATTCGGTCACAGCAGGACAATGCCGAAATACAAGGTCACGTTGAGGCAGGCCGTGACGTCACTGCGCCCTCCAAAACAGAGGTCGACGACCGCGCCGCCATCGCGGAAACGGCTGTGCGCGTTCGGAATTCGAATTGGGGCCTTTTGTTGTTGTGTGCGTGGAGCGTGGCGGGTTTGAGTAGGGCGAGGTTTTTTTTGTATTGTCGCTTTTTATGAAAGCTTGAATTACTCGTGAAGAGGGTTGTAACCTAAATCTACATTTTGTCAACGAGATCGCGTTTATTACTTAAATAAAACAGTTAAAAGGAGTATGACTATCCTTTTGTCGATTTCTTCGGCTATAATGTACTTACAGTAAGTTTAAAAAGTGTAGAGATATATACATAAATTTGGAAAATTGTTTATTAATTTTAATGCATAATTCCAACGCCTGTAGAAATAATGTAGCAAAAGCTGGGCAAGGTAATTAAATACGCATGAATTCAAGTGAAAATATTTTTATGCAATGACCATCTACTATAAGACTATAACCATCACTGAAATGTCAAAGAGATTCCGGTTCAGAAAAACCCTATAGAGAAAAGTCCGGCAAGAATCTCAACAAACAAGGTGAAATACATAAAATACTTATACCTAACCATACAAAAATTCAAAGTCATCGTAAGTTTCTAATCTATGATTCCGATACAAACAACAGACCGCTCAAAAAAATCGGCAAGCAGGTAGTTGGAGCTCCAATTTAGGTAGTATAAGTGATACGACACGTGGGAACTATAGCACCTGACAGTCGCAGTTAAGTGCAATACATACTCGTACTTAAGTACTTTAGCATAGACTATAATATGTATTTTTAGACAATCATGTCAAGAATAATGTTAAACAGCACACTCTTACAGACATCGACTTAGGTCAGAGAATATATTAGTATGAATTTCACCAAGCTACTGTAACGATAACCAAGTTATAGTATAAATCTTCCCAGGTGAATTTTTCGCTTCGAGCCATTACATTAAATTTGAACCTTAATACTATGACGATACCGTTTGTTTTGAAAGATAAGGGCTCGAACCGAAAAATTCACCTGGGAAGATTTATACTATACCAACGTTAACGTTAGCCAAGTTGTAATAATCCCAATCCCTTTAGTCCTACGTTTCATGAAGTGGCAATGAGAAGGCCATAATCCCCCGAAGAACAGATAACCGTTGGGAGAAAAAGCTTCTCGATTTACCACGAACAAGAAGACGCAGCGTGGGTAAGCCTACAACTAGATGGACAGAGATAGCAAGAGTTGCCGGCTCTACATACGACAGTGTAACTCTTCCAGCAGATGATGAATATACACCTAACATATCCTCATTATTTATTATTTAAACCTGCCAGTCCAAGCCAATGTCCAAAGATCGATAAACAAATAAAAAGAGTCTACTCGAACGCGGCGCGCGCGTGTGCGTCTGCGTGCGGCTGTGTGCGTGAGGCAATTCGGGGCTTCTTTCTGCACAGCGGCGGACTTCATTTGTCCGTTTCTGCACGTTGTTTTGGGTACTTAGGGTTGTCACGTTGCGATTATTAACTTAAATTAAGTATCCTGTATTACTAACGCACACAGAGACGTCAATTGACTGTTAATGGGGTAGCTATTCAAACGAAAAACATAGCCTTAGTCTTAGGGAGCGTTTTTTTATGCTAATGCCGACAAATGCCGTATGGTAAGTAAGTGATCCAATTAGGTAGGTTCAACTTCGAGAAAGAGGTCAATCGACGAATTCGACTCGGCTGGGCAGCGATCGGGAAGCTCCGCAATATCTTGTCATCCAATATACAGCAGTGTGTCAAGTCAAAAGTCTTTGACCAGTGTGTGTTGCCAGTGATGACTTACGGCACTAAGACGTGGCCGCTAACGATGGGCCTCATAAGGAAGCTCAAAGTCACTCAGAGGGCAATGGAGAGGGCTATGCTCGGAGTTTCTCTGCGGGATCGCATTAGAAATAATGTAATCCGCGCAAGAACTAAGGTCACCGACATAGCTCGAAGAATCGCTAAACTCAAGTGGCAGTGGGCAGGGCACATCGCTCGTAGAACTGATGACCGACGGGGCAAAAAGGTTCTCGAGAGGCTTCCACGGACTGGAAGACGCGGTGTAGGTAGGCCTCCAACAAGACGGAGCGACAACCTGGTTAAGGTTGCATGCGGATCGCGTTGGATGCGGATGGCACGGGACGATCTGTTTGGCGAGCCTTGGGGCAGGCCTATGTTCAGTAGTGGACGTCTTTTGCCTGAAATGATGATGATGAAGTAAGTGATCATCGTCGCTTATGTCAAAGTCAAAGTCAGTTTAGACTTTAATTGAAGCTCTTGTGAACGCCGAAGAATACCACCTCTATGGTTACATTTAGTGCATTAAACTGCTGGTGCATTCTCGACCTTGTAAAAATTGGTAGGTACACTCGCCTTTTAAAGGCAACCGTGCAAAGTAGAAGGATTACTTAATAGGTAGTCGACCAAAAAATTTATTAACATTCCTGTAGAATTGACAATCGATTTGTATCAAAAATTAGGTGGGCAGGTTCTTTTCGAACTTTATAATATAAGTTTTGCATAGTTACCATGTGTGACAGTTTCCCCTTGTCTATGCCTACTTATGGCAAAATATTAAAAACGCCGATCTAGTCCATCAGTTATTAGGCAACTATTTAAATTATGTATTTTGGACGTTAAATTTACTGTTAACGGAGCTGAATCTCATTCCATTTTTAAAATAGTACTTACTATTAGTTAACGCTGCAACCTACCTGTCGCAATATTTTGTAAATCTATTATTTTTGTAATCGTTTGTAAAACTTTAAAAATCTAATAAGTATTATTTTGAACGTACAAAACCGCTTAAGACGTATAAAACTTGCTATAAAAACTCACTTAACTCAAAGAAACACTGGTCAGTAAAAACCCGTGCAACCGGTTTAAAAAACGAACGCCCGCCAACCAATCATCTAACGTCGTTCAAATTTGGGATGCGCTCGGTTGTTAGACGCACACACGCGCAATGTTGCGTTAGTAAAGGTGTGGCCAATGTGGCAATTGATTTATGTGTGAAGTTTTGCTTTTAATTAATTTTAGGCGCATTTTTAGGCTGATTGAAAGTCTGCAATAGGTTACTTTATTTAATTTAAATTGCAGTGTTAGTTTGGGTGAAATCTTTGAAGTTAAATTTAACCCACTTCTAATGGTTGGATTGACTTTAAATTTAGGATTATGCTCGAATATCAAAACTAGACCAATGGGATTAATTCGGTTGACTTTAAATGGCGCAAAAAAATTCTTTTGATGAGAATATTTTGTTGTTTTCTTACTCAGAATTACGAACACTACTCATTTTTATAAAGAAAGAAAGTGTCGTTATTTTTTGTCAGTTTTGCGATTTTTTTTCTTAATAGATAGTTTGTATAGCTCGTTACGAAACGGACATAAAAAAATATATGAAAAAGCAGAGGGTCCAGAGTTATTAATCCCGGCTTGAACCTCAGAGTTTTTCTGAATTTATGTGCGAAATTAATTTGAAATTTACCACGAGCGTTACGGTGAAGGAAAACATCTTGAGGAAACCTGCACACCTACCTACACCTGCGAAAAAATTCAATGGTGTGTGTGAAGTTCTCAATGCGCACTGGGCCTGTGTGGGAACTACGGCCCAACCCCTCTCATTCTGAGAGGATTGTGCCCTGGCAGTGGGACGTAGGTAGGTATAATAGGCTGTGATGATGAGATGATGATTTCTAAAAATCCTGACACTTAAATAAATAAATAAATAAATATCACGGGACAATTCACACCAATTGACCTAGTCCCAAAGTAAGCTAAACAAAGCTTGTGTTATGGGTACCAAGCAACGGATAAACATACTTATATAGATAGATGTACAAACTTAAATACATTATTAAACACCCAAGACCCGAGAACAAACATTTGTATTTTTCATACAAATATGTGCCCCGACACGGGAATCGAACCCGGGACCTCAAGCTTCGTAGTCAGGTTCTCTAACCATTAGGCCATCTGGTCGTCAAACCACACTTGCCTCATCAGCATCATTTCAGCTGAAAGACGTCCACTGCTGAACATAGGCCTTCTCCAAGGCTCGCCAAACAGATCGGTCCCGTGCAATCCGCATCCAACGCCCCGCAACCTTAACCAGGTCGTCGCTCCATCTTGTTGGAGGCTTAGCTACACTGCGTCTTCCGGTCCGTGGACGCCACTCGACACTTGCCTAGTCCGGTTGCAATCCTGGCAAAGGGTCAAAAATAATGACGTATGGCAACCCCAATTGGGTCAAAGTAGGTACCCCAACCTTACGGTATCGCAATCCCTGTTTTGATTCTCCATTCTAAACTTGCCCTTATATTAAAACACGTAAGTACCTGATCATCCATGACATGTATGAGAAGCGTGGATGAGGGGGAGCATACATTGTTTATAATAGTTGAATGACTTACAAATATGTTGTTACTAACCCATAGTATCTCGCGTCTTTTCTCGCGTGAACCAGGATTCCAGAAACTTACTAAATCTCCCTGACAAAAACAAACAAAACAAAGTATAAAAAAAATATAAACGATAAAACTTGTATGGTCATAAAGAACACCAATCAAAAACGCTCTTAGAATTACATAGAACATAAATAATTCTAAGTCGACCAAACAGCGTAAAGAACTGCCAAATTTCATCTAATGGTGGCAGCCAATCAGAAGCGCCCAAATTTCGGCGGCGCAAGAGTGGGTCTAACGCGTTAGACGCACACAGAGACGGTTAATGGGCGTTGTGAATAGGTGAAGGTTTTTGTTTGTGTGAGTATTTTTTGTTGATTGTTATTGGTCGGTGATAATGGAAATTTTTGGGGTATTTTTTACTGTTGTTAGGTCTGTTTTGTTTTTGTAGGGTTCGGTACACAAAGGATTGATTATGATTCCGCCTGTATGTCTGTCCGTTTGTAATATGCATAGGCCTTGTACTTGGAACTAACATAGATCTAAAAGCCACACGGTATTCTCATCACAGCCTATATACGTCCCACTGCAGGGCACAGGCCTCCTCTCAGAATGAGAGGGCTTGGGCCGTAGTTCCCACGAGGGCCCAGTGCGGATTGGGAACTTCACACAAACCATTGAATTTCTTCGCAGGTGTATGCATGATGTTTTCCTTCACCGTAATTCTCAGGGTGATTTTCAAATATAATTTCGCACATAAATTCCGAAAAACTCAGAGGTGCGAGCCGGGATTTGAACCCACGACCCTCTGCTTGAGAGGCCTAAGGTCAAACCACTAGACCACCACGACTAATTCTCTTAATTTAGTTCTGTGGCAAAAACCAATCATCCTTTTACCTACTTAGGTAGGTACCTACAAAATTAAAGTAAACACATTTTTAAAAGTGCACTCCACCTAAGTACAGTCGGCGGACAAATGCGCTACGTCACGTCGCGACACTGACGTAGTGCGATAATTAGTCTTAAAAATTGCGCCCACTGTACCCACGGACAGTACACTGGCGGACAAGAAATGGAATTGGTTTAATAATAATAACTAATATAATAATACGAGCTGTTGCCCGAAACTCTGTCTGCGAAGAATAGCGGTATATTATAATAGCTCACGACCTCTAGACCTACCAAATATAAACAAAAAAAATCATAAAAATCGGTTAAGCCGTTTCGAAGAAGTTCGCAAACACTGTGACACGTGATTTTTATATATTAGAGAAGGAGATTAGAAGAAGATAGAAGAAGAAGATGGTGGATTTATTTCAGATTTACATACATAATGCGTTAGTAACATTTAATTATATTAAAAACATGTCAGTAGACGTACCTAATACCTAGCTTAATACGTATCACCTAGATAGGTAGCTACTTAAGTCATTCATTCGTATTAAAATTAAAATAAACCATTTAGAAGTCAACAATAAAATAAACAATAAAAGTTACAACATTAAAAAAAAACATTGTAAAATCATATTATATTAAACCTTAGTTTACCTAGTTGTCATGCATGTAAGTATGGCGGAGTAGGCAGGCACCTAGTGCCTAGTAGCAACGTAACTTTTTGTTACGTGTTTTGTGTGTGTTTGTTTTGTTTTTGTTGTTTAAATAAATAAAATAAATAAATATTAGGGGACCATCTTACACAAATCGACCTAGTCCCAAACTAAGCAAAGCTTGTACTATGGGTACTAGACGACGATAAACATACTTATATAGATAAATAAATACTTAAATACATAGAAAACATCCATATCTCAGGAACAAATATTCGTGCTCATCACACAAATAAATGCCCTTACCGGGATTCGAACCCAGGACCTCTTGCTTCGTAGGCAGGGTCACTACCAACTAGGCTAAAGTGGTCGTTTTTGCTTTAATATTTGTAGGTATAGGTATAGAGTACCAATATTTTTATAATAGGTTCTTTTTTATGACTTTATATGTTGTATTTATTAAATAATTCTATTGTAGCTTGTTAATGCTATGTATATGTAATCCTCTCATAATTATGTACCAATACCTTAAGTCAACGACATAACATCTATAGAACATATTCACGAGCAAGTTGTATGCTCATGCACCCATATTTTTACACTTCACTGTATCTACTAATTATTTGTCCCGCAGTGTAATCCTGGGCGGCCAGAGTATCTCCGGCGACAGTGTCTGACCACTGGCGAGCATGTGTAACACTTAGTTTTAGCTTTAAAAATATATGTAAGTAATTATACAGGGTAACTTTTTAATCAGTGCACAAATTTTGATATATTTATGATTCAGTATCGTTGATAGATCACGATATCTGTTCGAGATTTTTTTTTACATTTTGAAATTTGGGATGTTCATAGTAATTCATCCAATATAAAAAAAAAAAAAAAAAAAATATTAGGGGACAATCTTACACAAATCGACATAGTCCCAAACTAAGCAAAGCTTGTACTATGGGTACTAGTCGACGATAAACATACTTATATAGATAAATAAATACTTAAATACATAGAAAACATCCATAACTCAGGAACAAATATTCGTGCTCATCACACAAATAAATGCCCTTACCGGGATTTGAACCCAGGACCTATTGCTTCGTAGGCAGGGTCACTACCAACTAGGCTAAAGCGGTCGTTATTGGTCGAGTTACTATGAAAAACAAAAAAAATAAGTGATTAATATTATAAAGAAAAATACTGAAATTTGTTATTTTAACGACACTGTATCACATATTAAAATTTGTGCACTTATTAAAAAATTACCCTGTATAATGTCTCTTTAGGTCTTTATAATTGAAGGTTGGAGACGAAGGTAATTATTTCTAAGTAGGTACGGTCGACCAAGAAAGTGGTGTACCAGTTTTGACAAAAGTTTCTGTGACATCTAAATATCCTTAAGTCACTGCCATCATGTTATTGCAAGGGAAAATCGACCTCGTTGTATCATGACGTGCAAATGAACTTCGACCGTAGGGGGGTAAACCATATTTTTGGCCGACTGTACCTACCTAATTGATTCTAAGTAAGTCAAAACCTAAATTTCCTCATTTAAAAAGGAAAAGGTACTACACTTTTTACTGGAAATGCTCAGGTAGCGAAATTATCGACCACTTGAGGTGTCGCGGTTTTTATTTACCCTATAAATTGAGCGTCCTCCGGGGGACTTCAGTAAACGCTTTTAGCAAATTACTCCAGTTCCGGTATTCAACTAGCAAATACTGGAAACAATAGTGCCGGATACCAGAACAGGGTGGTCGGCAGTAGCGTGGTCCTGTAACAACAAGGAGATTAAAGAGGCGAGTTCGTTCGGCATTAGGTACATAATTTTTCTTTTATTATGTGTCACATCAATGTCATAATCGTAAACATAGGCATTGTATCAATAATCGTGTTGGTCTCATCGGAAAATGCCAGGCTTTAATTATTTTTTTTTTTCTATTTTAACAAAAAACAATATACCTGTGTTTCTGTTAATGTACCGAGCAAAGTATCGAATTTAACGGAAATCAAAAAAAAACACTAGTCTGTGTATTACCAAAAGCACTGAATACCATCACATTTCTTTCCGTAACTAAGTACTTAAATACCTGGGTACACATGTATTACCTACAATAAAGTGTATACAAAAAATACTCGCAAGTAATACTCCTATCAAATCTAAACCACTCCCGAGTCAAACACCCAAATTTTGTCTAGCGCTGCCAACCAATCAGAGCGCTCGAATTTGGATGCGCGTGAGTGCGTCTAAACGCGTTAGACGCACACAGGCAAAGGCGATGTGTACTTATTTGCTATTCAGTTAGCACGTGTAAGTAGTGTGCCGTGAATATTTAGTTTAGGCGCGTTTTTCTGTCGGTGCGAGAAATACTTTTATTGTTTAATTAAAAGTAATTAGCTTGCTTGGAGATAATGAATCGGTAGCTTACCTTCTTCTGTTTATGCTGTACCTACCTAAGTACTTAAGTGTATGGTGTAGGTACTTACTTAAGTAAAAATCCCATCAAAAACATAAATAAATGTGAAAAATGTTAGCAAAGTTCAGTACCAAAAATATTTTTGGTTGTGGACTTCGCCGACAAAAGGATTGAGATAGGTTTAAATGGGTGCCAAGTTCCAGATAATCCTGAAATCTACTTATTACAACAAATAACATGATAAACAAATATAAAACTCTATTTCTTTGTTTATCTGCTACAGTAGTGTTTGAAAATAAGTTTAAATTCTAACCAATTAGCAACTTCGACAACTTAATTTAAGAATTTTTTAAATTTCAACAAAGAAAACAAAGAAGTAGAGTTTTATATTTGTTTATGATGTTATTTGTTCTAAGTGATCACTTTTCTTTTTTTTTCAAGTGGCGTCCACGGACCGGAAGACGCAGTGTGGTTAGGCCTCCAACAAGATGGAGCGACAACCTGGTTAAGGTTGCGGGATCGCGTCCGGAGGGCACGGGACAGATCTATTTGGCGAGCCTTGGGGGAGGCCTATGTTCACTAGTGGACGTCTTTTGGCTGAAATAATGATGATGATGATCACTTTTGTACCTTGTCGCTTTCAGTCGTTACATGATTTCGTATGGCTTTTCAAACATGACGTTAAAGTAAATGGGTACAAATTAGTGATCACTTATTTTTATGACGTAGCTACCTAATCCAGACAGAACCTAGTTCAGTCTATACCGATGTGGGCGCCAGACGCACTGATTGCCCACATTCCTAGCAGATTGTCAGTCTGTCTGTCCTATATTTAGCACTCGAATTGATAAATTGCGCATTTTGCTGTCAAGGATTTGTCGCATTAGGCCTAAACTAAAAGGATGCGAGCTGTTTAAGTTGTTGTTTGGACGATTAGACATTGGATTCTAAAGGTTCAAATGGTTCTAGAGTGGCGTCCTCGGACCGGAAGACGCAATGTTGGTAGGCCTCCAACAAGATGGACCGACGACCTGGTTAAGGTTGCGGGAACGCGTTGGATGCGGATGGCGTAGGATCGGTCTGTTTGGCGAGCCTTGGGGGAGGCCTATGTTCAGCAGTGGACGTCTTTCGGCTGAAATGATGGTGATGAGGCCACATACAGAAGTTTTTTAACTTCATTTAGACATGCAAAATTTCAGCTCAATCGGGAATCGGGAATTAGGTTAAATAATTTATTGAATCAGGCGTTACTTTGCGGAGGTCCATATTAATGAACTAAAACAATTACTTTGCTCACCCGCGACCTTACAATAGTTACGTTTATGCAAGAAATGTGTGTTCATGCAGTTCCTCCACCTCCACACTGTACGAACACACACAAATCACATAAACACAACTATCACCACCACCAAGCTACACTGACGCGTTTCGAACTCAACCAGAGCTCATCCTCGGAGTTACCACAACCGTATGCTATGCTACCAAATGTTAAACTCAACACAACATTAACATTGTTTAAACAATTGTTTTAGTTCATTAATTAGGTTAAACTTAACTTGGAAGATTTGGTGACACACAGACAACGGGACAGGTAAAAGTAAATAAAAGCTTGTAAAAACAAAGGTCTATTATCGCTTAGAATTATTAGAAGAAGAGATGAGATGTGGATTATTCTTCTTTTTCATTTCATTTCATGTCTTTGTCTATGTACAATCCGGCTTTTTTTACGCCTTTTTTAACCCCCGACACAAAAAGAGGGGTGTTATAAGTTTGACCACTATGTATGTGCGTGTATCTGTCTGTCTGTGCTCATCCCATCTCATCATCATCATCATCATCATCTGTGATCATCATCTGTGTCTGCGATCATAGCTCTTAAACGGGTGAACCGATTTGGATGAGGTTTTTTTTATTTGAAAGCAGGTTTTTTGGCGATAGTTCTTAGACATGTCTCATTAAAATCGGTTTAGCCGTTTCAAAGTTATAAGCTCTTTTGTCAGCTGCGGAAGAGATCTTAGACGCATAATAGGCATTTACTTTATTTTCAAACATATATGTGTGACCAAAATGCGATGGGGGTTTTCAATATTTTTAATTTAGGTATAGTTATTTTCTTCAATCAACTTCTCACATCACAAACACCAGTCGACGTCCTCTGATAGGATACATAAGGTATTAAGACTACATTTTTGTGTAGAGCGACCCAATTTTTTCGTGATTAAACCAAATACACCAAGAAATACACATAATAACCCTATACCTTGAAAAATCAGGAATGTTTATGTAATTACGGATCTAAATATAATGAACGGGCAGCAAGCATTAGCGGTTGTGGGGCTTCGCCAGCGCTAAGTCAATTTATTTCGAGCTTCCGAACTGCAGTAGCTTCACTTGGTCTATGATACACGCAAAAGCAGTTCTTGGCTAAACATACTAAGTAGGTTTTATAGCTCCACAAATTAACGCGTAATTAGACCAATAACGTAACGAAATGTTTAAGTGCCAAACGGATTAGCTCGTTGAAGTGGTAATGGGCAGGCCATATACGAGTAGCACGCAGAACAGATGGCCGTTGGGGCCCAAAAGTTCTGGAATGGAGACCACAGACTAGCAAGCGCAGCGTGGGACGTCCACCAACGAGATGAACGGACGATTTGGTGAAGGCCGTAGGTTCAGGGCGGATGCAAGTAGCTTCCAACCATAATGATTGGACGTCAATGAGGAAGCCTATGTTCAACAGTGGACGTCCTACGGCTGAAATGATGATGATGATGTTTAAGTGGCTCAAGAGGTGTATATAGAGGGCGGCCGATTGTGCCATGCTCACCCAAGAATGGACGTTAGTCCACAATAGGACTGGAAGGACTGAGGACTGGGGTATCGCCTCTGCTACTCTGGTAGGGCCGCGTGGGAACTACGGCCCAAGCCCTCTTATTCGGAGAGGAGGCCTATGCCCTACATTGGGACGTATTTAGGCTGGAATGATAATGATGTTCGCCTCTGCTTCGCCCCAACAGCCATGGCATCTCAGGGACCAGGTCCTCCCTAAAAAACCCTAGGTGGGTCAGTGCGTGGCTTTTGCAAACAACCGCACCGCACTTTGGCGGTTTATGGGAGGCTACAATCAAAACTATCAAAACCTTGGTTTTTTATCCTCGTCATTAGCTGGAAGACATTCACTTTTAAACAAAAGCCTTAGTACCCCACAATGAACGATTACTTACCAACTCTATCCACCGTTGCCTTCAACCCCCGTGATTTCGGTCCACCTAGTGGGAGGCCTGTCATCTTTGCATCTTCCGGTATAGTTGGGGAGCCCAAGAGGGGATTTGGGGAGTCACTCGAGCGCGGCAGATTGATATATGGGGGGATACCTTATACCCTCTAAAGTACCTCCAGCGAATATGAGGACTTCATATGGGGGGGTTTGCCGGGGGCACCCCGTCAAAATACTTAGTAAAAAGATAGATTCGTTGAAATACTCGAGCGCGTCAGATTTTGATAATTTGATACTCCAGCGTGACACTGATAATAAAGCTATGATAATAAAGTAAAGATCCATACGGAAGGGCGCGCGTCAGATTTTTATTCGGGATGTTAGTTCCAAAGACTGACGATTTGGAAGTGAAATGTACACTGTTCTGCTAGTAATTAAACCCACCTTATTTTAATCTGACGCGCTCGAGTTTTTCGTAAGTACAAAAACATAGTAAAATCTGGCTGTAGGATTAGAGTGAGCAACATTATGTTTCCATTTGCCTCTGGCTTTTAAATACATAAATGGTGAACATTGGTCATTTTATCATACCAACACTCATTCATGAAGAATACACAAAAAAAACTAGAAATAAGCTAGGTTTTCTCTAGAATAGAACCGGTACCAACCGCAGTATTAACCGCTGTGCCGTCCGCCATGTTTAGCTGTATTTTGTGCTTCGGCAAATCTTATTAGCGGCCTCGAACCTGCACTATTACACAACAACTACACCGGTGCAACTTAAGTAGGTATTGGTATTCTTTTATTTATAACTAGCTTTAAATTGTGGCTTCGCCTGCGTCAGAAATGTTTTTACGAAAAACGTTTAGTACAAAACAGTCGTAGAATTTGGCCTGAGTTTGAGGTAGGTATACCTGTAGCGGTGGGAACAGGTGGACCTTGGGGTGCAGAGGTGCGTCGTTTTGGGGGCGAGGTGGGCCGCAGGTTGAGGGACAAGGGGTGTGGTCCCCGTTCAGGGGCTAAATTCAAGAATGGCCCAACACGCTTTGATCAATTATAACTGTAGATCCACAGTCGCGCGCCCGAAAATGTCCGAGCCAAATGAGCGCCAGTGGCCTTCTGTTTTCTCAGTACGTTGTGTGAAATTGTCAAGTTTAGCTGTCAAGTGTCAACCGAAATTCGACTGTAATGAAGTGAAGATTAGGTTCAAATTTCTGTGTAGGTGATGATTTTAATTGTTATGCAAACAAATAAAAAAGTTCGGACATTTTTTGAAGGGGATTTTGTTCGGCAATGTGTATCTTCAGTTATAATTGATCAAAGCCAACACGGTTTTCGAGCGGTAATTCAATCGTTTGGGAGAGGATAGGAATGGGTTGAGCTTGGGATGAGCCTTATTTTCCTAGAAACCGAATATTAAATTTTTGCCTGCAAATAAATAAAATAAGTAAATAAATTTCATAGGATAGGTACTTGACATCCAATTGACCTAGTCCCAAAGTAAGCAATGCTTGTGTTTGTGCGTTCGAGCCCCATCTCACACCTCTTAGTTTTTAGGAAATGTGTGAAATTACTTTTGAAACTTAGCATGAGCTTTACGGTGAAGAAAAAAGTCGTGAAGCAAACCTGCATACGCCAGCGAAGAGATTTCACGGTGTGTGTGAAGTTCCAATCTGCACTGGGCCCGCGTGGGAACTACGGCACAAGCCCTCTCTATCTGAGAGGAGGCCCTGCAGTGGGACGTCTATAGGCCGAGTAGAAACAAACTACGATTTTCTTAAAATATTGCAATACTGTATAACTATGTATTTAGTAAGCAGTGGCTAGTCAGATATGAAGTTTCTTTTTTATTTATTTTTTCAACTTCATTTTTTTATTACTTTTACGGTCATCCCATGAAACCATATATTTCAAACTAAATACAAACTGAAATATAGATGCACAGAAAAAACCCCAGAAAAAAGACCAATGCTGGGAATCGAACCCAGGTCCTCAGCGTTCCGTGCTGCATGCTTGCTTACCCCTACACCATCACTGGTCTAGGGGTGATAGACCAGTGATGGTGTAGGGGTAAGCACGCAGCACGGAACGCTGAGGACCTGGGTTCGATTCCCAGCATTGGTCTTTTTTCTGGGGTTTTTTCTGTGCATCTATATTTCAGTTTGTATTTAGTTTGAAATATAAGCAGTGGCTTTCAATACATTTATGCATTTTACGAACTGATCTGTCGTGTACACGGAATAGTAATACGTACTGGAAGATGACGATATTACTCTTAGGGTGACCCTGCCTACGAAGCAAGAGGTCTTGGGTTCGAATCCTGGTAAGGGCATTTATTTGTGTGATGAGCACGAATATCTGTTCCTGAGTTATGGATGTTTTCTATGTATTTAAGTATTTATTTATCTATATAAGTATGTTTATCGTCGTCTAGTAGGTACCCATAATACAAGCTTTGCTTAGTTTGGTACTAGGTCGATTTGTGTAAGATTGTCCCCTAATATTTATTTATTTATTTAGGGTGCCTTTCAACCAGAGATGTGCTACCCTACGTTGCTATGGATGTGTCTGATATCCACCAATCATGTTCATTGGCCCACATAGCATAGCACTGGTGGCAACGGGTTCAACTAAGCTATGATTTTTATATGGAAAGATGCGTGCCCTGGATGCGTGCCACGGATGCGTGCTATGGATGGTCGCGAGGCGTGTAGCAATGTCCCCCCTCACCGCGCTGCCGCTCCACGCGCCCCTGTCGATACATCGCATAGCTCGAGCTGCGCATCTTCTTCGCACAGCTGCCTCGCGGCTGCTCATCTACATAGCGCATCTTCCTCGCACAGCTACATAGCTTAGCATTGTTGGAAACGATCACACAGTTTCGTAGCGTAGCTTTCACATCTTCGCAGCATAGCTGCATAGCACATCTGTGGTGGAAAGGAACTCTTACCGTACCTACATAAGGAAATGGATCATACACACCGTAAGTAACAAAAGTTGTCTCTCCTGTGGACATAAAATAAGAACTTATCCTACTTATACATAAGTTTTATGTAAAAGTATGATAAGTTCGCCTTTGTACATCTGTTTCTCTTGTTGACTCTTAATTTCATGTTTTTTGTTTACAATAAAGAGTTTATATACTTACTTACATATATACTTAAGTTTGTTAGTTTTTATCTTCGTGAGGCCCATTGTCAGATATATTTATATATTATAAGTTTGTAGGCATTGTGTATTCTATTGTTTGGTTTTATGTTTAAAATTCTGAAAAACAAAATTACTCGGATCTCAGGAGATTAGTAGAAGGAGGAGCGGTGCCTCCTGACACAGGCTTTTTCAAGCTTAAAAGGAGGCTCCGGCCACTTTATGTATAATTTTATTACCTAACAAATAAAACATTTTTAATTTTTTTTTTTTTTTTTCAAAATTAGCGACGCCGAGTCAGCAAACTTAAATATTTAAATGGGCCGAAAGATGGCTGGCCCAGTTGGCTGACACATCGATGTAGACTTGACTAAGAAATATTAGCTATAGAGCGCTTGTTAAAGGAATTTTACTGTCCGGCATCCGATTTTACGGTCCGTTTTTTTCATGCCTCACCATGAAAAAAACGGATGATTGGTTTGTGCACTTGTCTGTCTTTTCTCGGAGGTGCGGCACAGTCAAGAGTTAGCTACTCGCCACGCCCGCGTAATTACGCTAGCAGCGATCGAGCTTCTGAACGTCGGCAGTTGCTTGTTTTATGACTCTACTTACGTGCGAAAATGTAGAAGACAAAAAGAATTTTGTGTTCAGCCCCTTAGGGGCCATCCATTAATCACGTGAGGCTTGAAAGGGGGGAGGGGTTTGACAAAAATCACGAAATATCACAAGGGGGGAGGGGGGATCCAGTAAGATTTCACGTGTATTTATTTTTTCGTCAAACACATTATAATTTTGATTAAAATGCCAATCAAACATTCAAAAAACAAAAATGAAACCAGCCGGTCACCCATCCAAGTACTGACCGCGCCCGACATTGCTTTTTAACCTCGGTGATCGGACGAGAACCGGTGTTTTGTCAAATATCTTGAAAACGGTGCATCCTACGGCAAAATCAATGAAATTTTCATCCCCACTTTAATACCCCCCCCCCCCCCCCCCGTGTACGTTACATTGCGTCATCCTTTCGTGCGTGCAGCCGGCGTTCATCGATTTATTAAAATTTTTATGACGTGACAACGTCTAGGATACGTGTTGAAAACTGACTCTTCCCGTCTTCACTAGATCTGCGCGCGCCGGCCGCTGCAGTTTCGCGACTATTCGCGACTATTCGCCGGACACTATCGGCTGCTGTCGGAAGCCGTCGCGGAACTTCGTGCGTTTCCGTGCGTGGACAATAATCACCTGATATTTTTATATTAGAAAAGTTAATGCTTCTGTGGGAGTTGTATGTGATATTCTATCGAGGGTATGTTTACATCTAATCTGTTTACGTTGAGAATATCATCATAATCATCAGAGGTCGGCGGGGGTGTGCTGTTTTCAGTTTTTGCATAACAAGACAGAACTTCTCATTCAATGGTAAATGCCCCATGTGTAATTATAAACTAATGAAATGATTTTATGTAGGATGCCATTATTATGCCATGCTGAATTTACAAAATAACCTAAAATAATATTGTTGAGAATTTTCATATGATTGAATATGCCTTAAATAAAGAAATACCAAGAATTTAAACTTTCTATGGTAGACGCATTTTTAACTTTAGATCAAGTGAGTGCGGTTATAAACTGGTGTTCATCTGCTTCTGTGACTAACAAATTAGAAGACGTCATCCCTAGAAACCCAGACTTATAATTTTTTAGGGAGTTTGCCAACTTTCGGAAGCAACAGAAGTGGACAGCATTTCAATGTACAATTTCACTCCACTCACTTCGGTGGATGTAGAAAGATCTTTTTCTATCTATAAATGGATATTAAACTCGAGGCGAAACTCATTAAAAACTGAAAATATAGAAAAACTTATGGTTATTTATTAAAATAGCACAGAGAATTTACAATAAATAAAAAAAGCTTGACACTCGTTTCATAATTCGTTTTCCTTTTAGCTTAACCATTTCAGTTTTGTCTTCTTTTAATATTTCTTTATAGATTCACCTTATCCATATTAATATCTACAAGACACAACTACATGACATTAACGACGTAAAAACAGCATACCCCCGCCTCCTCGCACGCCTCTGTATATCATCAACATTTTAGAGTTGCGCCTTTCTTCCCCCAGCCTTTATTCTTCTCCTTCGTCGTGTTCTTCATTTTTGAAGCTGGTAACTGTCTTGATAAACTATTTTTTTTTTAAATTAAATACCCCCAACTCAATTTGGTCACACATCATCATCACCATTTCAGCCGTAAGACGTCCACTGCTGGACATAGGTCTCCATCATTGATACCAAAAATTATGAGTAAAAATCACGAAAGCTTAAAACGGTGTATCTTTCTCAGATATACCGTTTTAAGCTTACAAACAAACAAAAATTACAAACGATCATTAGGACAAACATTACAATAGGACAAATAATCATTAGGGATTTAGATATAGAGCCATCTGAGAACCGCTGGAAAAACGAAGTGGAAAAGGGTCTGCGCTCTCTGCACGCAAAAGACTGGGAGGAGTAGGAGGAGATCGTATAGAACAAGGCGCGTTGGCGTCAACTCGTATTGGAGCCCAAGATCCACTTCGGGTCGCTGAGCCAACGGAGTAAGTAAGTAAGTATATCTAAGAACCATCGCCAAGAAACCTGCTTTCAAATAGAAAATCCGCATCCAAATCGGTTCTCCCGTTTAAGAGCTATGATGCCACAGACAGACACACATAGCGGTCAAACTTATAACACCACTCTTTTTGGGTTGGGCTTTAAAAAACAATCAGACTGCCTCCCCATATACAGGGTGTATCCCTCAGGGCCCCCGCGATATCTGAGTTACGGCGAGCATCTTACGCGCTGAGCGACGGTGTTTATGTGCACATAAATAGTGAGTGCTCGTAATGCTGCGGCGCATTAGCTGGCCGGTAGCGGCGGTTGTCGAAGAGGGTCGAGTGAGAATCGACTGAGAATCCAGTCAGTTTGTTCGTTGCTAGAGCTTGTCTAAGCTAAAATGACGCGCGCGCTACTGAATCAGTTAATTTTGATGTGTCCGTGCAAATATTAATTAGCAAACAATGAAAGGTGCTATTCCCCAAGGCAGTGTTTTGGGCTGTATTCTTTTCATTATTTATATAAATGATCTGCCAAAAATTATAAATAATAATAGTGTACTTTATGCAGACGATATATCACTTGTTTTCCAATGTAGCAGCAGCGAGGAGTTAAAACACCAAATGAAAGTCTCTACCAAAAATATAATGAACTGGTTAGAAGACCATAATCTTACACTAAATCTTGCAAAAACCAAATTATTGCAAATGAAACCCCGACAAAAAAAACCAATTGAGACAGATTTCTCATTAAATAACCAAAAAATAGAAACAGTGTCCTCGTGCAATTTGTTAGGTATTGAAATAGATTCAGAAATGAACTGGAAAGCGCATGTGAGTAAAATATCTAATAGAATTTCAAGATTTACGTATGCTTTGTACGAATTGAAAAAATGCACAAATTTAAAAACTGCTGTAACTGCATATTATGCTTACGCACATGCCTGGCTAAGTTACGGGATAATATTGTGGGGTAATAGTACACACGCCAGCAAACTGTTTACTCTGCAGAAGAAATGTGTTAGAATACTGGTAAATATTAAGAAAACAGACAGTTGCAGACCGTTTTTTATTAAGCTAAAAATCTTAACAGTTACATCAATATATATTTATGAAATATGTAAATTAGTAAGGAATCATAAATATCTTTTTGCTAATGAAAGAGATAAACAGTGCAATATTAACCTCAGAAAAAGAAACCAATTACTTAGTTCTTTTACAAACATGAAAATGGTTAGTTCAGGGACACATCATATGGCTGTAAAAGTATATAATAAGTTACCCACTACAATAAAAAATATAGAAAAGAATGCTGTATTTTATAAGAATCTGAAAAAGTATTTATTGGAAAAATGTTTCTATAAATTGGATGATTATTTAAATGCCAAAGATAAATAAGTTATTTTGTGTATATTTATCAATTTTAGAATAACGCTACTACTGTTTTAAATATGACAATGCCCTACCAGGGCTTGTGTAGTGGCGAACTATTATATCTATAAGATTTAATTATAATAATTTTACAAGATTGACATTAATATATTTTTATTTTTCTGAATTAACATTTAACATAAATTGTATTGACATAAAATAATTCATCCATGCATGCATATTGTTATAATAGATTGACATTCTATACCCTGACAGGGTGTCATGTACCTACCATCTACTTGTAAAACTACCATCTATTAATGTAATGAACATGAATCTGAATGAATAAATGAATATGAATATGAATATATGAATATGACTACATCTGTTTGGGAGTGTCGACTATTCCGTGAACTATAATTAGTGTGTAAGATCACGATCGACAAATCACATGGAAAATCCTGTGCGTAAATGCGGTGGTAGGGCGCGTCAAGCTATAACTAAATAATATCACAATAATAAATACATCACGCTAGAATTCACACCAGTTAAACTAGTCCAAAAGGAAGCAATGCTTGGGTTATGATTCATAATTCTTTGTATTATGGGAACTAATAGGCATAAATAGGTAGATAGATAGATACTTAAATACATATTAAACACCCAAGACTCGAGAAACATTCGTATTTTTCATACAAATATCTTCCCCGACGTTGGAATCGAACCCGGGACCTCATGCTTCGTAGTTAGGTTAACCACTAGGCCATTTGATCGTCAAACTGTAACCAACTGATTAAGTGCTCGTTTGTACATCGCTAGAGACACAGGTAGGTGATCTACATATAGGTTAGACGACCAGATGGCCTAGTGGTTAGAGACCCTGACTATGAAGCTTGAGATCCCGGGTTCGATTCCCGTGTCGGGGCAGATATTTGTATGAAAAATACGAATGTTTGTTCTCGGGTCTTGGGTGTTTAATATGTATCTATCTATATACTTAAGTATGTTTATCCGTTGCCCGGTACCCATAACACAAGCTTGCCTAGCTTACTTTGGGCTAGGTCAATTGGTGTGAATTGTCCCGTGATATTTATTTATTTATAGGTATAGTCGGGGTAAGAAAAGGTCGACCTTAACTCGTTCGCATAGAGTCGAAAAGTGACGAACCTTTTCTTACCCCGACTATACAATACCGCTGTACGGTGGTGGTGGTGTCCGAAAACAACCATACAAAGTTGTATGTAATTCTGTCTATTTGTTACCGCTTTACACTTGAACTGCTGAACCGATTTTGTGGTGTAACAATGTTCATGGGTCCACTTGCTCGTGCCATTCTAATTCATAAAAAAGTTATACCTAATTTACCAACATTGAATTTATACCTAATGACATTGAAAAACCAACTGTCGTTTCTCATCGTTTTAAATTTCAAAGTCTAAGTATAATAGTAAAGTCAGGTTTCAGAAAGGGGGGGAGGTTCAGAAAATAAAACAACAAATATGTGAATGAAATGACAGGTAATATTATGATTTTTTTTTAATTTAGTTAACGGATTAAACAAATATTTTGAATATTTCGGGGGAGGTTTGAACCCCTAACCCCCCCCCCCCTGGCTACGCCCGTGGTGGTTACAATATACATACGAGCGAAAACCCTTCGAGTACTCATAGTAACGCCTAGCAGTGGGAACCTGGCGGTGGATGACCAACGTTAAAAATTTGATGATCCGTTTTAAAAGTTCTGGGAGAAAATTCAATTTACAATTTCGGACGGCGCTCGCGCAAGCTTTAGAGCTTTGAAGCTTTCGGAGTTGATTGGCGTTTCTATAGATATTGTGGAGAGCTTTTTGCGATTTTTGAGAAGTGACTTGTAGGGTGAGAGGATCGGCGTAGAGTAATAGACGACCAATCTAGTGTAAATATGATTTTATTACTGAGATGATTACAATGGTTGTTACTATTTATGTAAATATCTATGAGCTATGTATAACCAAGGATGATATAGACTGGATTGGCAGTCGCCATAGTACGATCGGCCGCGGTTTTTGTAGTTCGATTATTAAACCTAGATGGCGCTGAAATATAGCCAGAGGCTTTGAAGGCAAAACAATAAGACTACAGATATTTCATAACACTGCAAATGTATTATTATGCAATATTTTTGAAAAATAATACTTTTGTAGTAATATGACACATCTGTAGTCTTATTGTTTTGCCTTCAAAGCCTCTGGCTATATTTCACGCCATCTAGATTTAATAATCGAACTACAAAAACCGCGGCCGTTCCGTACTATGGCGACAGCCAATCAAGTCTATATCATCCTTGGTATAACTAGACTATATCTATCATACATCACATGACTTATACTTATATTATTATAAATAATAATAAATATCACGAGACTATTCACACCATTTGACCTAGTCCCAAAGTAAGCAAATTGTTGGAAGGTCGTGATGCTGTCCACGTATACTTGTCTATGATGCATTTAATTTGAATTTGTATTATGTTCTTTTACTTTTGATGTACGGTGTCATTATATATTTTCTCCTATACAAGTAAACACAATGTTTATTATTTAAATGCTATAGCCGCTAGTCCACCCTATCACAAATCAGGGCCGACAACGCACTGGCATCGCGTAAAGCGCTGCGGGTGTCTATGGACAGTGGTGATCATTTAACATCAGGTGACCCACTAGTTCGTTTGTCTGGCCTCTCTAACATAAAAAAAAAACTTCGTTATGGGCCGCGGGATAGAGATAAATGAATTCTTCGTAGATGGAGGCACGGAACAGCTAGTAATATTTAAAGGTAAGTACCATTTTAATTACTGCCTACGAAGTCTATGTCTCAGACTCAGGTGATTACCCGACTAATCTGAGTGCACTGTAGTCATAAACATAATCTAGATCTAGGCAATCACTGTCACAGCATTAACTAAGACAAGTCTGGAGATTAAGTCGAAGTAGTCGAACCTAGCTTAAGACTAATGGGATGTACCTTACTGATTGAAAAAAATGTCTTGATTGGCAACACCGTCTCCTACTCTTAGGGTTCCCAACTATACCTACTATTAAAAACGGTATTAGGTAAGTATACTGTTTTTCACTAAGTACATTATACTTTTTATTAAGAGAAGAAAAAAAACTAACCCTCGAGGTTTTTTATGATTAGGTAGGTACAGTTTGTTGTATTTAATTTTGAAGCTCTAAATTTAATAATAATGAATATGAATTCTTGTTATTTTACATGAGTATACCTACTTATCTAGTCAAAAAGAAGATCGAATAAAGTTGAACTTGTTGAACTTAATTTCAGATAACTTGGTCTACAAGCATTTTATTAGGTAACTAGCTTTTGCCCGCGACTCCGTCCGCGTGGAATTAGTAATTTGGGCAGCTTATTTTTTTATTCAATTTGCTTTTTCATCAATTATGGCTCTCCTTAGATCCTCGATATAAAAAAATTACCCCCCGTACCCCCCGCAAACCCCCTCGCACCCCCACCCCCCCACGCACACCCGCGTTCACATTCACCACCGTACTCCCAGCGTGATGATATATTATAATTTATAGCCTTCCTCAATAAATGGGCTATCTAACACTGAAAGTATCGTATCTTTCTTATTTGTCAACCGATTCAAATGAAACAAACACTAAATGTTAATCCAAGAAAATACCAACATATCAGTGAAAACTGCATCCTTCTAGGTTAAGCCGTTTCTGAGATTAGCGTGCACAAACGCACAGACAAACAGACAATAATTCTAAAAATCATTGTTTTGGGTTCTATTGCGCTAATAAATAACCCTATAATAGTGACAGTTTTTCTCAAATATCTTCAATGTACAGACACCGACTTGTTACAGATTTATTATAGGTATGTATAGATTGTACAGAACCCTTGGCAAGAGGTTTACGGTGAAGGAAACATCGTGAGGAAACCTGCACACACCTGAGAAGAAATGGTGTGTGTGAAGTTCCCAACCCGCTCTGGGTCAGCAAGGTCACAAACCTAAGCCCTTTTATTCTGAGAGGGATAGTCTTTCCGAAACTCAAAAAAAACATGTGAAAGAGCCCTTAACGGCCTATACATATATATTTTTTATTTTTGCCAACTTAGAAGAGTTACGTTATTATTTTAAAAGTAAACCCAACCCGTTAGGCGCGGGCCATATTAGGAACACAGCCGGGGCAGCTGCGGCAGGTGTTCCCCGGCCTAACCTTAGCTAGGCTATTAGACTTGTTTCTAGGCAGCTGTCTAGTGCTTTTTGACGTTAGAAGTTCTTTTACTGTAACAGAGTTAATGAATTACCAGCCACTGACGACCAGATGGCCTAGTGGTTAGAGACCCTGACTATGAAGCTTGAGGTCCCGGGTTCGATTCCCGTGTCGGAGCAGATATTTGTATGAAAAATACGAATGTTTGTTCTCGGGTCTTGGGTGTGTAATATGTATTTAAGTATGTATCTATCTATATAAGTATGTTTATCCGTTGCCTGGTACCCATAACACAAGCTTTGCTAAGCTTACTTTGGGACTAGGTCAATTGGTGTGAATTGTCCCGTGATATTTATTTATTTATTTATTTATAAATGCGACTCGCGCACTGAGGGTCCTGTCATCATCATCATCCCAGCCTACGTCACACTGCAGAGAAGAGGTCTCCTCTACGCGGGCCCAGTACTGATTGGCAAATTCACACAAACCATTGAATTCCTTCACAGTGCAGGTTTCCTCACGATGTTTTCCTTCACCGTAAAGCTCATGGTAAATTTCCAATGACCCACTAAAAATAAAACATGTTCGACCCCTCCCCCACTAATCTCGTCTCTCTCTTTCTTCTAATATATAAAAATCTTGTGTCACGGTATTTGTTATTAAACTCCTCCGAAACGGCTTGACCGATTTTTATGAAACTTTTTTGTCTATGGTAGGTCTGAGAATAGGTCGTAGGCTATTTTTTATACCCCTATTCTTCGCAAACGGAGTCACGGGAAACAGCTACTTTTTATATTAGAAGAAAGATTAGAAAACATCAGCTCATCCATATTTAATCACCAATCTGTCCCACGGTGCCCTAAACTAATTATCCGGCTATTGGGCGCCCCCTTGATCACGGGCGCTCAATGATCATTGCTCAGCCGGCGTGCTCGCTCAATGCTCGCGTGCTCATATGCTCATCCGCCAAACTGAGCGCACGGACGCTGTGCGTTTAGGTGTGGTTTGATGCAGTTCACAATCGATTGCGAAAAAGGAGGCGCTTGTATATAGGTGGTATAGGTGCCAGGTATTAAACGATCTGTTGTTCAGTAGGTACTTACAACTTGTACTTATGTAGTAGTAACGTGTCCGTATAAACAAAACGACGTTCCAAATTGGAAAAACCGGCCAAGAGCGTGTCGGACACGCCCAAGATAGGGTTCCGTAGCAGGTACGAAAAAATTTTTGCATACTCTATTATTGTGATTGTTTTGGTCCCAACGTCGGTGGTACAGCGCCATCTATCGGCGAATTGGGTAACTAAGAACTAGTAGGTTAGGTATGTATGTTGATTGTTTTTCAGATGTAATATACCTATTTTTTTATTTGAAAGAAGATACTGTTAGCGTGATCTTATAGGTACTTAAAGAAAAAAAATGCTTGCACTGTCGGTTAAATTACAATCTTAGTACCTATATAAGCATTTTTTTACAAAAACTTAATAACTGCTCAACTGATTAAGTTGAAAATAATTTTCCTAGAAAGTTTTTATTCAGTTTAACTTACGTGATTTTTTCCATATTTTTTAGAAGTGCGGTTCAAAAGTTAGAGGGGGGGACACATTATTTTGAACTTTCGGAGTGAATATCTCCTAAAATATTCACTTTATCAAAAAATGGTTTTAAAAAACCCCTATTTTTTTCAAATACCTATCCAATGATACCCCACACTATAGGGTTAGTCGAGAAAAAAAAAATCACCCCCACTTTACGTCTATGGGAGGTACCCTAAAAAATTTTTTTTTAGTTTTTTTTATGTAATCACTTTGTCGGCATAACTGATATATATATTCATGCCAAATTACAGCTTTCTAGTACTAACAGTCTCTGAGCTTAAGCCGCGGACAGACAGACAGACAGACAGACAGACATGGCGAAACTATAAGGGTTCTTAGTTGACTACGGAACCCTAAAACTGATTTAAGCTCCATATCAATTCTGTGCACTACTACCATTACAACAAAATCAAAGGCTGTTAAAAATACGCGCGCAGAAATGACTTGGCAGTTAGATTTGAAGCATCGAAGCCTTTAGAAGGGAACGTGTCAAAATATATAAAGTTTAAAACGAATAATGGACGAAATACATAATGGTCATAATACATACTAAAATTTCTATGAAACTATTGATAAAACGAACTTTTTTAATCATGTAATCTACAGATTGGTTTAGGTTAGGTTAGGTTTATGTTATGAAAATCCTGTAAAGTTGAGAATTTCCAAGAAAATTGCATTATATCAAATGACCATTATGTATTTCGTCCATTATTAATTTAAACTTTAGTTATTTTGATACGTACCCCTTTAGAAAGATATTATTATTATATATGGATACAATGTTCTTTTGAAAATTATTAAAGGTAAGTAGTAAAAACTGGCCAAAAGCTTGAGGGACACATTTTTCTAAGGATTTTGTATTTTGTACAGAACTTCCAAAGTAGGTATATTTTATAAGTCAGACTGCTATTTACTCTTAAACTACTAATTGGTAATTTTCAAACTAACTTAGTTAGCCGTTATAGTTTTCCTTGTTAATTTGATATATTTATTCCCACCGTGATTTTTTTCTAAAATTTCATACCAACAGTTTAGGTTAAACCTGACGCTCAATTTTGACAAAAATTTGCACTTTAAAGTTGAATATCTCGCCAACGAATCACTGTATTGAAAAATCGTCTACGCAACTCTATAATGATGGACAGACAGACATGACGAACGGACAGACAGATGACGAAACTATAAGGGTTCCGTTTTGCCATTTTGGCTCCGGAACCCTAAAACCCCAATAGTTCCACGGGATTTTTGTGCAATCCCAAAATATAAACTGCTGAGTTTAGAGACATGCAATTTTCCCCGGGAGTTCGTCATACACCGCAATACAAGCTACGCTAATTTTGTTATGGAGATAGGCCTCAATAGACCTCGATGAGAGACGACGGTGTAATATTTGGGTTTTCCCATGGGAATTGACTGAAATCCCGGGATTTCAATACAACTGCCAGATATAATGGTTAAAGGGTACCTAGTGTAATTAATTAACTAAATTAATATAAAAAAAAACTAGAACTAACAATGTTACATTAGTTGTCTGTGGCAAAGGGGATGCACTCAGCGTAGGTATGCTTGAGTCAGGTATCCACAGGAGGCCCTGCCTGGCACAGCGATGATTTTCAGTATAACCCCATAATTTAAAAAAATTGCGAATTAAAAAAAAAGAAAGAAGTCGTAATACAATAATAGCAAACCAAACGACAGTTATCTGTAAAACGACATGCATAACTAGTCAACTAAAGTCTACAGTTATAGTATTACGAGTACATGGTAAAAATCGGCCTCGCGGAAAAACCACGTAACCCCAAAATCGAACAAATGCAATCGCAAGCTCAAGATCAACGGTAGACCATGACCTTTCCCAATCGAAACGCGAAAAAACAATGTCAACGAACGACACGCACACACGCTGACAAGTTGCATTCGTTCGCACACATGCGCATTGGAACGGGACCGCTTGCGCAGAAATTATGCCCGCCGCATGTTTTTGACTGTTTTTTTATTATACAAATTGGATGTTTCGATTGTATTTTATAATTGTCTTAATGTCTCACTAATATTATGATTGCGAAAGTTATTTGTACGTGTACCTATGTATGTTTATTACTCTTTCACGCTAAAAGTTTGTCTGCCTGTCTGTCTATTACCTTTACACGCTTAAACCGCTGAACCGATTTAGACGAAATTTAGTATACTTACAGATAGTTTCAGTCCCGAGAAGCTGGTGCAGCTTCTGAAGCGGCTGAAAAAGCTAAAGCAAACAATTATAGGGGTCTAGGTTTCGAATACTTTGTCCCATTCGGAGACCCATGGTTCGTGGCCCCTTGAGGTCCTAGCGCTATGAAGCTATCTAAGTAAATAGCAAAAAAGTTAGTCGACGTCACAGAAGACCGAAGAGCTGGCCGCTGCCTCGGACAAAGAATTAGTTTAGCTATTCCAAGGGGGGAACGCTGCCAGTATCTTCGGAACCTTACCTAAAGGGACTCCTTTTCATAATAATTATGTTTTAGTTATTATTTTTCTTTAAGGTTTTTTTAGTGTTAAGATACTTATTTGTATAATTATGTATATAAGATATTAATTAAAGATGTCACTGCCAAGTTTATTTGTTTCGCGCGAGCGTAGTCACAGAGAAAGACTAGTTGCATGTAAATTGAATATTTCCATTTGATTATAAATTATAATAATCATGAGCATTTTTAAGATAATGAGCAGTACAGTTTTTAAAGTATACATACCTGTTTTTGCCACAGAAATATCTGTAAAATTCAATATCGTAGTGTGATTCAAAAATATCAATTATTACCATATAAGTTGTTTAAAGAAGAGTACAAAAACGAACTTAATTATAATACTAATTATAACTGCTTCACTATAAATAATTTAAAAGCAGACACATTATAATTATTTAGAAAAGAAAAACGAACAAATGCGTACCAGGCCACTCAAACGCCAATGTTTTCATATTGGGAAATATACAATATTAACTAACTAACTAATTTGGCTCAGGGACCCAAAGAGGGTTTTGGCCTCCGAAACGAGAGCACGCCATCTGTCCCGATCTTGCGCAGCTTCTTGCCAGTCGTCGACCTGAATATACAATATTAATAAAATTAAATCGACTATTAATTACTGTTGGTTTAACTTATTACCTACACGCTAAGCTGTCATAATTGGGGATGTCTATTTTTTTGGAATGTATAGTAAATTGAAAACCATTTCGAGATAAATGCTTTTTAACTCGTTTTCTGTAGTTATTTAATTTAATTATTATGTAATGAATTTATCACATAAAAAATAAGCAATGACCTTCATTTGGCATTGGTGTAAATTGCGTGGCCCGTCCAAGTCGTACTTTATTCTGTGTTGTTAGAATTCTTCACAATTTACACGTGGATTTAATACTACGGAGTTTGTTTTGGGCCCGCTGTCTGACACCTAGCACTTTGACAGCGCCAGTAAAGTGACACTAGTTACAGTGTACCACTACGCAAAAAATAGTTAAAGGGGTTGCCTTATCGTACTTATTTAGATAGATTTAGAAATTTGGCAGTGTGGGAGCCCTCAATTATAATCTGACGTCATCAACCATAATAGTTTCAATAATTAATTTTGAAAAAAGTAGTGAACTAAATGACAAAATATTGAAATTAGATTCTTATAATTGACTTTTTTATACAAAAAAAAATATAAAAACCACTGGTAATTTTTTTTAGACATTCCCAATTATCCTTTTAAATTAGTTATTTTTACCCAGTAGAGGGGGAATTAAATAAAAGGACATAAGTAAACATGCCTCTTTAAAGTTTATCTTTGTTCGCTGTGTTTTGGGCGCACTCAGGGTCGCCTGGTTCATAAATGCAATAAATGCACTTACGTCGCTTCCGCGTGGAGGGGAGCGAGTGCCCAAAATGTCAGTATTTGTACTTACGAGTTTTTATCGCGATGTAAATATCACATTTTTGTGTTGCCGTCAAAATAAGAAATTCACAGGGTTTTCATGTCATTATTAATGTTAAAAATGCAGTGGTACTAGGCCTCGTGGTTTGACCTATGAGTGGACCTATGACCTCTCAAGCAGAAGGTAGTGAGTTCGAGTCCGGGCTCGCACATTTGAGTTATTCGGAATTTACTTATGAAATTACATTTCAGATTTACGGTGAAGGAAAACATGGTGAGGAAGCCTGCGCACACCTGAGAAGAAATTTGATGGTGTGTGTGCGAAGTTCCCAATCCGCAGTGGGCCTTCTCGAGAACTATGGCCCAAGCCCTCTCATTCTGAGTGGAGGCCTGTGCACTACAGTGATCAATAGAAACTGTCTCTGGTAGTTGACTATTGTGCCCAATCATTTTTTTTGCGCTTCAATGTGGCCTACACATTATTACATATTATGTAGAGACTTAAATTTTGCCATGCAAGTAGATGATTATAACACTAAAGTAAAAAACAAATTTTAGGATTTTCGGAAAATCCCACGGGATAAGAAAAAAACCGGCCAAGTGCGTGTCGGACTCGCGCACCGAGGGTTCCATACAAATTTATATGTATCTATGAACATCCAGTCTGAGCAGACCTCTGCTCCTAAGCAAAATGTGCGCAGTGTGGGATCATTGTAGATTGGTTACGATATAGACAGACAGACAAAAAAATTTATGCTTTTCGCAATTTTTCCTTTATCTGTGCTATAAGGCCTTGCTTTGTACCAAATTTCAAGATTCTGAGTTCACGGGAAGTACTCTGTAGGTTTTGATTCCCTTGCGAGTGTCGAAAATGTGCGTTGGTTACTGATATAGACAGACAGACAAAAAAATTTATGCTTTTCGAAATTTTTCCTTTATCTGTGCTATAAGACCTAGCTTTGTACCAAATTTCAAGATTCTGAGTTCACGGGAAGTACCCTGTAGGTTTTGATTCCCTTGCGAGTTTCGAAAATATGCGGAAATTTGCGTCACAAACGGCTGTATCTTTTGATTGCGTTGGCTTAGATGTTTGATTTTTTCACAGCTCCAAGGGACAGTAGACTTGAGTATTTGATATAAATTTCAGCTTGATACCTCCACGCGTTCCTGAGAAAAAGGGTCTTGACAGACAGACGGACGGACGGACGGACAACAAAGTGATCCTATAAGGGTTCCGTTTTTTCCTTTTGAGGTACGGAACCCTAAAAATGGGATTTATATATTCAATTCAATGGGACTATATCTCAGTAACCACTCTGTTACGATCATCGAGGTGCGGAAAAAAGGAAATTTTGGAATTTCCCGCGGGTTAAGGATCAGGAGTTGACCGCACAAGTGCGGACGGAGTCGCGAGAAGAAGCTAGTTCATCTATATAAGTATGTTTATCTGTTGTTTAGTACCCATAGTAAAAGCTTTGCTTAGTTTGGAACTAGGTCAATTGTCCCATTTTTTTACTTATTTATTTATTTTATGTCAAAAAGATTATCTAAATAAAATGTAGCCTCTTTTATTACGTGGGTAACTTTCGTTTTATATTCGAGTAAATTGTGTATTACTTAGTATGTAATATATCTATCTGATCGTATCTAGAAATGTCTTTGAAAACACCACTATTATAAAAACAAAGAAAAAAAAAAACAAAAATTTCAACTCCTATTTTAACGTATTGAAGTTTTATCTTTAAGTAATAACGCAGTAAGTAAGAAAACGAATAAACTCGGGTCACTAGCGGACATGAAAATAAAATGCCAGTTGTTTTGCGTCACGTCACCACAAAATGCAGAACGAATTGTGCGCCTGCGATCCAGCGCCATAGTGCCAAAAGGCGCATAACAAAAAAAAATAAGTTTTGATAATTCTACTATTTAAACAAATTGCGGCTACTATCGAATGTGCTTTGAAACTTCGAGAAAAATATACAAAGAAAACAAAACCGAAGTTTGAACTGTAAAACTAACCACTTAAAAATGTCTTATCATTAAATAGTTTTTTCACTTCTCATGCTCTTAAAATGTTACTTTAGTCTCTGCATATCGGTACTAAAGCTCTTTTTTGATCTCTAGGGATTAAAGTAATTTTTTTTTAATTTACTTTGGAAACCCCTAAACTGCCAACTGTTTGTGGATGGAGGATTATTGCCATTTTCAATGACTGGACATAGACAATTTTTAAAGCTTTCCACAGGCCGCAGCGCGCTGCGGACGCTCCGAAGCACTCCGTAGCGCCCGCTCCGTAGCGCTCTGTAGCGTCCTGCGCTTCGGTCTGAGGAAGCCTTTAGGGCGTGGAAATAACCTCAAAATGACAACTGTATAAAAAATATTTTAAAAAATAATAATTTCCTGAAACACCATGAATAATTACGAATATTAATCTATTTAATTATATTAAAGATGAATTCATTTTATTATGCATACTTAGTCCAATTAGCTAAGAAATAATTTTCAAGTTTTAATCTCTTGGCTAAATATGCAAACATTTAAAGCGTCACTCAACAAAAAAAAAACCGCGGAACAAATTTAAATTGTTATTTGAATTCTGAACAAACGTCCATTGCTCGTATTGAGCGTACGTTGTATAAAAATAATATTGTAGATTAGTATACCTCAAAGATCGTTTTTTTCCTCGCATTCAAAGTGAAAAGTAGAGTGTTTAACGCGAGACTAAACTGCTATAATGACACGCGAATTATAGCCACCCTCGCTCTGCTCGGGTGGCTAAATATCTTGTGTCATTATGGCTTGTTTTAGTCCATTGTTGAACAATCTACTATTTAATAGACATTGAAGATGAAAAAATCTAAATTAAACCAATTATTTTACATATACGGGATAGTTACTTTTACGTCATTTCTACGTGTAATCATGCAGAACCGACTCTCCTACCGGTTTCGCATATATCAACAATTATTATCATGTAATTACTAGCTTTTGCCCGCGACTCCGTCTGCAAAGAATTAGAATAGAATAGGTAGAATAATTTCACAATACTCACACAATAATCACACTTAGCAATCGTAATCACATTTAGCACGTCACATTTAGCACGTCATATATTTTAACAACTTTGAGCGATATAGTATTCCATGTATTATTCAATTAAATACTTAAAATATGCTTTCTCTTCTCTTAAGAAATCCATGTTTTCATTAATAGAGTAAAAAGGATTCTCCTTCAGAAATTTCTGGATTTTGATCCTGAAGGATTTCATTGGTAGACAGGTTATTCTGGTTGGTATAGTAGGTTGTACATTTTAATTTTTATTGGGATTCCTTGCTTCAGATATTTTTTCGTTCTTGTTTTTGGTAGACATATTTTTTCCTTATTTCGTATATTATAATTAAAAGTAGTGTACGACCTATTCTCAGACCTGCCAAATATAGAGAAAAAAACTCATAAAAATCGGTCAACCCGTTTCGGAGGAGTTCGATAACAAACACCGTGACCCGAGAATTTTATATATTAGATTTAGATTATATTATTAGTAGGACCGGATAGTATAGTATATCACGTAGGTAGGTGTATGTATGTACTTAACTAAAACATTTTAGGTACCTACCAATACCGCACGAGACACCAATGTACCTACAAACTCTAAACCATTTAATATGTAATGCATAACTTTTACATATATTTCCAAGCATTTTTTTATTCATTTAGTTTTTCTAATTTCTCAGTTACAACCCTTTACCTCAGTTCGCTGGTCTATCGGCGTGGCTGAATTCGACGCGGCCTTGGCAGCGGTCAGCGACGCGCGCGCATGTTTCGTGTGCAAAAATTAACGCAAAGGCACTTTTAAAGCGCGCAAAACAAGTTTTATAAGAACTTTATTCCCAGTTTTACACGTCTATTTTAAATGGCTTTATGTTTTTTTTTATTTATTTCAGAAATAAAACTGAACGACGACCAAAGTGGCCAAAGGTGCCTGGCCAAAACGCGCACTCTAGAAACTTGAATGTTATTAAAATTTAGAATTGCATTAGGTCAATGAAACATTTTGTTTAAGCATTTACTTTTACTTTTGTTCGTGCAAAATGAGTCAAGTTGACTGACTGTTTGAACCAGAATTTAAATAAAGCAAAAAACTGCGTCCAACCAAACTGAGTCCACAAAGGGTCAACGGCCTTAGAAGCGTCATTCTTATATCGGCTGCATTTTGGCCGAAAGAAACAGAGTCGATATACCCGTCCCTTTCCCACTCGCCGCAACCCCATTCATTTTCGTGTGCGTGATGAATACCGATTATCTCATTCACACTTTAAATTTGCACAAGTGTGCGTAATTGTGTCTGTGTGCGTCACAAAAATTATCTGTTTAACGTTCGTTGAATGTGAATCGGTTTTTGAAAAATTATTCGATGAATTTTTATTAGACTCAAATTCCAAGTATGGAGTACACGACGCACACATGCACGAGACAATCGAGTTTTTACATCCTGCGCATCGAACTTTATTTTTATGTAACAGTCATTTTGTTTTTTGTTCAAATTATGTTGTGGTAGGTCGCGGATATTGTGTTGGTGTGTGTGCGTACGTGTTTTGTTTTTGGTATTCTAATTTGGAACCGGTTCGCGGCGGATTTTCGTCGTTTATTGGTTGTTGGGATTAGAATGGCAGGTTATTGGTCGTTTGATAGTTATTTTCGAATACCATTTTTAAAAGGGTGTTCACATGATTCACCGTGGGCTATATACCATCCAAAATTAAAATATTATTGTTCTGTAAATGGTTTATTAAACTTCCTTGTTATTTGTTTGTTTCAAGGTGCTATCAACGATTACAGCCCTGCAGTGGGGCTCAGACCTCGTTTCAGAGTAAGAGGGCTTGGGCCGTAGTTTCCACAGGGCCTAGTGCGAATTGAGAACTCCACACATAATATCATTGAACTTTTTCGCAGGTGGGCACAGGTTTCCTCGCGATGGTTGCCTTTACCGTAAAGCTCATGAATGGTAAATACCTACCTACTAATTAGTTAGATATTCAAAAACAATAAAAAAAAAATTAACCCCAAACGTGATTTTATCTGGGATCCTAAGCTAATTAAATATATAAACAGTCAGCAATCTATGTAGAACAGTTACTTTCTTAATTTTAAACAATTTATTTTTGCAAGATATACGTTTTGTCTATGCTGTCAAAACGAAATGTCAAAGTGACATATGAAGACAAACGAATGTCAGTTAAATTAAGATTCGATTTGTAGCATTCGAACATGGCGGATGTAGAAAGTATATAATTTTGGTATTCTGTTTCTTTGGCTAGTTGAAGTATAATTTTGATAGTGTTTTATGCGGCGATTAACCTTAATTAACAGTGATCCGAAAATTCTATATTGCCCTCGTGTCTGACATTTTTTAATGCGCAAGTTGTCTCCACGTGGTTTCTGGAATTTTACTATCGAGTTGCAAAAACTACAATCAACGTACAACGTCGCTCCCAAAGAGAGCTTACTTTGACACTGGCGAAATTGTCCTGTAATGGGACAGAAGCCATATTATAAATAAATAATAACAGTTAAATTAAAGGGAATATCGTTAGATTAGCTGGACGGGGCTTATTACGGCCTCTTAATCGCTATTTCAACGTGCTTATACCACTTAATGATTACTAATGAAAAACGTTATAAAGCTAGAGATATTAAACATTTCTATCTCGTATATTTATAGCGAAAACTTGTATCACTATATCACGTTCACACAAGGTGGCTGACCGGGACAATAAGAAGACTGCTTCCCGTCACCTGCCGCGGCAAAAACCTAGTGTTGCGGTCTGGACCGGTCTCAAGATTTAATCATATAGCTTTAGACGTTTTTTAGAGCATTGAAAATAGACGAATCGAATTTTGATTAAGCTTGATTATTTAAATATTGAAGTTACGTCAGTTTTTCTAGTGGGTGTTTTGAATCTGATATTTTAGAATACTTTTTTTTATTTATTTTTTGACGTCCTGGACGATAGCCTAGTGGTTACTGAACCTGACGAATAGCTAGGGATCCCAGGTTCGACCTTCGGTTGTGGCAGATATTTGTATAAATAACTACAAATCAAAAATTTACTGATTGCTAATCTAACGCAAATGATATAGACAGTCAGCTGTTGACAAACTCACTAAGAGGGCGATGGAGAGGGCTATGCTTGGAGTTTCTTTGCAGGATCGCGTTAGAAATAAAGAAATCCGCGCTAGAATATTTAAAATCACGGACATAGCTCAAAGAATCGCCAGACTTAAGTGGCAGTGGGCAGGGCACATCACTCGTAGAATTGACGGCCGGTGGAGCCGAAAGGTTCTCGAGTGGCCTCCACGGACCGGAACACGCAGTATGGGTAGGCCTCCAACAAGATGGAACGACGACCTGGTTAAGGTTGCGGGAACGCGTTGGATGCCGATGGCGCAGGACCGATCTCTTTTGCGAGCCTTGGGGCCCCTATGTTCAGCAGTGGACGTCTTTCGACTGAAATGATGAATGTTTTTTTAAAGTGGCCAATCACTGTTGCATGGGCAATAACTAGGTAGTTTACCCTATATGCCAACTTTCTAAACTAGAGTAAACCAATTCTATTTCCCATTGCCTACACACCCCATAAAATACCTCGTCTATTTAAAAACGTCAACAATCTAGGCTTAAAGGGGCTAAAATGGCAATTTATTTCCCGGTCATTACCCTCCACTACCCTCCTAGATTAGCAGAAAAACTAAAATGGCGCTTATTGTTTTTTTTAAAGCCCCTGCGTACAAAGGGTTTGGGTCTAGGCAAGGTTCAGCCAATGACAGGCTCTGCAATAGATAGGGGTTGAGGAGAACCCGCCAGCGGTAAGCGCTTCATAGACAAATTCAGCGCTAGAATCATTTTAGGTAGAATATTAAAACAATATACTTATATAAAAAAAATTGTTTGTGGTGTGTCGAATTGTGGACACAGATAATAATATGTCGGAGCTCTGTCACTCCATTTAATAGAGTACAACGAGAATGAAAAGGTTCATCATCTCAAAGTCGACGTTCGCTTGTAGAAAACGTTGTTGACATCAAGGAATCCCATGATATTGCATTGCGTTTAGTATAATATAATAATTATATAATTATAAATAATAAATAAATAAATATTAGGGGACAATCTCACACAAATCGACCTAGTCCCAAACTAAGCAAAGCTTGTACTATGGGTACTAGACGACGATAGACATACTTATATAGATAAATAAATACTTAAATACATAGAAAATCACCACTCACCGGGATTTGAACCCAGGACCTCGTGCTTCGTAGGCAGGGTCACTACCAACTAGGCTAAAGCGGTCGTTAAAAATTTGTGTCTGTTTTGTGTGGCCTTCCGTGATTTTACCGTACTGTGGCCCGGCGGAAGACCAGTGCTGGTTTTTAACTAGCGACACGCTGAGTCAGGACCCTTCTGTAGCAGCATCAATATATACCTATTGTCTACGTCTATGTTTGTACTCTTACTTTCGGCCTTTGTGCGTGTTATTGTTGTTATAAATAAATGGTTTTCTTCTTTCTTCATTGATGATAAGAAGCAGTTTGCATTTAGTCTTAACCATCGTAAGCGAATGGATTTTATCACGAGCTTCACACACACCACACGCCATTGCACTGCTTCGCAGTAGGCACCTGCCTCACAACTTCTGAAAAACTCGTAGGCGCGAGCACAGATTTGAATCCACGATCTTTTGCTTCAGAGGCCATAGGTCTAACGATTAGGCTACCACGACTATACTCATAGACCTAGGATGCTGTAATTTTCAGTAATAATAATAATAAATGCTCGAAGGATGGATGTGTTTGGCCGTAAGTGGCGAGTTGGCATTTTGAAGTTTAAATTCCAGGGACACCTCTCCATCCTTAGCCGTTCACACCAATGTTGCCGCCTCGTTGCCCCGAGCGGGCAATAGTTTGAGGGGCCCATTTAGTGAATGGCGAGTCACCGCCTACCAAAAGTTCAGTTTATGAGATATTGAAATGGTAGGTGTCCGTTATCTCACTCCATAGCCCGGTAATCCTGTCCACAACATCCCAACCCCATAGCCAACTCCATGTCGCTTCCTACCTGGCAATAGATTGGCAACTGTGGAGGACTGTCCGCTAGCACATCCTCATGGTGTATTAGGGGATAGACCTCCATAGTTGCGCCCATCTCATTTATATTATAATTATGGTACAAAAGGCCTCTTCATGTTGGCTTCGGCCCCATGAATGCCTTTCAAATGACCGGGTCCCCATGGGCCCGTGATCGGAATTCCGTACCAACATATAATAATAATAATAATAATATCACGGGACAATTCACACCAATTGACCTAGTCCCAAAGTAAGCTCAGCAAAGCTTGTGTTATGCTGGGTACTAGGCAACGGATAAACATACTTATATAGATAGGTACATACTTAAATCTAATACCTTTAAACGAGCAATTCTTGTATATATATATAATCAGGATCTCAGAAACGGCTCCAACGATTTCGATGAAATTTGGTATGTGGGGGTTTTCGGGGATGAAAAATTGATCTAGCTTGGTCTTATCTCTGGGAAAACGCTTGGTACCGAGTTTCAGCCCGAGCAGAGCTCGGTCGCCCAGGTACTACATATTAAACACCCAAGACCCGAGAACAAACATTCGTATTTTTCATACAAATATCTGCCCCGACACGGGAATCGAACCCGGGACCTCAAGCTTCGTAGTCAGGTTCTCTAACCACTAGGCCATCTGGTCGTCTCAAGTCAAGTTCAGTACTTAAGTATAGGTTTTTTCTTATGATGCACAGACAGACTAGGAAAAGAATCTTGGACCTACTGCACAAACCTCCCGCGAACAAGGCAATATTATATTCTAAAAATGCAGTAGACATAATGCATTAAATTATATAACAACCTGCCAGAGGACATCAAGGCCCTCCGGGGAAATAGTTTTAAAAATAAATTGACGAGTTGGCTTTTCGACGGATGTTTCTACAGTGTTAAGAGCTATTTGGAGTATAAAATTACCCCAAGGATGGAAAAAAAGTATAAAATAAAAACTTTTTAACAAAAAAATTAAACCGCCGAAAAAACTGAAAAGCAAAAAATAATACCTTTTTTTGTTTGACCTTAATCTAGGTACCAGTTTGAAGTCGGTGCCTCAGCACGAGCCAGGAGGAGTGGACCTCTAATCGTCTACCTGATTGGCTTCTATCACTCCTCCTGGCTCGTGCTGAGGCATCGACTTCAAACTGGTACCTAGATTAAGGTCAAACAAAAAAAGGTGCTTTTCACTTTTTTCGGCGGTTTAATTTTTTGTTAAAAAGTTTTTATTTTATACTTTTTTTCCATCCTTGGGGTAATTTTTTTTCCAAATTTATAATACCAACTTTAAGGTATACCCTATCTATCCAATAAAAAAGAATTATGAAAATCAGACTACTCTGTAAAAAGTTAGTCAATCATCCCCTGTTTTCCTACCCTTAGGGTTGGAATATTATTTCCAAATTTAAATGGGACCACCCTTGGGGTATACGCTTTCCAATAAAAAAAGAATCATCAAAATCCGACTACTCTGTAATAAGTTATGCGTGGTCATATAGTACAATCAGTAACTGAACAATCAATCATCCCCTGTTTTTCTACCCTTAGGGTAGGAATATTGTTTCCAAATTTAAATGGGACTACCCTCGGGGTATACGCTTTCTAATAAAAAAAGAATCATCAAAATCGGACTACTCTGTAAAAAGTTATGCGTGATCATACATAAAAAAAAAAAAAATATGTATATACACGTCGAATTGAGAACCTCCTCCTTTTGTTTTCGTCGGTTGAAAATGACATAAATGTGATATAATTGTGATGGTATATTTATATTTATTTGAGACTTAAGATTTAAGATTATTTATTGAATTTGTGAATTTATTGTACAATTGTGAGTCTAATGTACTATCTTAATTTTATAATTGACATTGGTAATTTGTATCTTTATTAATTAATCGCCTTTCAATGAAATATTTACACGCCTGCATGCAGACTGAATACACTGTGAACAACCATACTATAAGACTTTACTGTACTGTGTTCTGGCAACTAAATACATTTGATTTGATTTCTTTATGATGTAGACAAAGGATAAGGCTGGTTTATGTAAAATCCCGACATACTTAGCCCGAATAATCGCCTGACTCAAGTGGCAGTGGGCAGGGCACATCGCTCCTAGAATTGACGGCTGATGGAGCTAAAAGGTTCTCGAGTGGCGTCCACGGACCGGAAGACGCAGTAGGTAGGCCTCCAACAAGATGGAGCAACGACCTGGTTAAGGGACCGATCTTTTTGGCGAGCAGCAGTGGACGTCTTTCGGCTGAAATGATGATAATACTATCCATTCGGAATAAGGATTTCTACAATAGAGGGGAAACCGTGAGCTTATTTAATATGTGAGACAGTTATAACTTATAACTTATGGCTTTAAGTATTGACCACTATAAGAAAAACATTATCAAGCGCTGACTGTATATCATTTGCGCTTGATTAGCTGCACAACTTTACTATAAAGGAATCATAGCACCATTTTAATGCTAATCGGAAAAAAAACTTTTCGCAAAATGATTCATTTGGCAAATGTTTCATTTCCCAAATGTTTATTTTTTCTGAAACTGTAAACTTTTCAGGATTGTTATAAAACAAACCTAACCTACAGGATAGTCCTCAAATATATCCCGAATAGTTTACAGTTTCAGAAATAATTGACATTTGGGTAATGAAACATTTGCCAAATGAATCAGTTTGCGAAAAATAATTCGCCGAAAAGGCAGTACACGCAATCGCACATAAATTTCGAAAAACTAGATTGCGCCTCTGCGAGCCCGGTTTCGAACCCAAAACCCTCTAGGTACTTGAGAGGCTATAGGTTAAACCACTAAGTCACCACGGCGTTTTTAGGGTTCCGTATCCAAAGTGATACACAGGACCCTATTACTAAGACTCCGCTGTCCGTCCGTCTGTCTGTCTGTCCGTCTGCCACCAGGCTGTATCCCATGAACTGTGATAGCTAGACAGTTGAAATTTTCACACATAATGTATTTTTGTTGCCGCTATAACAGCAAATACTAAAAAACAGAATAAAATACTTAAATATTTAAGGGGGCTCCCATACAACAAAAGTGATTTATTTGCTCGTTTTTGCTCGATATTGAAAACGGCAACCGGTATACGCTTTAAATATTCACAGAATATTTAGTTATATATTCAATTTAGAAATAAACAATTAAATGAAAATAAAACAAATGTATATTCAAGGGGGGCTTCCCGTACAACAGCCATGATTTGTTTGCCGTTTTCATAGATAATAGTACGGAACCCTTCGTGCGCGAGTCTGACTTCCAATTGGCCGGTTTTGTAAATAATAAAATCTAGATCGAGTATATCCCAACGGCCAAAGTTAGACAGCGCTAACGTAATCCTCCTTCACAGTATCTAAATTATTGAAGTGTAACTTCTAACGCGACTTCCAACAAGGTTGCGTTAAACGTTTAACGCTACCATGGAGGGGTTATGAAAGCATTAGTATATGTACTGCCGAAGCAAGTACACTTGGTACACATCTCGCATTGTATGTATACTAACGGATGTTAAAAACTTCGATAGTGCGATGCAGAACTCATACTGTCTGTGCAAATGTATGAGACTTGATAAAAGCGCCATCTAGTGAGTAATTGAAACACATAGATGCATAAGTAAATTTAGTTCTTTAAGTTATTGCAATAAGGTTCATATTGATGTATAAGTGCTTTTAAACATGAAACTACCGTGAGACTCACTCATAGTGAAAATAAACGGATCACTCACGTCTCAAAACGAGTTTAACTCGACATGTTTCGGGCTAATCCGTAATCCGTTGGGTGCACGTTTGGCAGCCGCCGTGACGTGCGACTCCGAGAGGAAGGGCTACGGATTAGCCCGAAACATGTCGAGTTAAACTCGTTTTGAGACGTGAGTGATCCGTTTATTTTCAGTATAAGTGCCTTTTTCATTTCCACATTACGAAGTTTCACTTCTTCCGCACGGAGGAACTGCACGCACGATTTTTATCTACGGGTCTATAAAACCGCTTTTTTTTTATCCAGCGCTGTCAGGTAGCACCCGCCCGCTCCCCTAGGCCCTCACATTATTGCAGTTTGATGAATCGTGCGCGGTCATTCAACCTATATGCGAATGGAAAAATTAAAAATCGTAGTACTTACTTACCTTGGTGTACCCACTCGCCTGATTGAGAGCTGCTTTGTTATGTTAAATGGCTTGGTTTTAGTTCAGTAGATCAGTTATTAGCTGAGTTGTTTAGTTATAAAAGCTTCGATTTTGATTTGAAACTTAAGGAATAATTTTCCATACACTTTATATGACCGTTACTAAATGGAAGAATCGAAAATTGGACACTTTTTTTCTCCTAATAGGATCGAAAAGACTCGTGATGCGCTGCGGGTGTCTATGGACAGTGGTGATCATTTAACATCAGGTGACCCACTAGATCGCATGTCTGGCCTCTCTAACATGAAAAAAAAACTTTAAGGTGACGTATCTTTCGTTACCCACTGTACGGTATATAATCATCATCATCATCACTGCTGAACATAGGCCTCCCCCAACGTTCAGCAAACAGACCGGCACTGCGCCATCCGCGTCTAACGCGTTCCCACAACCATAACTAGGTTGTCCCTCCATCTTGTTGGAGGCCTATACCTACAGTCTTCCGGCCTATGAATGCCATTTAAGAACCCTTTGGCCCCACTGGCCATCAGTTCTATGAGCAATGTGCCATGCCCATGCCCAATGCCACTTGAGTCTGGCGATCTTCGAGCTATGTCGGTGACTTTTAACGCTTTTGAAAGGCTTGAAGACATTTATTTTGACAAAGGGCCGTACGTGTAAAAGAAATCTTGTAGATACTTATTGTTCTTTATTCTTATTATCCATTGATCGTCTCCAGCATGGTACCTATCGTACACCTTTCAGTTTTTTGGCATGTGCGAAATCAAATTTGATATTTTAGCATGAGGCTTTCGTTGAAGGAAAATATTGCGAAGAAAACCACAAATAGACCTGTGAAGTAATTCTATGGAGTGTGTGTGAAGTTCCCAATCCGCGCTACGGTCGCGTGGGATCTTTACCCCAAGCCCAAGCATTCTGGCAGAATGCCTATGTACAGCAGTGGGACATAATTTAATCAGATATAAGTATAGGTAGCTATTTTCTTATACACATCGAGTCTCCATAACATCAATTCGAAAGAGCTAAAAAATTAAATAAAAATTCCAAAAACCAGAAATTAATTTAATCACGAAGCGTCTTGGACTTTAAAAAAGCTGAAGTACTAACCTACACCAACAAGTACAGGCTTGTCCGTCGTGCGGTGGGCGTGTGTGCGTGCATTTCGTGAGTTCATTCACCTTACCAGTTGGGGAACTTGGAACAACAAAAGATATGGAGAGGAAAATACTTAATTAATATTAAAGTTGCATTAATTTATTTTTGTGCTGTGGTTATTTAGTAGTCCAAGGGCTTTGTTAATTAACGTTTTTGATATGCGTTCCCTTTCAAGTTGACTTTTAAAAGGAAAACGATTCACAATAAAACATAAGTACGTGTAGGTTCGTATCTACTGTAGCTGGAATGTTACGGAGGTCAGGTTTCGATTTCTAAAAATCGGAACTTCAGTTGATTTTACTGTTCTGATTCCAAGTTCGGTTCGGTTTCAGTTGGTTTAGGTTTTGGTTTCGGTTTTCAGTTTTACGATCTACGAGCCGAACCGAATGAGCTACAGTTCCTCTCTGGATCCATCCGGGAAGAGCCGTGCTTATACCGACGCACCCTGGGCATCGGGCAATGATGTCCGGGCCAATTATGAATATTCATTGGCCAACCAATGGCTAATAACCCGACACTTGGGGTATTTACAATTATTTTACCGAACAACGGCCGACATGTCTTAGAATTGTCTTCTAATTGACACAGGCAAAATTTTAAGTCATAATGTATCATTAGTCATAATCAACGTTAGACATACAGTGATTTATTTCTGAAACGGTTTTTTTTCAGGACTTTTTTAAATGCCATCTTATAGAATGCAGTAGGTTAGGTTAGGTTTGTTTTATAACAATTCCAAAAAATAAATTGTTTCAGAAATAAATCACTGTATTACTCACGTTGATTATGACTAATGATACATTATGACTTAAAATTTTATGGGAGTCATTATTAAAAATATATTATTAGTTATACATTTAAAAGTTACTAGGTTAACAGATCCGACTCTCGCGTTTGACAACCGCTTCAACAGCCAGCTCACCGCTAATGCCAACAGTGTTAGTATTAGTAGTGTAGCGCCTACTAGCGCCATCTAGTCATCACATGAGAAAGTAATTACTACAACCTTCATCGCACTATCGAAGTTTCTCAACTCGCCTGCTTACAACTTCCAACTTTCATCCATTGGACTTTGGTCCCCAGGCATAACATTCGCCTGTATAAAGTAGCAATCACAGCGTGTATAATAATTTTCGAGTGGCTGTCAAAGAAAAAGAATCGCTAAGTGTCAACAATAGCCGTGGGAAAGTGCTTTTGTACTTGAAAAAGCCGTGATGGCCTGGTGGTCTAGTGGATTAACCAATCGCCTCTCAAGCAGAGGGTCGTGGGTTCAAATCCCGGCTCGCACCTGTGAGTTTTTCGGAATTTATGTGCGAAGAAACATTTGAAATTTACCATGAGCTTTACGGTGAAGGAAAACATTGTGAGGAAACCTGCATGCACCTGAGAAGAAATTTAATGGTGTGTGCGAAGTTCCCAATCCGCAGTGGGCCCACATGGGAACTACAGCCCAAGCCCTCTTACTCTGAGAGGAGACCTGTGCCCAGCAGTTTGACGTAAATAGGCTGGGATGATGATGATGATGACTTGTACGTGAATTGCTTTCTCGATATAAAATAAAAGAACAGAGACAGAGTCTAACCCTCTCTATGGTCCCTGTCCATCCAACATTTAACCAAGTCGCGGAGTTGCATTTTTGCTGCACGCATTATTACGCGTGTGTGTTACACACACTATGACACATGTTATAAGAGCCAACGCGCGTGGTAAAAATCTGAGAAGTGCGTAGGACGAATTCGGCGAATGCTCGGTAGACGGAATCGGCGAAATAAATTACGCTTTGATTTTGCGCGAAATACGATATGGTTGTTATTTTGTTATGGCAAAAACACACTTATGAAACTAAATCTATTCGAATATTGAAGTATTCTTGTTTTTGTGTATTCTTTGTATGTATGTGTATTGTTTTTGTTTTGTTAGTTTGGGTTTATTTTTGATTTCGGCTCTTAATTTTACTCTGCATTGTATGCCTACTCTTTAAGCCTTTAAGGGATAAGTTCGCCTTTGTACATCTATCTCTCTTGTTAACTTGTAATTTTCATGTTTTATGTACAATAAAGAGTTTTACATACATACATACAAGTATTTATAGGTAAATAATAGGGACAATAATGGACGTTGTGGATCGATGGTCGCGGGCCGCGTCTCCACCCCGTCTCTTCTGTCTTCTTTGGATCGCGACGCTTCTATACATTTAGTATGAAAACTGATGTGGTATGCGCCGCGACCGCGACGCGTTCCCGTCTCACGTCTCTTCTGTGTGGCTTGCCCCTAAGGTGTCCAAATTTTTGTATTCCATGTTTGAACGTGAAGAGGTACCTAACAGACAGTTAGGTACATTTCGTCACTACCTACTTTGAAAAAAAGCTCGTATCTCAAAATTGATAATCTGGCTAATTGAACTTTACTGAGTGTGCAATAAAGTTCAGTTTGGTTTACATATTGATTTGAGATACGAGATTTTTTCAAAGTAGTGACGATTTGCATTTAAAATATTACTTAGTAAGGATATGACGGCTTTGCAAACTCGCTGACATGTCGATAGTTTTTTTTATTATGAGAGGGAGGCAAACGAGCAAGCCGGTCATCTGATGGAAAATGATTACCACCGCCCATAAATATGAAGACCTCAAAGAGTCACTGATCTGTTGCCGGCCTTTAAAAAGGAGAAGGAATATAGAGGAGAGGGACTGACCATACGAAACGCAGAGCAGGATTACTGCTGCTTCACGCCGGTGTTCATTATATTTGACTTTCTTTCTTTAACTTACAGAATGTGCCTCCAGCTCCGTCGGCAATTCGCGACGAATCGTGATATCCGTCATCGCATCCGTTACACACACCGTTTTACACATCCTTAAAACATACATTTACCTATGTAATCTAACGTTTGTATTGATAGAATTTTAATTTATTAAATATATATATATATAACACTGTCCGCGGACCGGAAGCGGCAGTGTCGGTAGGCCTCCAACAAGATGGAACGACGACCTGTTTAATGCGGGTGGCGCAGGAGCGATCTGAGGCTTAAAAATGCAATGATTGAAGGGCTCGACTGAAAATCATTACTGTGTAGCAGGGACCTGCTGCAGCAATTCATTTTCGCCATCATTTACTATGTGTTTTGAAATATTTTTTGTATTAGTCAGTGTATTTTCTTTTTTTTGATGTCGAACAAACTTATATCTACGCATGTTATGTCTAAAACTTATTGTCAATCAAAAAAAAGTTAACTTTTGCTTTGAAGTATAGTCGGGGTAAGAAAAGGTTCGTCACTTTTCGACTCTATGTCAACGAATTAAGGTCGAAAAGTGACGAACCTTTTTTTACCCCGACTATACCTACCTAGGTCAGCCAAGAAAGTGGTCTACCAGTTTTTACAAAAGTTTCTGTGAGATCTAAATATCGCTAAGGTTGACTTTTAATTCTAACTGAGTGAAGTCTTTAGTCACTTTCATCATATTATTTCAAGGGAAAATTAACCTCGTGCAAATGAACTTCAGCCGTAGGGTGGTAGACCATATTTTTGGCCGACTGTACTACTAAATTTAGTACCTAAGAATCTAAGTATAAATACAGTATTTTCGTTAACGACTGTACACATTCGCAATTAAAACAAAACTAAAACTTCAATCAAACGCGATAGTTTTATTCGTAAAGGTAGTTTATGTTAAATTCACTTTCATATTCACATCGATTTCCATATGAAGCGGGCCCATAACCTATGTCACCGTGAATTCATTAAATTCAGTACACGCCGCCATTACGTGGTCTAATTGGAAGCCGAAATACAGGGGTGGTTGGAGACCCGAAATAAGGGTGCACGTGGGGCCTAAGTCATAAGCGATAAACTACCAAGTGTATAAATATACAGGGTGTAAAATTTAGATCGGTCATTATGGAAAAGTCTGAAACTAAGAATTTTGAATTGAAAAAAAATGGTAGTCATTTCGAACACCTACTAAAATAAATGAAAGGATATGAAAACAATGCATTATATTAATTTTAGACATCATGATTCGTAGTTAGAAATAGTGTTAGTTATATTCTTCAAAACGTCCGGATTCGTTTCCCGAGCTGAGTAAAAGTTTTTTTTAAATGTATGAATGCAGTTTTTCTTGTTACTAAAATCAATGGCATGGTTCCTAAGAACAGATCTTCGTATGTCTTATAGTTTCAGACTTTCCCATACTGACCGATCTAAATGTTACACCGTGTATGAGTCGTTTTCAAAATAGGTGTACTTTTACTCTATTTTGTCTGTCTCCTTTAAAAAATATTATGTTATAAATAATACCGGACCTATGGAATTAATTTGCTCATAATAAATGTTATTTATACTTAAGACAGATAGTTTAAATCACTTTTTGACTTCAAATAATTATTCCATAAAATAATGTAGCACGAAAGAAAACATAAAAATTTAAGTGGTTCATACAAAATACAGTTGTCCCACTAGTACCCTTGCCCGTTTGAATACTCTTAATGCCTATATTTATTTCAATTACACATATAATTTGTTATTGAATATGTTATCTGAGATAGTGTTTTAATTAAAATACAAGGTAAATTCATATAACTTTAAAAATGACACTTAAAATCTAATTTTATTACAAGTCCACTTTTTTATTACTTTGTGTTACTCTTATGTGTGACGATGATAACAATTAAATTCGATCTAATTAGGAACGCATCCATAATATTTTTTAGTCTAGCAACACTGTAAGGTACTACCAACGTAACAAATGACAGCGTAGCCATATTGTTTTCGCTGACATGGACCCAAACGTGTTGTGCTCATGTTTTGTCGTCAAAATTATTCTCTTGTATAACGTGGATTTCACGGGTAAGTAAAATTTGAAAAGTGAAGTTGTGTTATGGATAATGTAGTTTTCAATAGTTATAACGTATGGTTCATAAAAGTATACAGCTATCTAGTAAGATTTTTCTGTAACTTCTTGAAAGACTTGTTGCCGCCTTAAATTCACTGTTCTTTTGTGTGACACTGAGTGTAACACACACTATGTGTTACGCTGTGTGACGTTACACAAAAGATAAGGCTGTATATATACTGCACAATGCTGTGTTTCACGTCTGTATTTTTTTACCCGACTGCCGAAGAAAAGGAGGGTAATTTTTTTCGAGTGTTGTTTTTATATAATATTATGGAGTTATCATTAGACTATTCTCAGTTGTGGGAGGGACATAGGGTATATTTACTATAAATATCACGTCTGCGAAAAAAAAAATAATAAGTTTAATACTTTTGGTAGGTAATAAAAATAATTTGAAGTAAAATACACCGTGTTTTTTTTATTTCCGTCGCCCCCCAGTTTGAAGCTCAAATGCTGTCATGTTTGACACTAACTATTGTGTAAAAGTGTTAATAGAGTTATTATTATTATTGACCGCCAATTCAGTAGGTGTAATTTACGTTTTTTTTTCTTTCAATATAAAAAAAAAACAAAATTCAGGTCTACCTATCAAAAGCCAAATGTCGAAGTTAAATTTAACGGAAATAAAAAAAAACAGTGTAGAACTTGCTGCACACTTTTTAGGTAATTGAAAATGTCTCCAATGACTCCAGCAGAACGTCAAAGGAGCTACAGATAAAAATTAAAAATTGAAAATCCTAAAAAATTTGAACGTATGAAAAAAGAAAATGCCGAAGGAACTAAGAAAAAATATACTTATACAACTTGAATAACACCTCTCAATTTCCTCCGTGGATGTCGTAAGAAGCGACTATGGGAATAGGTTACGGTATATATTGTAGGCGATAGGCTAGCTACCTGTCACTATTATACCGTTTTTATCTCTAAAAGTGGCCTCGAAATGTACATGGATTTGTTTTCGGTGTAACTTTTCGTGTGCTCTGCCCACCCCTTTTGGGAATACAGACGTGATTGTAGTAAAATCCAAAATATATCTAAATGATGAACTGACCCTTATAAAATCCTTTGTGTTTTTTGTGTTATGAAGGAACAAATTTCTTTTGTGTTTATTTTGTGTTACGTACACCTATTTTGAAAACGACTCGTATACTAGATACCTACAAACATACATGCAGTTACTCCCTACTAGCTCCCATTAAAACATATGGGTATTATGAGTGATATGATTAAGTAGACTTACATAATACTGTGTTATAAGTAGTTGAAATTTTATAAGCTGGCCGTTTACCACTTGAGAGTTTATTTTATACACAATGCCATAGTAAGTATGTATTATTTAAGCCAACAGCTAAACTTCCGCTTAGAAAAAAATTAAGCAAGTCACAAAAAACGCATAAAAATAACTACTATTTGCTCTAGTTACAAGGTTGAAATTTCAAAAGGTTAATTCATTAAGAAAGGCCTTTTGTCGCTACAACGCCGACGATCCTGAGTACGGCTCCCAATGTCAAAATTTGATAGTGACATGACATTTGATCATTTAATGTGCTATGATTTTGCAATTTCAACCTTGTGACTTTACCGAACAACGGCCAACCGATAGTGTATTTCTCAACCTCAACATTAGCAGAATCATCGATAGTATCGATGGAGCTATATTTTTAAAAATTGAATTGATTTGAACATTGTGACTTAGAGAAAACGGCAGCCACTTATCTGCATTTTTGTTACTTGCTATGATTTGTTATTTAGCGGTAGCGTTCAATCAAAGAGAACAGCAATGTTGTTTTTAACCGACTTCAAAAAAAAGAGGAGGTTCTCAATTCGTCTGTATGTTTTTTTACAAGATAAGTTCTCAAGTGCTAAGACGGTCAGCTTATAAAATTTTGACTACCTATATATTAAAATTCCATAAATTTTGTTTTAAATAAATAAATCATGTAGCGACTGACATCATTTGAAATAGTCCCAAACTAAGCAAAGCTTGTGATTGTATGTACTTGTTTTTTTCCCTGTGTAAGTATCGATTATCGAGTTATCGATTCACTGGACAGACATACAGACATACGAAAGCATTTTTGCCTAAGCTGAAACAGGTACGCTTTTCTTCCTCTTAGCACTCGCTATGTCCAAAGCCGGGTCTCCTATTCGGCGCGATTTTGAACCTTGTGTCGAACAAAATTATGCCTCATGCGCGAGGCAGCTCGCTCAGTGGAGACCCAGCTAATTAGTTGGTGGTAAGACCAAATTAATGTTTACTACCTTTTATTTGATATGCCTCGTTATTTCCTAACTTTGGGTTAAATATTGGAAGTTGTGTTTAAAAATCATTTCTAGTTTCTAGTGCTCGGATTGACTTGAATTTTTGTGTGCATATTAAAGTTGGATGACAATTTTCAAGAACATTCAAAATAGGTTCCTCACTCAGAAAAGAAAGCTAGGTAGAAAGTATTAACATAGATTTTTTGACAAAAAAAATCGTGCGTGCAGCTCCTCCGCGCGGAAGAAGTGAAACTTCGTAATGTGGAAATGAAAAAGGCACTTATACATCAATATGAACCTTATTGCAATAACTTAAAGAACTAAATTTACTTATGCATCTGTGTTTAAATTACTCACTAGATGGCGCTTTTATCAAGTCTCATACATTTGCACAGACAGTATGAGTTCTGCATCGCACTGTCGAAGTTGTTAACATCCGTTAGTATATATACGATGCGAGATTACTTGCTTCGGCAGTACATTTACTAATGCTTTCATATCCCCTACATGGTAGCGTTAAACGTTTAACGCGACCTTGTTGGAAGTCGCATTAGAAGTTTCACTTCAAAGATATTATTTTGATCTCGCTCTTCTCCCGTAGTTCGTGCCGCAGCTTAAAACTACAGAGGTATATTTATAGAAGCTCCACTTAACACGTCCTAATTACCGTCTCCCGAAATTTACACCGATTATATGCAGTGCCCCCGCTGTCGAGTTGTGCTTGTTACAGACGCGCAGACAAGTGGATGTTGACTGACGCGGTGGCATTTTTAACAGGATCTGTTTGTTTTTGGTTTCGATGGATCTTTGGAACAATTTCAACATAAATTCTTCTAATTGACAATTACTAATGTAAATTATGATGTATTTTCTTATCATCTCCAGCCATTGTACCTACGTCCCACTGCTGGGCGTAGGCCTCCTTTCAGAATACACACGTAGTTGCCACGCGGGTTGAATGATAATTGTGGACTTCACACGCACCTGTATGCAGTTCTCCTCACGATGTTTTATTTTATCCAAAAAGCCCATGCTATAGTATAAATCTTCCCAGGCGAACTTTTCGATTCGAGCCCTTATCATTCAAAACAAACGGTATCGTCATAGTATTAAGGTTCTAATTTAATGTAATGGCTCGAAGCGAAAAATTCACCTGGGAAGATTTATATACTATAATTTAAAATGTAAGGCCTAGGTTTGAACCTACGATCCTCTGATTGAGAGGCAAACCACTATGCTATAGCAGTCAAGGTTATGCCTATGTAATCTTCTAATATATATGAAAATCTCGTCTCACGGTGTTTGTTATCGAACTCCTCCGAAACGCCTTAACCGATTTTTATGAAACTTTTTTCTCCGTATTCGGCAGGTCTGAGAATAGGTCGTAGGCTATTTTTTGTATCCCTATTCTTCGCGGACGGAGTCGTGGGCAACAGCTAATTTTATATAGAATACTAATTAAATTTCATAGTTCTTCGGGATATATCGAGAAACAAATCGTCACTACTTTGAAAAAAGCTTGTATCTCAAAATCGGTAATCTTGCTAATTGAACTTTACTGAGTGTGCAATAAAGTTCAGTTTGGTTTACATATTGATTTGAGATACGAGATCTTTTCAAAGTAGTGACGAAATACATAGACGAGCTTGTGAGTAAAAACTAGTTACCTAACCATAAATAATGTTATTATTTTACCAAAGCGTTCCATATTACGAACTATCCGCAAAAAAAAATCAACAGTAACCTAGTTACAGTTAAAGACAGACTGTCAAATGTCAATCGATACAAACGGAGACGTTAAAATACCGAAATAGCTAAAATAACTCAATTTATGATAAGCAAAGTCAACTGTAGAGACATTAAATAAAGATCTAAGAAGATTTAAGAGTTTATTAAGAGTTCAGTGATCCCAAAAGCTTGCCAGTCTTTATTTGATTCCCTAAGCCCTGATAATCACAAAGATGGCTTCAAGACGCGTGGAAGACACTCACATTACCAACATCAACAAGATATTGTCTGTGAGCGGCCTGGAATGCATCAGGTCACCGCCAATATCCATGGCATCCTCATCAGATTCAGGAGAAATGGAGGAAATAGGTGGGTTCCATCTGCATGATTGTATTCTTCTTTAGAAGGGATCCCAAGTTGTTCATACCATCCCTCTCACTCTCCTGCTAATACTATTAGTGTGAGTGGAAAGGCACGATCATCATCTGGTTTTGTCACAATTCAGGTTCCATGTCCCTTCCTACTCTTTTCTTTTTTTTTGTGATCTCGAATCAAAAACAATAACTCATTCACCATCCTAGCCTAGCCTAGAACGTCCCACTGCAGGGCACACACAGGCCTCCTCGCAGAATGAAAGGGCTTGGGCTGCAGTTCCCACGCGGGCCCAGTGCGGATTGGGAACTTCACAACTATTAAATTTCTTCTCAGGTGTATGCTGGCTTCAAGCTCATAATAAATTTAAAATGTGATTTCGCACATAAATTCCGAAAAACTCAGAGGTGCGAGTCGGGATTTGAATCCATTACCCTCCTTTACCTACGCCTACTCAAAGCCCTCTGCCTCTGTCTTCTGCTTAAGAGGCCATAGGTCTGTCTATGCTATGACCAGTAGGCCGCCACTACTTACATGCTTTAATATTTAAATTAAATGATGCTCTAACCAAATGCTGTTTGGAAATGATTGCCAGAATCTTCAAAATTATTTTAACCATGATCGACTTGTTTAGCTAACTTGAGGTGATAATTGTATAACTCCAGGTCCCACGGTAGAAGAACAAAGATTGCCTACAGAAGAGTCGCCCCCAGAAGAAGCATCCGTGGTAACAGTAGAAGACTTCTTTGAAGAGGAAAAGGAAGTCTTCCCAACTCCGTCGCTACGACATATGTTCTCTGATAAAATAAGGAAGATCGAAGAACAGAACAGAATTCATGTACTGCCAGAGAATTTTAAGACTACGATAGATCCTGCTGCTATACCTAAGATAGCGGTGACTGCTCAGCAGAAGTATATTGACGTTATTGCTGAATTGGTTGGTTGTACGAGATATAAAAGCAGCTTGGCGGAGTTTTGGTTTTTGGATACAATGGCCAATCTGCTGAGGCGGGCGCAAGAGGATTTGCTGGATAGAGGTAAGTTTGAGCAAGATGATTATTTTTAAGGCTTACCGGAAGGGTATCAACGGAATCCTATTGCTGAGACTCTTCTGTCTGTTATACACGAAGTGTCTGTTTCAAACTGTAACAGAGGTACATGTCTATCTATACTTGAAGTCTAAACGCAGTCATATTACTTACTCAATGCCTTAATAAAATAAAGTTAAAGATCAAACCGGGTATTTTCGGTGTCTTGCTTGAGTATGGTAAACAGAACATTTCGTGAGTCCAAAACGGACTTAGCCCGTTTTTTATTGGGTTCCTGAATTATGAGTAGGTAAGAATAAGAATAAGAATAAGAAATCTTTATTTCGCATAAGTAACGGTACATGTTAAAAAGAAAAAATAAAAACAATAATTGAAAATAGAGATAAGCTACATATACGAAAAAGGAGTCCACTCAGCACTCGTCGGGTACCTAACTAGAAACCGTAATTCATGATAACTCCAAATGGCAAACAGCTTTAGGCAATTAATTACCCCACGGGATAGGCCATGCCTAGTGTGGGGTGGCCATGCCTAGTGCCTAATAAACTATTTGTATTTGAATTATGATGGTGATAATGACTATTGGGATTTTTACAGAAGTGCAGGCGGTGTTGATGCTGTGGTTCTGCGAATGGATGAAGGAGATACAGCAGTTCGACGCGGCAGACCGGCAACGCATGCTGAGGAGGTTCAGGGTAAGGAACTATTTAATGGTTTTGTATCACATTTATCGGTGGCAGGATCCATCATCTTGCTCATTAAACGTGGTAACGAGCTCAGGAGTGCTTACACTGTTATGTGCCAGCGTGGAGGATAAGAAAACTGTGAAACTTTCTAGAACAAATGGACACAAGGAGGGCAAAACAAGATAAATTTTCTACAAAATTTTAGTTGACCGTGATGGATGACATTCATAGCCGACTAAGTTTTTTTTTACAAGAATGTAACCAGCAATTGGCTTCTATCTCATCTGACGCAAAGTGAACTCTGTAGTTCAGTAACAGCCTATTCTTTCTGGACTTGAAGAGCACTGGGATTTTATTTGACTGGATGTACGGCAGATGTAAAAGAATGTTAATCTTTATTAGTTGGCATTAGGAAAGATGATGCGAACCGCTTCGATTGGGCCAGTGGCATCCAACAAAATAAAGGTGAAAACGCTCTTCCCGTCTCGACTTCCTTAGGTAAAAAGAAAATTGAGGATATACAAGTTGTCTCAAATTAACATCAGCATTGCGTCTCAATGACTTGCACATGTAATTCTTCTAGAGTTACGAGTGTCTATCAGCAGCCCTCTCGTCATCAGCACTCACATCCTACCTATGCCGTTTGACAGAAAGAAAATAGTGAGATTTCAAAGTCTTCACCTTTTAACAATAGCCATCAGGTGTTTTGCATAAAAAATCAAATACATACTCGTACAGACATAAATACAATCACGCATCCTTCCCAACAAATGGGTAAGGAGAGACTATTTTGTTTCCACATGCTACGGTCAGGATACACATATTTTGTTTCCACAGCACACTCATTAGTCTTTTCATACATTCTCGCCAGTTTCGAATAGGTAGTACTCTTGACCTGACCTTTCTTCGAGACATCGCCAATCTGACCGATCATGGAATGTCCTTCAAAAAATCAAATACTTTGCTAAATCCCGGCTGATAGACAAATCCCAGATCAAATGATAGGATATTGTCAGACAATAATTACTATTTCATAATAGCCTTCTTTATACTACAGGACAACATGCTCTCAGCAGCACGCTTCATAGCCGAAGACCAAAGGCTTCCCAACCCAGAAGAAGCTGGCGTCAGGTACAAGGCTCTTGATGAAGCGGAGGTGCAGAAGATATCCACATCCAGGCAGGAATCGAAACACTTGGTCACATTCAAGGCTACGGCATACGAGTGTGCCTTGAGAGATTTGATGAAGATCATGCATTACATTTTTGATTTGTTAGTATAAAGCTTCTGAAGACCTCTGTAGGATACAAAAGTCATCACCTACACGGCTTGTCATTCGGCGGGGATAGTTCAAATCCACTTAGGTACCTATTAGGCTATTAACCTATCTACCTTACTTAAATACCGCGTTTAGAATTGGGAGTAAATATTGGAAATTGGCTAAAATTGTAAGACGCGCGGAATTATCCAATGTCAGTTATGCGGATTTTCACTATCCCCGTTGCATTATAATTCCTGACATAGGGAAATAGTTATTTTCCTTATTTGACGTTTAATGTTTTTAAGGCTGTAACATTGTCTGTAAGTCAGTCACGTTATAATTTATGGATATAAATTACTTATGCGGCAATTACACTACTTCGTTCACCTAATGCGGTCGCCGAACTTGTTTCAAACTATACTTCGGCGACCTAACGTCGTCTTCACATTAGCCTGTCCGCCTAATGCGGTGGCCATAATTAGGCGCTGGTAGCTGTCGCTCGCCGAATGCGGTCGACTACCGTGATCTTCACACTGGTGCGGTCACCGCATGTTGCATGCGGCGATCGACTTAATGTAATTGCCGCATTATAGTTCGTAAAAATACCTACATGTTTCAGATTCAGCACAGACTACCAGTTCGATCTGGTCCGTTCCATCTTCACGCACACGCCGGAATACCAGCTGATCGACTCCCCCTTCCAGCTGCAGAACCCGAAGCGTTTGTATGCCCCACTGAAGATCAAGCCAAAGAAGGAAAAACCGGTGAAGAAGGATGCTAAAGCGGTGAAAGGAAAGAAGAAGGATGTAGACACGGAAGAGTATTTGGCGTTGTTGGAGGTACTTTACATTTTCCGCGAATTACCAACCAAAGACTATCTTTTCGGGGACCTTCCTACGCCACTTCTTGGTTTACCTTACTGCCCCATTCGGCCGTCGTCGGTTCTACAAGCTATGTTCCTGCCCACTGCTACTCAAGTCTGGCGAGTCTCCGAGCTATATCATTAACTTTGGTTCTCCTAATTTCTGATTCGATCACATAGGGAATTTGCGAGCATAGCTCGCTCTACCGCATCATCCATTCAAATTGATTTGTATTAACAGGTCGTGTATATTGTAGCTCATTCTAGGCGACCAAATACGGGGTCGTAAACTAACCGCTCCCGATGAGGGGTAGTGGAGCTCACAATTTATTGCGTCTGGTTTTGACTATAGGTACTCATCATTTCAGCTGAAAGACGTCCACTGGTGAACATAGGCCTCCCCCAAGGCTTCTCAAACAGACCGGTACTGCGCCATCCGCGTCCAACGCGTTCCTGCAACCTTAACCAGGTCGTCGCTCCATCTTGTCGGAGAACTACCCACACTGGCCCCCCGTCGCACAATGACCTAAACGCAAAATGTCCTAAGCATATCAATATCATACAGGGTATTACTCGTAACTTATGAGTCATTATCAGAAGTATACTACTAGGCTGCACTGAAAGTTTCGGGAATCGATTATTTAATGGTACAATAGTGTTTCAAATTTAACCTTTTTATAACCATAGAGGTCTTGCCAACTCATTACAGCAGGCAGTTTGAAAAAAAAGTAGACACTTTTTAGGTAATTATTTTTTAAAACGGAGTCGTTGCCGCCAAAATTGAAATAACGCGAGAAATTTTAAGAGCAATGAATTTTTATGATTTTAAGAGTGGTTTATCTCAAAAATAATGCCTTGATCGGACGACTTATGCATTTGGGGAGGGAGTTGCATGAAAGACGACTGTGTATCGCTGGTTTTCCCAATTTTACCGCGATCGTGTGAAACTCAGTGATGATTTTCGTGAAGGGCGGCCCAAATCTGGGGTTCCTCAAGAAAACGTCGATGCAGTGCGGGACCTGATCAACAAAGATCGTCATATCACATATCGTGAAATTCAGTCATGTTTAGGGATAGCAATGAGTCAAATCCAAACTATCTTGCAAACAGAACTGGTCGTGAGAAAGCTATTTTCCCGTTGGGTCCCACACCAACTTTCTGATGAACAAAAGGGGGCCTGGGTCAATTGGTGCCGAATAAATTTAGAAAGGTTTAACACAGGAACTTCCAACGCAGTATATAAAATCGTGTTGGGTGATGAAACGTGGATACATGCTTACGAACTTGAAAATAAAAACCAATCACGAGTTTGGGTGTTCGAAAACGAACTGCGACCGACCAAGATTGTTCGCGCCCGAAGCACGGCGAAAAAGATGGTCGCCACTTTTGTCTCGAAATCAGGGCAAGTTGCAACTATTGCACTTGAGGATCGCAGAACGGTTAATGCAGACTGATATACTAAATTAGTCTGCCTGAAATCGTTGACATACTCAAAATAGAAAACTACAACCGATGCATCATTCTCATCACAACAACGCTAGCGACTACACTGCTCGTCAAACAAATGAGTATTTGGACTATTATAACGCCGAATTAATGACCCATCCACCATACAGCCGTGACTTGAGTCTTAATGATTTCTATACATACCCTAAAATTAAAGATAGCTTACGCGTTCAACGATTCCTGTCACTCGAAGCAGCAGTGGACACCATTGTGCCATTGTGCCATTTCGGGGACTACATCTTTGGAGTGGAATAACGTTTCAATAATTGGTCTAAGCTAATGAAAAAATGTATAAATATGCTTGGAGAATACTTTAAAAAACAGCAAACATACATTTAACTCTTTCCTCTGGTCCATTTTTTGTATTCCCGAAACTTACAGTGTTACCCACGTAAGTATATCCGTATCAAATTTCAAGTAAATCTGCTCAGCGATTTATGTATGAAGAGCTAACAGACAGACGCACTTTAGCATTTATAATATTAGTATGGATTTTGAGAATTTATATTTTAAAAGTAACCATTCCAATCGTAGACTATGGATCCTAATCCTATCCTATGAAGTAATATCCACAGGTCATCCTCGCTACAATATACGTTTAGGGTATTTTGCGTTTAGGACATTATGCGTGTAGGTCGTTTTAAGTTTAGGGTATTTTACGTCTTCAGGACAATCTGCGTCTAATACCACACTGCGTCTTCCGGTCCGTGGACGCCTTTCGAGAACCTTTCGACTCCATTGGCCATCAGATCAACGAACGATGCCTGCCCTGTCCACTGCCACTTGAGTCTGGCGATCTTCTTATGTCGGGGGCTTTAGTTCTTGCGCCGATTTCATCATTTCAAATGTGATCCCACAGAGAAATTCGGAGCATAGCTCTTTCCATCGCCCTCTGAGGTCGCTATAGATACCCAATTAACACGTAACTTATAGCGCTGATGCTGATACTTAGTCTGTGATCAGAAACGCTTTCAGACTCACTGGTTTTCCTTCACAGTTACAAGCGAAGGAAGAGCGCGAGCTGGACGAGCGAGAAGAATTGGAGCGCGAGGAATGGAACCAAAAGAGCCACATCCTGCCGCTCGGCTTCGCAGCCACAGACGAGCTGTTTGACAAGTCAGTGAAAGTGAAGTGTTTTAACAAGTTTGATATGAAGTATCTTTTTGTATTTTTTTACAAAAAACAAAAAATACAAAAAGATACTTCATATCAAACTTGTTAAAGTTTGCCTTAGTAGCGACATCTCTTGTCCGGGTGAGCAAATAGTTCCGAAGGAGTGTTGAAGTTTCTCGATGAGGGTATAACATAGATGGCGCTGTATCACTGCTAAAGTGATTATCTAATAGACTGAGATGTGCGATGTATGGAAAAAAATCGTGTCTAAACTCCTGACCAGTGGTGGTGTAGGGGAATGGCGCGCGGCACGGAATGCTGAGGACCTGGGTTCGATTCCCAGCGCTGGTCTTTTTTCTGGGCATCCATGTTTCAGTTTGTATGTATTTATTATAAAGTGTCATATTACGAGTGACACGTTTACTTGTAGGCATTAGGGCTGGCGCTCACTGACGGCATGGCACGGCATGGCACGGCAAAGGATTTTATTACTATCAAGTTATTTTGAATCTTATTTCAATTAGTTTAGAATTCATGTTACTTTATTTCGATACCACGATGCCGCGACGTGCCGAGGGATGACGCAACGCATAACCAATAAAGTAACATGAATTCTAAACTCATTGAAATAAGATTCAAAATAACTTGATAGTAATAAAATCCTTTGCCGTGCCATGCCGTCAGTGAACGCAGGCCCCTATAGGGATTACCGAGATACCTGAGAGTTAGTTCTATAAGATCAGACTGACAGAGTTAATAACTATAAATTTAAAAGTTTAAAAACCCCCAACGCAATTTGGTCACACAATATGATTGAAAATAAAGTAAATGCCTAATATGCATCTAAGATCCCTTCCGCAGCTAACAAAAGAGCTGATAACTTTGAAACGGCTAAACCAATTTTGAAGAACCATCGACAAGAACCCTGCTTTCAAATAAAAAAACCGCGTCCAAATTGGTTTACCCGTTTAAGAGCTATGATGTCACAGACACACCACACACACAGCGGTCAAACTTATTAATATAGCACCCCTCTTTTTGTGTCGGAGGTTAAATACCTAGTAATACAATTACAAAATCCCGTCATTAATATTATCTTTTTGTGTACAGATACTGGCCTCCCCCACCACCGGAGCCGCCCCCACCAGAGCCAGAACAGAAGGGCAAAAAGGGGAAGGGGAAGAAGTAGCTGCATCAAGACTTCTACTGTTACTTCATCATCATCATTATTGTTAGCTGAAAGGGGTCCTAGGCCTCCCCGAACACCTGTATTCCACGATATCGGTTAGATGCGGTTTAGGACAGATTCGCTAATCTTCAGTTACCATATTAAACAGACTAGCTAATCGTCAGATTATAGATCGCACCATTCATTCATTCATGATGACGCGTGCCGTGGTTATTGCAATGTTATTATTATCTATTTTTGACAATTTCACGCTTCGTGAATGCCACCAGCTATATTTGACAGATGCATTCTCCGTTCGACCAGTTTATTAGTAAAGTACATACTAGATTTGTTTTTTGTTGAATATATGTACTTTGTAAGCAACACACCATATACGAGTACGTATATGATGAAAAAAAAATCTGACGATCAGCGAGTCCTGTGATGAAGGCATCTGTTAAATAAATAATCTGAAGATTAGCTAAACTGACGATAACGAACGACGAATCTGACCCAAACCGCATCTGACCAAAAACGTATCTGACGAATGTCGCAATGACAGGTTCCCCTCGTTCCCTAAATATCAAAATTGCAAAATACTAGATTACCAACTTACCTACCCTATTTCTAAAATACCAAATTCCCAGAATACCAGACTTTCCTGTCACAGTGTTTTTCTTTATATCGGATTGCCAAAAAAGCTTGTTTTGAATACACCATGTTCCATTCAAAACCGAATTCCCTTAATATTAGATCTTTGAGAATTAAGCTATTAGATAGTGAAATCACCAGGCTCATAAAATACGACCCCCTGGCCTCCCCACTACGACCACGACCTGCCTGACGAGCCTGGTGATTTCACTATCTGATAAACACCGCCGCGGCGGTTTTACACCGCCCACACATAATTTAAGGTAATATAACGATAATTTTCAAAAAAAATGTACATAGTTAAGGACTTAATCAAAACAAAATCACGATCGCTTCCTGTGTGTAACGAAAGTTAGTCATACATATACAGAGTGGGCCCTGTAACTAAGGATAAAAATTAAAATACAGATTCTTTAAAGTATCTAAAGTTATTACAAAGTGGTCCTGATGTTTCAAAGTTCTTAAGTTAGGAGAAATAGTCATTTAAAGTTAAGAGTTACAATCAATGAATTTTCACATTGCGACATTGTCGCTTTACGGTCGTAAGATGTCTTGGTACCGGGCATTTTGACAGTATCTAACATGTATTAATTTGAATTCTTTTTAAAATGAAAACGAACAAAAGTAGTCCTTATACCTTCGCGATTTAGAACTATGGTAGTACGTAAGAGTTTGTTGACATTGTTGCACATTGCCGACCTTTTCTTTGAAATTTAATTTGAACTCAAAAAGTTCATATTTATTATCTTAAACCTCCAAAGACCATAACGTCGGTGCGAATACAAAAATCGCTATGTGTTTTTTTTCGATTTTACGATTATTTGATAATTTCATTTCTTTTAATGTCCTACGTTAACCCACAAAACCGTTTTTTGATATCTTTATTGGTTTTGAAAATAACAAATTCCGCTATGTGTACGTGGAACAAAGTTTGGATGGAAATAAATCGCTTTGTGGTTTTTAGCACATAGCGATATTATGCGTGAGGTTCTCCATCAAAATCAATAGTTTATTACAATAGTGTGTTGCACATGGCGATTATTTCTTGATTGAATTACCCGACAGTGAGACTAATTTTAAGAAATTAATGTTAATAAGTGCTTTAATTTCACATTTTATCAAGTAAGTGCTACCAGGTTTTATTAGATTACTTGTTTTTGCTTAGTAAAATTGCACGTATCATTTAATAATGAATACGTTTATGACCAAACTATACTATTTTCTGATTACTACAGTATGGATATTTTGTCAAATCCTGTCCGCTCCGTTCAAGTGCATGAAACATCACCGAGAAATGTTTCAAGGGATTTAATTGGCAATTCTAATGACGATAATCTGACTATACCTACCCGCTGCCTGGTTTGAGCAAAATTCTCTAAATAATCCTACACTCACTTCAATGTTTCTCGATAATGACAATAGGGATATAAACGTAGACCATGTGTCGGAAATATCAATTATCTGGAACTATTATTGAACCCCACGGGCCGTATCGAACAGGCTAGTTGTTCTGTCGAAAATTTGTCAGATGACAGAACTGCTGAGGACAATATATAACCTTTTTGTTGAATCATGAAAGTGGTATAACTATTAATTTACCATTTGAAAAAATTGCCACTGGCCCAGCAAAACATGCTATTGTAGACCCTTCTGCATTTCCATCAAAAATAAGGGAAAATCAACATTTGCGACTTATTGGAAAGACTTATAAGGGTAACAAAAGACAGCGGGATCCATCTACATTAAAAATATTTAGTAAATATGTTGTTAAGAAAAATCGTGCTATGACAGAAAAACCTTGTACTCATGGAGCGGAGCAAAAGTCTTATAGGAGTTTTATTTGCAGGGCTATAAGTGATGAAATCCAAAGTGACATTTTTTCAATATTTTTGGAATCTACAATCGTGGGACGCTAAAAAATCGTATATAAATGGCTTAGTGCAAATTTGTAGCACGTTAAAACGTCGGCCTGGTGCGAAAGAGGAAATTACTTTGTTATGTACAAAAAAATGCCTAAAAAATGTACGGTTTCGTTTCGAATGCTTCTTGCAAAGTCAAAGTCGGTTTAAAGAAAGACTTGTTTCAAGAATGGATCAGAACTACGAACACTACTGATTCTTCCCCCAGTAATTCTAAGATACGGAAAATTGATAGATGTACAGTGTCAATATCAACAACTGTGGAGCTATGGCTTGAACAAGTACCTGTTGTACCTAGTCATTATTGTAGAGGAGATAGTAAGGACATAATTATATTGAGGACACCTTTCACAGTAAGACCCATAATGCACAAAGTGTACACACTTTGGTGCAAGGAGAATATTTTAAATTCTGTGACACGTGTAAATTATTAATAGAAAAGTTGGAGGAAAGAATGATTTCTATTTTTAAACCCAGAAAAGACCAAAGTTCCTTGTCTCTGAGCAATGTTATAAGCATAAGCCGGCAGTACATAACTACACTTTTTATGTCAAAAATTATAATAACGTTTATTTATATGTATGGCATGAGGGAGAATGCGGTGTGACAGCCAGTACCATCATAACAAGCTGTATTATACAGTTTTTAAAAGAGCACTGCTGTACTTATTAAAAAGTATACCTTACATCTGACGGCTGCTCTTACCAGAACAGAAACAAGGTTTTGAGTAGTGCTTTGACTAATGCGTCAACTTCTTTAGGTATCGAAATTGAACAACTGATATTGGAGAAAGGTCACACCGTGATGGAAGTCGACAGTGTTCATTCAACATTAGAAAACCAATTCAGGCCGCCAATATGTGCACTTACTGACTATTTAACTCACATGAGACAGGCAAGGCAAGGCCGACGAAACCGTATGTTGTGAATTATTTAGATAATTCATTCTTTAAAAATTACGAAGAAGTGCCGTGCAATTTTATAAGTATTAGGCCTGGTAAACGGTCCGGTGACCCTTCAGTGACCGACATAAGAAGCCTGTGGTACAAAGATGGCGATGTCAAATACAAACATACTGACATATTCACTCTTTTACTGCAAAGGCAACCTGAACAGCGTGAACATAATGAAGCACTACCATTATATAATAGCGGTCCGAAAATTGATTTAGCGAAATCCTCTGCAATCTTTAAAGGTCTATATGCACCAAGATTATCATAATTTCTACGATAGTGTAAACGTACAAATTATTAAGTGATTTCAACTAATCTTTGACTAGGCATTAAAATTATAAGAGGCAAGAGTAATGAAAAATCAGTACAATACTAGTATAACTTAAACGGCATGTTTTCATAAAGTTTATGCAAATCAATTAGTGTAATCGAAAATATAGTACAGTTTTCTTTTTTATTACACTTGCTTGATTTATTATTGATTAGGTTTAACTAATAAACTAACTTGTGAGCAGATAACAATAAAGATTCATGTTATTCATATTTTCAATATTTATAATAGTAAAAGTCGACTCACATTACCAAATTTAAACATTTTATAACCCGCTATGTGTCGCCTTCCACGTTGTAAAAACTACGCTATGTGTACATTTGGCACATGGCGATTTAAAGTAAGCCAAATCAAAGTCGCTATGTAGCTAAATTCTGGTTTTTTGTTAATATCATAAAAATCTACGAGGAAAAATTGTTTATTTTTTCGTGAAAATCATGTAAATCTTACTACTGTATTATTTAAAAATGTCAGATGTGACAAAAGTTGTATATACTATTATATAAACAGTTTTTTTGGTCTCCTGTAAAGTAAGTCAAAATTACATAGCGATTTTGTCATTCGCACCGACGATAAATCTCGCAATTGCAAAGAGAGGTACTCTGTATTGACAATGTACGTCAAATTGTCAAATCAAAGTAATGCAAAATGGCACTAATGAATTAAATTACAATGCACGTGAAAACAACATGATATGACGAAACAAGAGCTAATGCAAATCGAGCTTAGTGTTAAATATTGTGAACGAATACCCTCCGGTTAGATAATAGCTGCGTTATTTTCAACTCAGAGCAACGAATGCGGGGTCGCCGAATATGATTCTGATTGTGACCACGGGTGTGCAGCCAGATCAGCACAGAAATTATTCGTTAATTTGGAAAAGTACTACACTTAGTGTTACACATGTCGTGTCGGAACGATGTCAAACGAAGCACAGGACGTTTCATCGTAGTCATGGTCGTGAAAAAGAAACATCTTCACAAACTGTTGAAAATGCAAGTTACCCTGTGAAAGGATTACCCAGTAAGATTGGCATACCTAATTATTAACAGTGATTTTATCATAGTGCACTATTTTTGTTTGAACTGCTTAATAAACAGAAGTCGTAACTTTTACTAGCAAGTGTTTTATTAACTTCGTCCGTCCCCACATACTTGATAAAAAAAAACTGTTACGTCGTGTTCAAAGAATTGATTATTTAAATCAGAAGGACTGCATAAGTACGTTTAAGTAATATTGATGTCTTTAGTAGGATTTTTATTATTATTGAAAACTATCGTAAATGTCAATGTCAAGTGTTCCGACTGGACACAACATGTCTGTACATTGCTGGCTCGATTAATTGGGATGTCCCAATTTTTGACAACGTATAATAAATCGAAAACCGTTTGGAGAAATAGGCTTTGTGAATCGTTTTCAGGAATCAGATTCCAAAAATATGATAAACTGAATTAAATAAAGAAAATTTAAGTAATGACCTTCATTTGACCCCTGCAGTGAATCGTCACATAGGCAGACATAAAGCAGGTCTACACTCTAAAGCAAATTGACAGTTTGAAATGTTGCTGTCCTGCTTATAATAGCAAAGAGTGACAAAGACAGAACTTTAATCACTTGATGCGCACCTGGCTTTAAACACTTGTCATTTATCATAAAGTCCGAAATGTATACAATACTCGCAATGTATTTTTACAAATTTAATTATTAAATTACTATGTTACAAGTAAATATTCGAAAGAATTTTAATATCAGATTTTAATAAAAAATATCTATTTACTATCACACCATTAAACAAACAGGAATAATAGAAGCTAAAAGAAGAGAAATAAATAAAACTATTGTCATGGTTCATTTAGGACCCTAAGCCGTGCTTGTATTATTGACAGTGACAAGACAAAACAGTAATGCCACAGATTATGTTATGTACGGCTTGAATTTTTGTAGGCAATGGAACGTGGCTCTCTCACTGTGACGTCATCCAACGTATTTCTTAAAAAAATTATAAATAATTAAATACTCAACCAAATTCAAAATCGATGAAAATGGTATCTTAAAATATCCTATTCTTTCCAAAAAAAATATAAAAACTATAGGTTATTTTTTTTGGTGCATCCCAATTTTGTTAGAAAATAACATTAAATTAAGTTTTCATTTTAATGAATTGTAACCATTTGGACTTAATTACTGATTAGTTAAAGGGCCTATATTTCAATTTTTAGCTTCACTTACAGGGCCCACCCTGTATATACGAGTAGGTAACTTTCGTTATACACATAGGAATCAATTATTTTTTGGTTTTATTAAATAAATCCCTTATTGTGCACCAATTTTTTTGAAAGCGACTCATAAACGAAAATAAAAACGTTACTAGATTACAGACATTTTATTATCTATTCGACATCCGATATAATATCAAGTTGCACTGTAGATGTATACAACGTACAAGAATAACGTCTTTTTTTTAAATACATAGCTTTTACTAGTGAAATTGTGCCGATTATGTACAATTAAAATTATTAAATCTGTTCATGAAAATTATGCGATGTGAAAAAATTACGAGATGCGCTAGATTTAACGGTGACTTCGTTTAATTACCATTTGGGAACCAAATCATTATTTATCAAGCTTTACTTTTGTGTATGGAAAATATTCGGTTTTAAACCTTTATGTCCATACTAAAAATAAGAACGCATCGCGCTGAAACTAGACAAAAATTGGCCCTACGACAAAATATCATCCATCACTACTACCTCTTCACCGCCACAATACAAACGAAGTGACGTGCTCTATACGCCACAAAATAACCAGCGACAAATCAACTTGATATTTAATTCCATTGCAGAAGGATTAATTTAGAGTTGAATGTTGGTCCGTGTGAGGCATTCCATTGGCTGTCACGACTAGATGACTGGGGCGGTGAAGAGGTTAAAAAATCTCGTATCTCAAAATTATTAATCTTGTTGAATGAACTTTACAAAGTTAGGGTAAGGTTCACTTTAGTTTACACGTCGATTTGAGATAGGAGCTTTTTCAAAGTAGTCATTTTATATCGTTTACAGTACCAATTTTACGTTTTTAAAGAACGAATGTTTCATGAAGCTGAAGTTTCTATTGGTTTACAGTTTTCTACTATTATGACATCAATACAACATATAATTACATTACTTTAGCGTATTCGCTGCCGGAAACGCACAAGTGCGTTCAAATGACATATTACAGTGGCACAGGGCGAAATTCACAACGCATTTAGGCGTTGGCGGGAGTAAATACGTGTGAAACACAAATATACAATCATAAGATGCAGAAGAAAAATAATTCTAAATTACAATTTCATAACTGGCCTAATATTACATTTGAATCTTCTTACACCTAAATGAATCTAACATTAAAAATGGCGTCTATACAATATCAATAAATTATTTACAATACCTTAACTAGTATATCACTTACATTTGGTTAATTATTATAATAATGTCGAAACAATTTGGTACCGAATGACATGAGCAGACAAATTTTTGAGCAAAATCTTTGAAAACATCAAATCGAACGTTAAAACCCCGAATCCCCAACTTGCCCCAGTTTGGGGGGAAATTGACCAGTTATTTAAATTTTAGATAATCGGCAGTGTGATGCATGCATTGATTAGCGATTAGTATGTTTTTAATTGTTGGTATGGGCGTCTCTTACATACGTATGGACACAGACATACATAAATGCAGATTACAAACGGAACTGTGAGAAATAGTCTGTTTTGGCGAGGGCTATCGCTTCTCATAATTTTATTTGTCATAATATCACTTGCCATAAAATATCTAGTAAGTACATATATAGATATAAACCGTGCTGTTTCCCAGATTTTTTTGAAAAATCATCATAAAGAATACAGTACATTATGGCCGATTTTTCAATCTCCAGATCTTTCTCCTATTTTATGACTTGAGAAAAGGAAAGCAATAGTTTTAACTAGCAGATACTATCTGGGGATTGAAAGCTCGATCTTAGGTTAGTTTAATGATAATTCTGTACAAAATACTGTTTCACAAATAAATTACCCACTGACAAATGGAAATTATGAAAAACTATACATAACATACATGGCGTTTTGTGAAATTCAAGCAAACGATATCTAAACGATAAAACTGACCCTTATCTCACCTGATGAAAAGTGCAGGTAAGGCCAAAGGTGTATCTCACTGGTTCAGTAACAGCGTATACACTCTAACGTTGAAGAGCCCTATTAGCTAAACCGTTTAAGAGGATTTATACCTGCTGAGCTGACAACGTTGCATTTTTGTTAGTTTTTGTCGATTATTCCATAAAAATTGAATGAAAATTAAAAATATTTTGTATACAAATTGTTCTAATATGTAAGTTAATGTGTCTACTGCAATAATAATTCGTGATAGACTTTTATTTTCTTTAAAAACGAACAAATAATTACTTAACGGTTTTTAAAGAAAATAAAAGTCTTATCACCTTGTCAAGTCTTGTCTTCGTACCTTTAATACTGCTCGTATTAAAGATACAATAGAGCAGAATAAAGGCTCCAAAGTGTTCGCAAGAGATATGTCTATTGGGCAAAGCCAGATGACAAAGCTGTAGCGTCGACGAAAGCGGACGTGTTAAGGGAAATCGAAGAGTTTTACAGACGCCTCTATGATTCGGTCACAAAACCTGATTCTAGTGCGGCTGAAGACCCAAGAGCCAAACTGACCCGACACTATACCGAGGATATCCCAGACATCAGCCTGTATGAAATTAGGATGGCCCTGAAACAGCTTAGGAACAACAAGGCGCCGGGTGAGGATGGAATTACTTCTGAGCTTCTGAAAGCGGGTGGATCACCGGTATTGAAAGTCCTTCAGAAACTCTTTAACTCCGTCCTGCTCGAAGGTACCACTCCGGAAGCATGGAACAATAATTCAATAATAATTCGTGATAGACTTTTATTTTCTTTAAAAACGAACAAATAATTACTTAACGGTTTTTAAAGAAAATAAAAGTCTTATCACGAATTATTATTGCAGTAGACACATTAACTTATATTTAGAACGATTTGTATTCAAAACATTTTTAATTTTTATTCAATTTTTATGGAATAATCGAGAAAAACTAACAAAAATGCAACGTTGCCAGCTCAGCAGGTATAAACCCTCTTAAATTAGTTCTCGCCCGCGAGGTACAAAGGGGGTCGGTAGCGGTGCGGGCGGCGAGCGCGCCTCGTATACCTGCCGCCCGCACCCCTCTCGGCCCCTTTGTCGTCTACCCCCGCGCCTCAGTACCCCGCAGGCGAGGACACATTTAAACGGTTTAGCTATAGATTGTGTTTTGGACAATTATAGTCGTGTGTAGATGATTTTGTGCTCCACTTCTGCTGCTGACTGTAGGTACTATGATATTTACATGTCCATCTCTATCGACCATAGACAATTTCTGACAGCTCTGTCTGTAATGGACAGTTTTGTACTATGCAAGACGTTTTGGAGACTTAATGAGATCAAAATACGTTTTAAAGAAAAAAACTTGACTTAAATAATCGACGCAAATTTCAAAAATAACCACAATACAATTGTGATGTTAGTTTCAACGTGTTTTAAAAGTAAATTTACATTATTCTTTAGGGCGAATAAACTTTTTTGTGTTGTTTACTCTGTCCCCGGTTGTCCAAGTGACACTTCATACTGTTTCATAGAAAAATGCTTAAGTTGTCCAAGGGACAAAATTTGTGTAACCATAGCAACGGGTGGCACCAAAAAGTTGAATCACCCTTTACCATTGGAGCATGCCTAAATATAAGCCATCAAAGTAAAGCAATGTAGCATGATTTACCTATAGGTACCGATTTCATTGGAATGTTACTAAGTAAAAGAGAAAACCTTAGATTATTTATACACTAGATAGAGCTTAGGTGGCATGAAAACGTCCCGAAATATATAAGCCAACAGTTGGCCCCTTCAGTCTGAACGACGTAACGCGACCGTAAGATGAAGCTGTCATATGGGTTTTTGGACGTTTTGTATCGCAGTGTTTGCTTCTGACACTCTATCTAGTGTATAAATAATCTAAGGAGAAAACATACATTGTGGAAGAGCAATAAAAATTTGAGTAAGTATTTGAGAACATGCGTTTGCTCTGTTTTTGATTTTAATCCCAGTGAATACATAATGTAACTGCAAATACCATATTGTCTAATGTGCGGGCACTCGCATTTGAATTCACTGTCTCCTAGTCATCCTATACCGTCTGAGAGAAGAAATGGGGCGATTGTGATTTCAGACGTGACGACAACATCAAATGGAATGGGATCAAAATGAGAACAAAATGAAACGCGCACTGGGGTCTTAGCATTTTAGCGTTTGTTAAATAAGACATCCCTTTTCCTCGCACTCTAGGTCATTCTATTAGACTATCATACTAGGACACGTACTGGTCCCACGCATTATAAAAAAAAACTTTTTATTAATTACCCACTATGAGTTGCATTGCGGCCAGAGTTGGAAATTATCATGATAATTATGTTCATTATACTGTTACATATTATCTAACAATATAATGTGTAGTAAAAAGTACTTCTTGAGCTTACATTTCTCGCGTTCGATGAAACGCAATCGATTTGGAAATTATCTAGATAATTATGATGTTCATTATACTGTTATTATCTAAGAATATAATGTGTGGTAAAAAGTACTCCTAATCCTTACATTTCTCGCGTTCGATTAAACGTAATCGATTTGGAAATTATCAAGATAATAATTTTCATTATTCTGTTATTATCTAACAATATAATATAACATTATAATGTGTAACAAAAAGTACTTCTAATTATTACATTTCTGACGTTCGATTAAACGCAATCGGTTTGGAAATTATCAAGATAATTATGTTCATTATCCTCTTATTATCTAACAATATAATGTGAAATAAAAAGTAGTTTTATCTGTTACCTCTCTCGTGGTTGGATAAATACCGACGTGACGCCGGAAAAAAGTGACAAGACTTTGACAAGTTTTTGTGACTAATAATTATTAGTATGTAATTATCACGATAATTATTTTGATGCCGAGTACATCGTCGCACGACAGAAATTCATAAAATTATTTCACTTAATACGGATTTAAATGGTGTATAAACGCATATAATTACAGATAGTAACAGTTTCATCTGTACCGGATCAGTCCTAGGATGAAACGGGTCTTAAAGACATCTCTTTCATACCCATTTAATAGAAAGGGATAGCTTTAGTCGTTAGAAATCTAGCGAGCAAATAGAGCCAAAAAACGCAGTCTACAATAAATACAAGTTAAAGTTATCAAGGAAGACTTATAGATTTAAATTATTCACAAAAGTGACAATTACAAAACTTAAACATTTTGCTAGTTTTAAACTAAATAATCAGTCAAAACGCACATAATTATTATGATTTAATTTTTTTCACGCGCGCTAATCTTGCGGTAAATAAAATAAAAATATTATGGCAATGCAAAATGAAAATAAAAAGATAATTATAAGAATACATACTATAAGAGTCTTGATGTAGTGTCGAAATCAGTGGTAACTAAAAAAACCAACACTTTCTGTTTTGTTTTGAACTAGATGTATTTACCTAAATAATTCTTAACGACATAGGTTGAAGAAATTTTTAGTCAATCTTGTAATTCACTGTCGAGTCTGTTGAACTTGCTATCGGTACGAATAAATGTCAAAATCCCGCTGTCATTACATGACATGTTGTTGTGGGCGTGACCTCAACTCTCGTGGCGTTACCTATAGGTAACATTCATTTCTGTATGGCATTTTGTCCCCCGTTTAACAAAAAAGCGCCATCTATGAAATCAATGAAGAATCTAAATGAAGATGGCGCTATCGTGTTAAGCAGAGGTCCAAGTAACATACAAAATGAAAGACACAGTCCTGAACACTTAGTCTAACGCGCAGGCGCAAGCCATCGCTTTCACCATCTCTTTCTGTTACAAACTTATACCGTTTGACAGAAAGAGATGGCAAGCGTTCGCGGGTTAGACAATACGGCCTCTGATACCGTATTAACGCGCGGACACTTGCCTTCGTTCTCGCCATCCCTTTCTGTCACCATCTTATACCGTTGGACAGAAAGAAATAGTGAATGCGAAAGCATGAGTTTGCGCGTTAGACAATAATTGTACTGTTTATACCGAAACTTGCTACAGCAGATTGTTATTGTAAAGAAACGTGATATTGTGTAGGCATTATCATTATCAGTCCTTGGTTTCATAAAAACATGCAACAGATTATTGAGATTCACTTAATAAATGCACTCAGTTTTATTGTACTCTAGACATTTTCAATCGAATAAATATACAAGGTACAAAACGAATCCAAAATATTTCATCCAGTGGCTGAGAAAATCTATATCGATCTGTATATCCCATTTATTGGAGCATACTACCACAGAATCAAAAGCAGCTATCGAATGGATACTTGATAAAGTATATTTTTAAAGCTAGTCGTATTTTCAATAATTACAATGGATATTGTGACTTATTATTATTATAAAAGCAATAATGTTGTTTCCTGTGTTTTTTGTACAAAAAAAGAGTTCTACATCGGTGCCCCTTTTCTCCCATAAAATTTTAAGTCATAATGTATCATTAGTCATAATCAACGTTAGTCATACAGTGATTTATTTCTGAAACGGTATTTTTTTCAGGACTTTTTTAAATGCCATCTTATAGAATGCAGTAAGGTTAGGTTAGGTTTGTTTTATAACAATTCCGAAAAATAAATTGTTTCAGAAATAAATCACTGTATGACTAACGTTGATTATGACTAATGATACATTATGACTTAAAATTTTATGGAAGTCATTATGGAAACTAAATCCAATAAATCACTAAGGGGTCTTATGGAGGTCATTCATTATGGAAGGAATTTTAACTATCTATATTAACTTTTCTACTTGATATCCCGCGAGGGAGAATCCAAATAACCGATCACTGATTATGAATGTTATCGATGTTGACTGTACCTTGTCAATTTACTAGTATGCTACAAAAAAATATTTATAGCTGTCCAAGGACAAATCAATGGCAGTCGTGAGATGACATCTCTATTCATTTAAATCCACATCTCACTGGATCATTATAACATAATTATACTATGCGTTAATTATACATCATCATTTCAGCCGTAGGACGTCCACTGCTGGACATAGGCCGTCCTCATTGATACCCAATCATACATGTATGTGATAAATGGAACCCCCAAATAATGTGCGAATGTAATGTTTTTTTTAAAGATTAAATATTAGAGTGTAAAAATGTCTTTCGCGTAACGTCTTTCTTTCCAGGCTAAATTTTCACTCTATAGCCCTATTCCGTAGCCAGATCTGGTAACCAGCTCCGAAATAGCTGTAGCTTCCCATAGCGTCACCGCCATGAGAAAACCTCGTATGTGCAAAGTAAATACCCATTATGCGTCTAAGATCCCTTCCGCAGCTAACAAAAGAGCCGATAACTTTGAAATGGCTGAACCAATTTTGATGAAACATATCTAAGAACCATCGCCAAGAAACCTGCTTTCTAATGAAAAAAAACCGCATCCAAATCGGTTCACCCGTTTAAGAGCCATGATGCCACAGACAGGCACACAGACAGACTGACAGACACACTCAAATAGCTGTTAAACTTAACACCCCTCTTTGTGTAGGGGGTTAATAAAACGGCTTTCACAAAATTTTGTTACTTACGAGGTTTTCACAAGGCGGTGACGATAGTAACAAAATGGGAATGATTTTCGCTCATCGTAGCCAGATTTAGTAGCTAGCCAGCTTGAAATTGACATTAATTTTACCATGTGAATGTGAAACATTAAAAAAAAACGATGCTGGCTTTCAAATTTGGTTACGAGATTGGACAAAAGGATCTTTATTAGGTTTGACTAAAAAAAATCTTAAAAAAGTAGTTGCTAAAGAAATGGCGATGTTCTGAAGTGTGACGGTTATTATATGATTTGGAATGATCAATGGTACATAATATTTGAGTTATAATGACTTGAACTGCCACATAAATGCACTTATATGTTTTTTGTTCATAAATTGGCAGGGGAATAGGAATGTTGACACCATTCAAAAAGAATTTGAAGACACAACTCCAGTAAAAAAACGCTTTATTTCAGCCAGATTAATTTTCGATTAAATGCAAAATTAGATTTTTTGTTGCTTTAAAACAAATAAATAATTAGTTGATTGAGTATGCGAACAATGACGCCATATGTCTCTATTGTCATTCAAACTCTATGGAAGATTGTGTTTTGACAGCTCATAAAAAGAACGTCAGTTGATTGGTGGTGTCAACATCCCTATTTGAATATTATTATAATTAATTACTAATTTACATTGAACGAGTTTTTCCCATAAGATTCTAACTAACAATAAGTTTCAAGTTGCAATAATACTGGGGCAATGATTACCAAAAAAAGTACAAACAAAATTAACGAATTATGTGCAAAATAAATTGTAAAAGAGAAAATTTCAATATCTACAATAGAAATTATAGAAAATTGGTTTTGAATTCATAAGGGGTTGTAAATAATGTTTAAGAAGAAGTTTTTTGCAAACAAAATATGCCACACTAAAGACTACCTGTTTAGGTTTACCGCCTTCGCTGCCAGCTGTCAAACTCGAGACTTATTTAGGTGCCGCAAACGCACATGTGCGTCCAAATAGATAATTATGACGGCGGCGCAGCGAAAATCACGAAAACGATATACGATAATGTACGCACTGAATGCGTTCCTTAAGAGCATAATTTGATCACTTAATCAAGTTTATTTAACGACACTTAATTATTTGTATTAAGCTTGACACATATCGGCAGACATAGTTATATCAAGTCCTTTATCCATATACTTATTATTTACCATCTCAAAAATTCATATACACAGGCTGTTTGATAATTCATTAATAAATTGTGAACTTGTATTGTACTTAGCTTGGTTTGGCTTTATTCTAATTCAAGAGCTGGAAAACGTGGCACTTTAAGTATTATTTTAAAAAGCTTAATCACCAGTTCACTTTTTATCAAAACAATCACAAAACACCCTGTATAGCTGAGCAGACTTTGTCTCGGGCCATACCTTCTACGTTACTAAATTATGGTTACACAATAACACTATAATAGAGCAAAATGATCTTTCGACCTCCACAAATAATGGTGACAATTTCATGTCCAGTTCACTGTTCACACTTACACAGAAGTTCACGTTCTGTACACACTCTTAATAAAACTTCACAGTTCATGTCTGTATACTTTTCCCACGCGTTTAAATGCAAATAACTGACGTCTGTTTAAAATGCCTTCATTTTATTTGGTATGTATTAGAAATTTCGGATTAAAATGTCAAAAGCGCAACTGTTTTACGATGTGACGAATGTTAGTTACAATCGCCAACACTCATTGACTGTTCATAAACTATATAACAATGTGAAACAGTTCACGAACACATACCTTTGACATTTTATCCTGCTTATATAGGTCATAAACCCAGATTACAAATTCGAAGTCAAACTGAAAATAGACTGACAAAATATAGAAATACGTTACTCTTGAACTATTTTAAGGACAGTTTGATTTTGAATTTCGCATCTGAGTTTATTTTAACCAAATGGGCAGTTCTCTAAAAAATATTTTCCAATTTGTTAAGAATGGCTCGAAGACACTAAGGATAATAATGAAGATGCGAAACTTCGTCCTTTCAGGGATGCTTATTGTGTAATCTATTAGAATACTATTTTAAACCGTTTTAATTGTGATAGAAGCTTTTTTTTGGAAAATATTTTTTAGTGATCCAGCTGTTTGTATGATATGTATGGCTGCGCGTGAATATGACTCGTAGTACGCACCCGTCGTTTCCCACATGAGTCATCCATCATGTGTGTGTAACTGTACAGTAAAATTACATAAAGTTTACCACTGACAGATGGTTTGCCTTCATTTCATATTCAAATAAAGCCAATTTTAGAATATTGTTACCCACGTTTGCAGATTTTGTAATAACTACTTTATTTGTGTGGTGTTAAAGTTGGTAATGAAATGAAGGCAAGCCATCTGTCAGTGGTAAACTAAAAGTAAACGTATTGTATATGGGTTTGGGTTGAAAGAGTTGTGTAAGTGTTGCATGGCTATATGTGTAGCGCGGCCGGAACGCGCGGAGGCGGCGGCTACAGCAGCGCGCGTCGGCACTCGTCGCGGTACGCGCCCGCGGTGCCCCTGTTTCATGTCTGCCATCTATGAGAAAAAGTCAGTAAAATAGCTAACTAAAACAACCGCCAACGTCACCTCAATAGAGGGGGTTTTGGGAGACTGCCATCAAGATCGTCAAGACTATATTTACGAAATAGTCGATTTGGACTAGAGCATGGACTTAATACCTAACCTGCAGGCTTATTGTCTAACGTTTCTGACGCTTGCCTTCGCAATCAATATTTCTTTCTGTCAAATGGTATAAAATGATGACAGAAAGAGATGGTGAAAGCAAAGGCAAGCGCCAAAAGCGTTAGACAATACAGCCTCTGGACTGAGTACTAACTTTTATTAGTCAATCAAAAGTGACTCATATTACCAAGCCGTACAGTTTAATAATGGCAACCAGCGGTCCGAGGGATAAGAACAAACTAGAGAAACTAGATAATTGTGTCCCACTCGCACCAGTACTTGATCACCCTAATTAGAACGAGATGCAACTCTCTGGTTTTTTTTTTTCGGCCTCACTTTTTTGTCGCAGTACTCAGTCCAGGTTAGGTATTGAGTCCATGGACTAGAGTGACTGTTTAAAGGGTACCAAGACACCCTCGCTCTATCCCATTCCAATACTAGGGTCGGCGCGGCTTTACCAGCATCTGCATCGCTTATAGTGGTTTTTAGAAAACTGCTATCATCACCATAACCGCTCCTTCCACCTCAATTTGGTGGTTTATGGGAGACTGTTGTAAATAATGTTAAGATAAGTCAAGTGCAAGGCTAACTATGATTTCTGCAGCTCAATCTACCCTTCGACCGTCTCACATCACCATACCTGCTTCTATTACCTTATTTTGAAGACATTTGGGAGACTACTATAAATATACATAGTAGCTAACTTGAGCTTCTGCAACTGAACCTATCCTTCGAGAAGCTCGTACCATCACCATATCCGCTTCTACCACCACATTTTGGTAGCATTAGGGAGGCTGCCATAAAGAATATAAAGTCAAGTAAGGATAGGACATTTCGACCTACTCTTCGACTGTTTACAATAACCATACCCATTTCTATCACCTCATTCTGCTCTTTAATCGTCGTGTACCATCACCTTATTCGCTGCTACCACCTGATTTGGCTGGCAACATAAGTAAGATCCACAACCACAATTTGGTGGCATTTGAGAAGCTGCTACAAAAAATGTGAAGACCAGTAAGATGCATAGTGGCTAACCTGGACTTCTGCAGTTCGATCTGTCCTTCGAGTGTCTTGGCGAGGTAGATGACGAGCAACTGCGCGAGCGCAACACCGAGCGCGCCCGAAGCGATCGTGTACAGATTACGCTCCGCCCACGACCGCACGATCTCTATGCAACCGCTCGTCCACACGCGTTTGCTTGCCTCGGCCACCTATAAAGGGTTTATAGCATTAGATTTAAATTCAATCTTCACATTTTTGTCGAGTTTTGGGAATATGGTACAAATGTAGCTGCAAGGGGTCCACCGGAACCAGCTAAATTTTGAAAGTGGTCTATGAGAAAAAAAGTTATATATAGGTTTCTAGTATTACAACATCTGAAGTAGCGTTTGAAATGCTTATTGACAAGTTGTCGACTGAACATTCAAGGAAACTGAATCACGTACCAGGGTGAACCCTTTTCATTGCGAATATCATGTTGACATTCCATACACATGCCAAAGAAATGATCATGGAATTGGTTGTGAAAAGGTTCCATCCTGGTACACGATTTAGTTTTGTTGGCTATACGGTTCTGACACAATATATTTTAAAGCGTTGGTATACACTATGCTCTCTCTAGCGTAACAGTTTTAATGATTCACGGTTTTCAGGTGATTTAATGAGCTCCCAATATTTCGATGCAGTTCCATGCATCATGTTTAAGGGAAAACGGGACAAGAGCACAGAATAAGTAATAGTACTAACGTACAGAAGGATCACTCTCGAACAAAAGTCAACTTTAGGTATAAAAACTTGCGTACTCTTACTGCTTGCACGCGAAATTTAAACTTATCGTGTGATACGAGCGTTCATATTCCGTTGGGCACCGCTGATCCGAAACCAAGGGCACAGGGTTTCCACTCGCCGATATTTGGTAAGTATATAAATCAAGAAATTGTGTGTATTAATTCGGTAAACTATCTTTAGTAAGTAAGTAAGTTATTTATAAGATCGTTTAGAAATCATTGTTTGTTGCAAAAATCACAGAAAAAAAGATGTTTAATTACGCGCGACGCGGCTAGCGTGCGAACCGAAGACCGACCGACAACCTAAACTGCGGAGTGAAACCCCCCTGACAAGAGCCTGCCCGTGATCATTATGTATACAAATACACATGCACATGACAATATCAGTACTTTTTTGACATCTTTACACTGTTATACTAGTCCCTTGTTTGCCATTCTCGTCTGTCAATGCTTCGTCGCTCACATGATTAGAGATATAGTGCATTTATTTAGCTCTTGCAAACAATTCGGCCGAAATTGCAAATCATTTAAAAGCTTTTCAACATACACAAAGCGTTTAAGGAAACAAGTTTGAAGTATAATTCATACAAAATACAAACTGAAACATGGATGCACAGAAAAAAAACAAAAAAGACCAGCGCATGGAATCGAACCCAGGTCCTCAGCATTCCGTGCCGCGTTCTATTCACCTATATACCACCACTGGTCAGGAGTTTAGACACAAATTTTTCCTATACATCGCACATCTCAGCTTGCTAAATAATCACAGTATACAGCGCCATCTATGTTATACTCTCATCAAAAGACGTCAACACTCCTTCGGAACTAACCGCTCACCCGGACAAGAGATGTCGCTATTAAGCCAACTTTAACAAGTTTGTATTTTTATGTAAAGTATCTTTTGTATTTTTATTTGAAGTTTGAAGTATGCTAACACGTGACAGTAGACGACAGACACGTGACAGATTTCAAACAGCAGCTACATTGAAATCAACGCCATCTATCAACATTCACACAACTACGAAGCTCCACTCACCGGGTAATTCTGCACCCCATAGCCACACATAATATTGACGAGCCCTGACGCTATGTCAGTCGCGTTGATGCAGCAGGAGAAGGGAACCCCACACCGCTCCACAGAGGGCGAGGAGCAATTGAAATACTCATTCTTGGACCAGTCCATGTAGCCGTCTGAGGTTAGACCGCAGCAGTGGAACTGGGGAAAGGAAAGTCAGTGGTGATATACAAAAAAATAAAATAAAAAACCGGTTGTCTGTAAAGTCGGTTTACGGACGATAGTTTAACGTGACAAAGTCATAACAAAACCAGGCGGTCACTCATCCAAGTACTGACCGCTTCCGACGTTGCTTAACCTCGGTGATCGGACGAGAACCGGTGTTTTGTCATTTATCTTGAAAACGGTGCATCCTACGGCAAAATCAATGAAATACCCCCGCACCCCACTCAAACCCCTCCCCCCTCAACCCGCATACTGCGTCATCCTTTTTCGTGCGTGCAGCCAGCGTTCATCGATTTATTAGACGTTGTCACGTCAAAAATTAGATTGATCACAATGACATTAGGATATTACTTAATAGCAAAAATAGCATAATGTGGATAAATTTGCATTACTCAACCATTCAACTCGTCTTAATCTAATTTCAAACTCGTGTTCCAAAACACTGACAAAAATTTTGTTTGAACAAAAATATAAACGTATTTGTTCATCGACATGGAATTTCACAAATAACGCCTATTCAAACAATTGAGTAAAAAAATTGTGGCCTTTTCAAACACCCTGTACCGCGCTTTGGCAGTTTATGGGAAGCAACAGTCAAAACCATCAAAACTCCGGAGTCGAGCAAACATTTGGTTTTTTTTTTGAATGAATCGCCAGAGGGGCCAAAGACGCGAAGTCTTTGCTGTTTTTTTTACTTTAGGATAGGAAGAGTGACTTGTGCTCAGGAAAAATCCCTTCGGACGAACTGGGAATGGACAGTGGGCCCAGACAGTGTCCGACTTGCACGGACTAAAAAACCCGGTCACAAATCCCTTTCTCTATTGATTATTAATACAAAAAACGTGTGCTTTATATTTTGAGGAGGGGAGGGGTAGGGAGGGGACTTAATCTACCCACAGTGTCCTGCCTCAGCCATTTGCTGGAAGGCCGGGAGAGGAGCATGCATTCTCCCGCTGGGCACTGGGGGGTTGCTTAGGTCGGTCTTTTATGTTTTTACCCGTTGGTTTATTCCTTGACCGACCCTCGCCCGTTTCTGTACAGTTACTTAGAGCTATTGTTTGGGTTGGTGGGATTTCCTGTCATATGCATTTATCTATAACTACGGGCTTCCTTTCTTTTGCCCTGCGATGGAAGGGTGGGTCGGAGATCTTTTGGGCCCATTGTGTGGCTTTGGATGCCATCTTTTGGGTGGGGCTACCCTTTATGCCTGATGGTTTTTTGGCATGAAAAAAAAACATTTGGTTTACTTACATCACTTTGAGCGAAGTCAATGAAGTTCTGGAGATCTGGATCATCTCTATAAGCGTGTAGCACTCGTTCTGTGAAGCTGAGCTCCAAAAGACCGTGCAAGGAGCGGGGGAAGGCGAAACCGCAGACCGCGCCTCCCATCTCCACGAGGAAGAGAATGAGGAGGCAGAGGGAGTACTGGAAGAGTGAAAGGCGGAGTGATAATATTTGTGCATCCTTATTAGGCAGAGTGAACATTTAGACAACCCGGAGAGATCAAATTCAAATAATTTATTTGTGAACTAGGTCACACATAAAATGGTTAAGGGGTGAGTCCCCAAAAAACGCTTGAAAGATGTTTGCGGTTTGCAATAATGCCACGAAATTCACCGTATATTAATACTACAAAAAATATTTTAGAAACGTAATAGATGTATCTACAGCTTCACCGCGCTACATTCGTAAAATAATAATTAATTTCCGAGAAATAAAATCCCAAATTCTTTCAAAAACATCGAAATCGTCATTTTCTATTTACGCTTTTTAGATAATAATGAAACAAATTCATGAAAATCTCTTTGGTTGAATCGTAACACAAAAGTATGAAAAATATTATCACCGTTTCATTTTAGGCTAAATATTATCTCTATAATGATGATATGCATCTAAACATTATCAATTTTTTACGCAAAAATGTTTGCCGTTTTACATACTTTTTACTATGGGGCAAACATTTCCCGTAATTCGATTTTTAAATAGCGATCGCGGCCGAAAAATATTCAGTGCTGTCAAGGAATCCAACGAGAGAGCACGCTCCGTTTGTAGCCGCGCACGCACACACTCGCACAAAATACTACTCCTGTGGTAGGGTAAGGGTGGATCCCAACTGTTCGATTTCAGCTGTCAAAGAGGACACTTTTACTAAGGTAAGTAAGTTTTCTTAATAATTACAAGCTTTTATTTGTAATTATTGCAATCGTCGTATATAATTATGTGTGTTTTTAACACGTTTTTACAAGCTTTTATTTAAATTGCTCTGTTAGCTTAGGTCAAATCTTGCAAGCTTTATTTAACCCGCTTCTTGTGATCGGATCGACTTGAAATTTGGTATGTGTAAAAAAACGAAAAATTAAAAATAAGTTTGTAACAGAATATCCTGTGCCATCTTCTTTACTAATGTCCTTTTTGTCGATAGGAAAGTTCTTTCGTCTTTGTCAAACTCACATTGCACCTGATTGATTATAAGAATATTGTTAAATCTTATATCTTTATACTATTTATTTGATGTCTGTATCAAGACAATGTCAACTTTTTAATTAAATGCGTGTTGTACTTTATAAACAATCGAATAGTCTAGCACGCAGGTTAGACGACTTCCAGCCTCCTGAACAAGCAGTACCGTTGGGGTAGACGAGTTCTTGAGTGGAGACCACGGATCGGCAAACGTAGCGTGGGACGTCCTCAGACTCGGTGGAGCGATGATCTTCGCAAGGCGGCTGGCAAGAGCTGGATGAGAGTGGCCGAGGATCGTGCTCAGTGGCGTGCCATGGGAGAGGCTTATGTCCAGCAGTGGACGAACATAGGCTGATGATGATGATGATGATGATGAACAAGCAGGATTCTGAAAGGGCTTTAGCACCGTAGACCACATGCGTGCGTTGCAGCAGGTTATACAGAAAACCGAGGAGTATAAACGCCCCCTTTGCCTGACATTTATAGACTATGAGAAAACCTTCGATTCGATCGAGACTTGGGCTGCACTGCAGTCCTCCAACGGTGCCAAGTAGACTACTGATACCCTACATTACATCGAAGTGTTGAAGTGTCTATATAATAGCGCCACAATGTCCGTCCGACTTCAGGACCAGATGTCAAAGCCTATTTTATTGCAGCGGGGAGTCAGACAAGGAGAGGAGATGTTATTTTTCCAAAACTGTTCACCGCTGCACTGGAGCTGAAGGATGCTTTCAAGACTCCTGACTGGGAAGGGCGAGGCATCAATGTAAATGGCGAAATACATCACTCACGTTCGCCCTAAGTGCGATGCTTTCTAACCTCGGGACGATCTCCGAGCGAGTTGGACTTTAATTGAACATAGACAAGACGAATGCCATGTCGAACGCCCATGTTGTACCATTTCCTGTCATAATTGAAGAATCTACGCTCGAAGTTGTTGACGACTATAACTACTTGGTATATAAGTACAATCCAATTAGTGGGTTTAACTTCGAGAAAGAGGTCAATCGACGAATTAGACTCGGCTGGGCAGCGTTAGGGAAGCTTCGCAATATCTTGTCAGCTAATATACCGCAATGTCTCAAGTCAAAAGTCTTTGACCAGTCTATGTTGCCAGTGCTGACTTATAGCACTGAGACGTGGCCGCTAATGATGGGCCTCATAAGAAAGCTCAAAGTCACTCAGAGGGCGATGGAGAGGGCTATGCTCGGAGTTTCTCTGCGGGATCGCATTAGAAATTATAAAATCCACGCAAGAACTAAAGTCACCGTAGCTCGAAGAATCTCCAGACTCAAGTGGCAATGGGCAGGGCACATCACTCGTAGAACTGATGGCCGATGGGACAAAAAAGTTTCTCAAGTGGCGTCCACGGACCGGAAGCCGCAGTGAGGTAGGCCTCCAACAAGATGGAAGACGACCTGGTTAAGGTTGCGGGATCGCGTTGGATGCGGATGGCACGGGACCAATCTGTTTAGCGAACCTTGGGGAGGCCTATGTTTAGCAGTGGACGTTTTTCGGCTGAAATGATGATGATGATGATGACTTGGCAATAACTGCGCACTAGATCTCATCTACGAGATTTGGAATTGGAATTGTAAATACACGGACCGGTCAACAATAATTTATTGAATCAGGCGTTACCTTTTGGAGGTCCATATCAATGAATTGAAACAACTTCTTTGCTCACCCGCGACCTTATAATAATTACGTTTATGCAAAAAATACGTGTTCATGCAGTTCCTCTACCTCCACACTGTACGAACACACGCAAATCACATAAACCCAACTATCACCACCACTAAACTACACGAGCTCTGGTTGAGTTTCGAACCAGTACCTCTACCATGAGTTACACTAGTTTACAGTGACCGTACTCGCTAGCGACGGCGTAAATGATTTGTAAGGAGAATTGTGTACAGCGCCTCTAGCGGTCACTTACGGAAGTACAATTCTCCATACAAATCATTTACGCCGTCGCTAGCGAGTACGGTCACTGTAAACTAGTGTAACTCATGGTAGAGGTACTAAGCTCATCTTCAGAGTAAGTATCGCAACCGTTTACTAAGCTGCATAAGCATATACATTTATTTTGCTTTTCTTGCATAAACGTAAGTATCTTAAGATCGCGGGTCAGCAATGTGATTCTTTCAGTTCATTTTAGGTCAACAATAATAGTAATTTTGAATAAAGACATTTTCGATGTTTATATTTTTTTGATGTTATTAAAGTGCTGATTATTAATAAAAAGATCCTTTAATAATGTAAAATCGTTTTATTTGTACTTACACGAAGTTTGAATATCGAAACTCATCAAAATAATGTAGATTACATTTGTACAAAATCGGAAGGCGACTCTTTAATGTTCCCTTGTAAGTACTTACACTGGGACTCCACCCTTAGCTGATGGCTGTATAGCGTATCATGCAAAATGGTTCTGTGTAAGTGAAAACTGTCAATGTGCGTACGAAAAATAAATTCTCAAGGTCAGGGAACTCACTCTTAAAAATTATGCTGGATGGTGGATATATATATTCATATAACATGAGTTCAGCTAATGTTCTGCCTCAGGGCGTACCGAAGCGGGCGTCAGACGTCAGGACGTAAAGTAAACAGAAGATGTGGCGAGAGAAAAAGAAGTGTGAATTAGTGATTTCAGATGCAATTCTTATCAGTTATTGCACATGAACCAGGGAGAATCGAATTTTTACGACGCTAAATAATGGCATGTTTGTATTTCTGTAACGGTTTTTATTTGGTATGAGTAGTTCCTAAATAGGAACGTGAAAAATTCTAACATTAGTGAATGTTAACGTAGACGTGTGCTGAAAGTATACACGTCACCCTCCATGACAAAATAAATGGCAGAATGGAGATCCAATGGAGTTAGAAACCTGAAATTTGGCAGACATATTCAATGTACACTAAGGATTTCAAAATTTTCATGGAGACTAGCCAATAGGTTAGTAAATAAATATCTTATTATTTCACGGGGCCAAGCCGCGCGCGCACAGATATTATAAGCTAAATACAACTTCTGCTATAAGCGTTTTGAGCTTTTAACAATATCAGGACGTACGAACTTCCTATCAATAATTATCGTTAGTTACAACATTTATTGTGAAATGTCCCAGCTGTTTAACGTTCACACATTCGCGTTCGGTGACTGTGTAATTTTATTATACACTACACTACTGTATAGTAACGGTATAAAGATATTGAAATGATTCTCAAGAACGCGCGTGAATTTGGTTGTGAGAAGATTGTAAACACTGTATGTTACGTTAGTGCGTCATAGTATACAATCAGACGCTACTCGCACTGTACAGCTATGTTTTATAAATAATTATTACTATAGTGACCTAAGACGTACCTACGTATAATAATTACACCGTGTCAGATCGTCACTGCTGCATTGGGCAATCTCAGACCAAAAAGGCAGTGCTTCGTTTCTCCATGGGTACCTATCAAAATATATAAAGTTTAAAATTAATAATGGACGAAATACATAATGGTCATTTGATATAATGCAATTTTCTTGGAAATTCTCAACTTTACAGGATTTTCATAAAATAAACCTAACCTAACCTAAACCAATCTATAGATTATACGATTAAAAAAGTTCGTTTTATCAATAGTTTCATAGAAAATTTTAGTATATATTATGACCATTATGTGTTTCGTCCATTATTCGTTTTAAACTTTATATATTTTGATACGTTCCCTTTCTCCATACAATATAGTATAGTCGACCCAGTAAGAGCTGTGCTATATCGTCACTACTTTGAAAAAATCTCGTATCTCATATCAATATGCAAACCAAACTGAACCTTATTGCAAACTCACTAAATTTCAATTAGCCAGATTACCGATTTTGAGATACGAGCTTTTTCAAAGTAGTGACGATATTTTATGACAGTTCCTACAACAGAATAAAAACAATGAAGCTGATTGTAACATCATCATCACCATCCCAGCCTATATACGTCCCACTGCAGGCCACAGGCCTTCTCTCAGAATGAAAGGGCTTGGGCCGTATATTTCCCACGCGGGCCCAGTGCGGATTGGGAACTTCACACACACCTTTCAACTTCTACGGAAATAACGTCGTGTCTAGTCACCTTTATTGAAAAATGAGGTGTATCTCATAATGTAGAGTTGGCAAAGTACTATAAATACGTTTTTGTTAAAAATTTAATTTTCAATGCAAGCTTTTTCGCTGACTGTACTATTTGTTGACTGTACTGGCATTGTTATTTTCGATCTTACATTAAGGGGCTGTTTCACCACTTTTTTTTAAAGTTCGGATTAGCTTGATCATAACCTTATTTGTCACATAGAATAAAAATTTCTGTTTCACCAGTCTTGATTAGCGCTAAGTGACGGACAAACTATTTCTTAATTTGACCATCAGATCAGGTGGCATTTAGCATTTTCATCCGTCACATATCTTTTTAATTAGTTAGTTTATTTTTTTGTGGCCATGGTTGGAGAGCCCTTCAGCCGGTTTCAGAAAAATAAATCAAAGAATTTTTTATTTTTTAAAGAAAGAAGTCATGCTAAATTGCAAACGAGAATTTAAATATCAAGATTTGAATAAAAAATATAGGTACGCTTTTAGTATTTAAAAATAAATCCAAAATTTCGTAATATATTTTTAATTACAGACTTTTTTTCAGTGGCACAATCGTTTGTTCTACCTGAACTTGTACATCGCCATTAAAAAAAAAGTTAAACTGTCAAAGGGTTAGGCGCCACTTTTCGATTCGTTTTACGTGATTTTATTTTTCTTTGTTATTGTTAACCAAAGTATCGTAAATAAATACCGTTTTTGGATTAATTATAATGTTACACATTTGTTCATGCAAAAAAATAGATGTGTTTAAAAATTACATAGTTTACGATTTATTTTGCTTTAATAATGAGCGACTCTTTGAACGAAAATATGCGAACAGGAACCAGTGGTCGTGAAATGGGACGTTGCTATTCCGACTTTTTGTTAAACCGACGATTAGTTAAGTGGTACTTAGTTTGCACAGGACCGGAGTGGTGAAACTGAAAAAAACTGGCCGACAGATTTGTGCAGTACTTAGTTTATTCATTGGTTACGTAACCAGTAGTTTGACAATAAGGTGGTGAAACAGCCCCTAAGTATACCAAATTTCAAGTGAATTCGACCACAGGAAGTGGGTCAAATTCGAGTTTCAAGATTTGACCTGTACATACATACATAAGTACATTGCAAGTTAAATAAAAGTTTGTAATAACAGCTGATCATTGGATTCAATACGGATATCTGAAAATATTTTTTTTTCACTTTAAAAAAACGGTTAGGTACCATAGTAATTGTTTGTGATGTGATGACTAACTTTCAAACCGCTATAACTCGAAAAGTTGCCTAGATGACTAGACATATTATTTCCGTGTATGATATGTTTTACGCCTTGGTAACGTACGTACTGGCGGGTATAGCCGCAATAGTATAAAATACTTACAAATTTGAGCAAGCAAGTGTTTTCCCGCAACGCGCCGACGCACCCCGCGAAGCTCACGACGAAGACAACGCCACCTAGTAGCGCGAGCAGCAGACTGATGTTTAACATCACGTCGTACACTGTGTCCAGCTGAAAACATTAGTTGTAAATTGTTAATTTAGCCCAGTTTAGGCCAGACGCCGTCAGAGCAAAATATACAATACGCAAAATGTAACAACCAGTGAAATGTACAATACCCTAAATGTGTACAACGCATAAGGTAAAACAAGCGGTACGTTCAAAAGGACAATGTACATTCACAAAAAGTACAAATCGGAAAAAGTGCACAACTCGCAAAGCGTACTGTAGCGACTACTAGCACCATCTAATCATCAAATAAGGAACTAACTACTGCATTTTAAATCGCGCTATCGATGTTTCTAAACTCAGCTGCATAAATACAACTTCCAACTTTCATCCATCGGACTTCGGTCCCCAGGCATAACGTCCACCTGGAGAGAGATCTCTCTATTGCAATTTGCAACTACCCCCACATTGGTGACCCACGATATTGGAAATTCGCAACCATCGAAGACATACAAGACGAAGACGCAGTCTCACAGCAAGCCAGACTACCGCACCACTGGCGAGTTGCTACACCTCCATGCCTGGTGTCTACACAATCCGCAAACCCTCCTCCCACTACTGCTACCCGCTCCAACAAGGATCCAGAAGCAGAGGAACAACAACGCTCGTCGAGGTGGCTCTGAACGACTGGCCCTTGCAAACGCCGACATGACGCACAGACTGCACTTTTCGATTTGTACTTTTTGCGAATGTACATTGTGCTTTTTGCACGTTCGGCTTGTTTAACCTTATGTCTTGCGCATATTCAGCGCATTGTACATATTACGGTTGTTACATTTTGCGCGTAGTGTACAGTACATTTTGCGTATTGCTGTGAAGGGGACCGGAGTTCTTCTACACTAATATTATAAAAAGGAAAGATTTGATTGTTTGTTTGTATGTTTGTTTGCATTGAATAGGCTCCGAACCTACCGGACCGATTTCAAAAATTCTTTTGCAGTTAGAAAGCTACATTACCACAGAGTGACATAGGCTACTTTTTACCGCGGGAAAATACCTTTTCCTACGGGAAAATTAATTTTATCGCGGGCGAAGCTGCGGACGGAAGGCTAGTATTGTCTAATTAGCTTGGAATCACAATCGTTTTCACCACTTTCTGTCACACGGTATAGCGAAATGAACAATGAATTTGAATAGTGAGAGTATCTGTCGAAATTCTGACGTCATAAAATTACATAATACATAGGTATCTACTTCTACTCTGGAAATAAATGTACGATGGGCTGCAAAAGTGCATGGACATCTCGGGGCGATAATCGCGTGAGCAGTGTTTGATCGTTTGATGTTATAACATACCCGCGCATACATTATCGCCCTGAGGTGTCCATGCACTTTTGCAGCCCACCGTACCTGAATGTGAAAGTCAAAGAGCGATGGTGCGAGCTATGCTCCTACATGATCGAACCAGAAATGAGATGCATTGGTGACACTAAGTTACTGACATTACTCGGAGTCGCCAGACTTTAGTGGCAGTGGGCAGGGCACATTGCTCGTAGAACTGACGGCCGATGGGGCGACCGCGGAACTGGAAGACCGGACATAGGGACTAGTAGGAAGTCTCCCAACAAGATGGACCGACGATTTGGCAAAGGTCGCAAAAACCAGTTGGATGCGGACTCCGCAGGATCGATCGTTGTGGAACTCTTCGGGGAAGACATTTGTCCAGCAGTGGATGTCTTACCGCAATGTCTCAAGTCAAAAGTCTATGACCAGTGCGTGTTGCCAGTGATGACTTATGGCACTGAGACGTGGCCGCTAACGATGGGCCTCATAAGAAAGCTCAAAGTCACTCAGAGGGGGATGGAGAGGGCTATGATTGTAGTATCTCTGAGGGATTGCATTAGAAATGATGATATCCGCGCAAGAACTAGATTCACCGATAGCTCCAAGAATTGCCAGACTCAAGTGGCAGTGGGCAGGGCACATCGCTCGTAGAACTGATGGCCGATGGGGCAAAAAGGTTCTCGAGTGGCGTCCACGCGACGACCTGGTTAAGGTTGCGGGATCGCGTTGATGATGGATGTCTTGGATATGGCTGATATGATGAATGCAAATTAATATTTTACCTTGATAAGTCCCGTAGCTTGCCATTTGTCAACGAAAGCGTACAGACCCACAGCGATGAGCAATCCTCCGAATAACTGTAAACAACAATAATAACACATTATTTTACATAATCGGTCAAGGGAGTCCTTCCAGAGCAGAATTCCCGTCGCATAATACCAGAATCGCAAAATATCAGACTCGAGATATCACGGATACCAGAGTAGCAAAACCGCCACCTCTTAGGACATCAGAGTCGCAAAATACCTGGTAGAGTAGAATATCAAGAGTCTAATAACCGAATTGAGAACCTCCTCCTTTTTTGAAGTCGGTTAAAAACACGGCATATTTAAGAATAGCTAAGTCTGAGATTATGCTACTCTGGTATGCCACACAGAAGAGACGTGGGATGGAGGCGCATCGCAGGTCGTCGTCGTTTGTTCGCAGGCCGCGTCTCCGCCCCGTCTCTTCTGTCTGCTTTGGATCGCGACGCTTCTATACATTAAGTATGACTGTTTCAAGGGGCGCCGCGACTGCAACGCGCCCCCGTCCCGTCTCTTCTGTGTGGCTTGTGTCTGTGGTTTTGCAACTCTGGTGTCCCGCGAGTCTGATATTTTGCAATTCTGGTATTGTACGAGTGTGGGGTTTTGCTCAGGAAGATTATCTACTTTGGCCTGTTTTAACTGAAAATAATTTATAGTGTATGAGTTACAAGTCTAGACGTCATTCGGGCCGCCAAATACACACAGTACGCCCTTATTTTACTATCGAAACGTAAGTAGATCACGCTGTACTATGTAAGTGAACTAGTGTGTATTTTATTAATGCAAGGTGTGTCCGGGATTTTGGACTCATCTTCATCCTCACTACTGGGCACAGTCCTCCTCTCAGACTGATAGGGCTTGGAATGTAGATGACTGTAGTTCCTACACGGGCCCAGCAGAGCGCATCACACACAATCGAATTGCTTTGCAATTTCAATTGTGATTTTGGACATGAATTCCGAAAAAGCGCAATGCCTGGTTTAAACCCACGATCCTCTGGTTGAAAGGCCATGGGTCGAACCACTGGGCCACCACGGTTTCAATTGGACAAATTATCTTGAACATTGTCACACTTTCACTTTTCACTAGAGCTAATTTCAAACAGTTCATGTAATACCGACTGTTACATTAAATATAACAGAGTAGTTATCTGTAGATACTCTGCCTGCTAATATTATAATGCGAAAGTGTGTGCCTGTCTGTTATTATTTCATGCTAAAATGATTTTGTCAGATTGAATGAAATTTGGAAGCCATGAGAGTTGAAGTCGTGTAATGACAGCGGGATTTTAATATTTATTCGTACCGGATATAATACAAATCTCGTGTCACGGTGTTTTTATCGAACTCCTCTTCTCCAAAACGGCTTGACCGATTTTTATGAATTTTTTTGTCTATATTTGGTAGGTTTGAGAATAGGTCGTAGGCTATTTTTTATTCTTCACAGACGTAGAGGCAACAGCTAGCTTTTAGTTTTTAAAAAATAATGTAACTCACATTAACAACCTGAAATAAACGTCTAATTATTATAAATTACTAGCTGTTACCCGCGACTCCGTCCGCGAAAAATAGTAGCGTACGACCTATTCTCAGACCTACCGAATACAAAGAAAAAGTTTCATAAAAATCGGTCAAGCCGTTTCGGAGGGGTTTGATAACAAACACCGTGCCACGGGATTTTTATATATTAGGCTAGGCTAGCTGTTGTCCGCGACTCCGTCCGCGAAGAATAGGGGTAGGTATACAAAAAATAGCGTACAACCTATTCTCAGACCTACCGAATATAGACAAAAAAAGTTTCATAATAATCGGTCAAGCCTTTTCAGAGAAGTTCGATAACCACCGTGACGCGAGATTTTTATATATTAGATAGAAGATAGGTTATTATAATATGCTAACCGCTACACATACATTATCTACTATACAAACACGCCGTAAGTGTACTTAGTTACTTACGTGACTTTAAATACCTTAACCTATCGCTATCGCGCGTAAGAAATTAACGCCAAGAAAGAATGTGGCTTCCGACACACAGGATTACAAAGAATATTTTTATTATGATATTCAATTTGGCCGCTTTCAAGTCTAGGGTGAATGAGCATTTACTAGGCAAGCGTGCTCCACCGAAGGCCTCATCTTCGCTTTCCATCAGGCGTGATTGTGGTCAAACGCAAGCCTACAATGTATAAAAAAAAAATCCACGGAACCTGGATGCAAGCATGGAAAGTATAATCCCAAGGATTTCAACTGATAAACACCATTGAATTTCTTAAACAGGAGTGTGCTCACGAAGTTTACCTTCACCGTAAAGCTCATGGTAAATACACACACTACACATACACGCACTATTTCACAAAACTTCTTTGATTTTTCTGTGTCTCGGTTATTTCACTTTTTGTTTTAGTCCGCGCAGAGTTGTATAATTGGCAAGTGAGTTATAGTAATTTATTATTAAGTAATTTTGTTGAAATTATTTGCTTTTACGATCTACAAATTATCCATTTACGCATGTAGTTTATAAATAAAAAAATAAAATAAAAATAGTTTATTAAAAGAAGGTATCTTTACAAAAATGTTTACCATTGGTCCCACACTAGGCAATGCCTGTCACGTGTCAACCAGGATTCGGGGTACATACAAAAAAAACTAAAAATATTTAAATTAAGATATCAACTTATAAACCGCAACAAAATAAAGGTAGAGATAACATAATATGACAAAAGCTTTAATTTAACTACAAAAAGAAAGAGGGGGTTGGTTAGACCGAAACAGAGTGTGTTTGTTGAGTGTGTGTGTTTCGTGCGAGTGAGTGAGTGTACGAGAGGGTGTGTGAGTATGTAGGTGCGTGTGCAGCCACCTAGACAACAACCCTGAGCAGACTCTCAGTCTCTCCATAATTGAGTCCACCTAGCCAGTTCTTAACCATGATCTTGGCCTCGCGCGGGGAGGCTCTTGATATATTGCAAGATTTCAAGACCGTGTTATAAATGAACGGGTGTAGAAAGGCCGGCAGTCTCCTCGAAAAGGCAGTTCTAACACGGGGAGTCGGTATTCTGAAGACTCGCTTCCGGATCAAGGTTCGGTATAGCTCAGATCGAATGACTACACGATGCACTTGAGTGACAACCCGCAGAACCATCAACCTCGCACGCTCAGAACACCTGCCTCCTTATAAAGAGCCGACGTAGAGAAAGTACGAGGCCTCCTGAGCATGACTTTCAGGACAAAGCGCTGTGCTCTCTCCAGAGGCAGGAGAGCAGAGCTGGCAGCACCCCCCCATACGCCAATGCAGTAGGTCAGTATGGATGTTATGTAGTTTATCGCTTTATATTTATAAGTGTACAGTTTATCTATCTGTGTGGCGTTCCGGGTATTACCGACGGTGCTGGCTGAAAATCAGCGCTGGGGTGTTATAAACGCCTCAGCATTATGCTGAGCCAGTGTCCAATTTACAACCGCAATGACACTTTTTTTGTTTAGCCTTTGTATTGTCCTTTTTGTAAAAATATTTATGTGTCTTGTGTTGTTGTAAATAAATGTATTTTCTTTCTTTCTTTCTTTTGTAAATTTCAAATGTAATTTCGCACGTAAATTCCGAAAAACTCAGAAATGCGAGTCCGGGCTCAAACCCACAACCTTCTTGAGAACCCACAGGTCAAACCACTAGGCTATCATGACATAATAAATAGCGATAAGCGATAACCACACATCACAAATAGTCACAATACACATCCCAATGTTATCAATGTCATCGTCCCTGATATCAAACAGCTTTAGCACTGAAAGAATAATGTTTTGAAAAACTGACACTCTGTTGCTTCATTGGCGTGAATGAATTATTTTCTGACGATCAGAGTACTTATTCACGGAATAATTCGTTCAGTGAGTTTTCCTTTGTGAAATATTTGATAGAATTTTATGGGTAATAAATAGCTTGCGACTCCGTTCGCGAAGAATACGTTTATCGCTTTCCCTTGAGAACTGTACAATGTTCTGGGATAAAAACTATCCTATAATTTTTGGACCCTATTACTGAGGCTCCGCTGTCCGTCCATCTGTCCGTCTGTCACCAGGCTGTACCTTACGAACCGTGATAGCTAGACAGTTGAAATTTTCACAGATGATGTATTTTGGTTGCCGCTATAACAACAAATACTAAAAACCAGAATAAAATAAATATTTAAGGGGGCTCCCATACAACAAACGTGATTTTTTTGCTATATATAGTTATATATTCACTTTAAAAATGAATAGTTAAATTAAAATAAAACAAATATTTGAAGGGGGCTCCCATACAAACAAAATGTTTTTTTTTGCGGTTTTTATAGATAATGGTACGGAACACTTCGGCGCGAGTCCGACTCGCACTTGGCCGGTTTTAGTAATTAAGTATTATAGGTAGGCCTCCAACAAGATGGAGCGACGACCTGGTTAAGGTGGCGGGAACGCATTGGATGCGGATGGCACAGGGCCGATCTGTTTGGCGAGCCTTGGGGCAGTGGACGTCTTTCGGCTGGAGTATGGACATATGAGAAATTTTAAAAACATAAATGAGAACAAGCTAATTAGTTTAGTTTCTGAGAGTGTATCAATAGGTAAGTATGTCATATTTAACAGAAAGATCTTACTAAAAATAATAACACTACAAAAATTATACAATATTCCATATTCTTGAAGATATCCATGATTTTTTGAGCAAGACATGGTGTGTAAATATAAACCGCATGCACTTCAAGCAAAACCAATTTCCTTCACATTCTGGTAAAATTGGTGTCTGACATCATTCTAGCTATTTCTAACCAACATACAGTCATATTTAATGTGTACATTCTTAAATCAAGTGATTCAAAAATTTATTCCGTAATAGATGGATGGATGGATGTGTGGATATCCGTTACTCTTTTGTGCTAGAGGTAGCGCCACCAGAGTTGAGGCCACGCACACAACCACATCTCTTGTAATGACAGCGGGATTTTGACGTTGTGTTGTCGTTAAACGTCAACACGTGTGGCCTCAACTCTGGTGGCGTTACCAAATGGTTTGACGGATTCTGAGCAAATTTGGGACATTGATAGTATAAAACCTGGATTAGAAGAAAATACTGATTCAGAAAAAAATCAATTTATAACTAGAAAATGATACATTATAATTATAAATTACTAACCTTTTGAATGCCACACATTGTTTTTGATACAAACAAAATTGATTCTTATGCATATTGTATGTGTAAAAATTTTCTGAAGTTGGTGTACAATTGGAGGTTGTTGATAAGATAAGGTTTCTGGGGGTGAACGTAGATCCACACTTGAACTGGAAGGCTCATATTGCAAATATTAACAAAAGAATTTCAAGCAACTGCCATGGTCTTTACATTTTGTCTCAGACATGCTCAGAAGGCGTGGTTAGGAATGCATATTTTATAAATGTGTATCTGATACCCTACATATGGAATTATTTATCAGGGAAATTTGACAGACGTTCAGTCAACTTTTATCCTCCAAAGAGTTGTATAAGGACCATAATTACAGATTGCATGTAGACAAATCACTTTGTAATGTTTTTAAAGAAAAACAACTTCTGATCCTTACCAGTATTTACATTTTAGAGATATGGCAGTTTGTAAAAAACAATGAAGGTTATTTTAGAAAAAAAAGTGTGTTAAAAACCAATGCATGTTCAATATAGATATGATCAAAGCCCGGATGACGGGAGAAATTATGTGTTGACGTCTCAATAGTGCGAGCACACACATTTTATAAGTCGTTAAAATGTTGATAAAAAGCACAATGTACTGGACCACTGTTACGAAATTCAGAAAAATTATAGGTAGTTGTAAACAAAATTAAAATGAGCTGTTTGTATTTTTTTTAAATATTTTATATAATTTTCGGAATAAACAATTAGTATTTTTTCTACATTTCCGATTTTAAACTCTTTCGCCTAGGTGATAAAATCCATTTCAGCCAACCTAAAGACCGTTCTAAATCTACTGTGTAGTAATCGGGGCAAATTTAATAATTCTCAACCTGCACTAAGCCTGCATGGGAACTACAGGCCAAGCCCTCTTCTTCTAAGAGTTGAATGTAGAAAGGTTAGGTCCCTGCAGTAGGGCATATAAAGGTTAGGATGATGATGATGATGATGATAAAAAATGTATAAAGTTACATTGTTTTCCCATTTTCTATCTGTAATGGATTTCTGCTTTCACAACCACAAGCCATTTTACACAAAAGCAAATTAGCATATTTGAAATAATTGGATATTTGCGATGAAATGGATTTAAACCTAATATCAACCCTAGATCAATCATTTTAATACAAAAATTACAATTCCAACAAAAATTTCAAGATGAAACTTTTGTAAATTTTGCAATAGTGATTTTTCTGATTAAAGTCTTGTTAAAAGCACCATAGCGTTATTGATTTAGAGTTTACAATCAAATTGAGCTACAAGATCAATGTATTTGCCAATTAAGTAACTTTCACTAAAAAAGGCTTTGCAACTTAGGTTGGCTAAGATTGCTGTAATACTAAACCAAATGTTAATGACTAATCTTTACCCGCAACTTCACTTGCTTGAACTATTTTTTTAATGAAAAAAGGATCAAGAAGGTTTATCTTATTTCTATAGGTAAAAAAATAAATAAATAAAATTCAAATATCAAATTGTATGAATGTATTATCGTGTAATTATCGTGGTCATGGCAAAATTATCGTGGTCATAGCAAAATCGATTGGAAGAACTCAGCACGATGCTTGAAGACCTCAATCGAGTCTCTCGACGGGTAGGACTCAGAATGAACATGGACAAGACGAAAGTTATGTCTAATGTTCATGTTGTCCCTGCCCCCATTGTGGTCGAGAACTCGGTTCTTGAAGTTGTTGATGCATATGTATACCTAGGACAAACCGTCCAGCTAGGTAGGTCCAACTTCGAGAAAGAGGTCAATAGGCGAATCCAACTCGGATGGGCAGCGTTCGGGAAGCTCCGCAACATCTTTTCGTCCAAAATACCTCAGTGCCTCAAAACAAAAGTCTTTAATCAGTGTGTGTTGCCAGTGATGACATATGGATCCGAGACGTGGTGCTTCACTATGGGCCTGATGAATAGGCTCAGAGTCGCTCAGCGAGCTATGGAGAGGGCTATGGTTGGAGTTTCTCTACGGGATCGAATCAGAAACGAGGAGATCTGTAGAAGAACCGGGGTCACCGACATAGCCAAACGGATTAGCTCGTTGAAATGGCAATGGGCAGGCCATATAGCACGTAGAACAGATGGCCGTTGGGGGCCAAAAGTTCTGGAATGGAGACCACGGACTGGCAAGCGCAGCGTGGGACGTCCACCAACGAGATGGACGGACGATTTGGTGAAGGCCGCAGGTTCAGGGATGGATGCAAATCGCTTCCAATCGTAATGATTGGGCATCAATGAGGGAGGCCTATGTCCAGCAGTGGACGTCCTACGGCTGAAATGATGATGATGATGAATGTATGTACAAAGGTGTACCCTTTATTGTACAAAAAAAACACCATTGACAACCTTTGAGATGTACAAAGGTGAACTTATCCCTTTCAGGGATCTGTTTCAGTCTACCTTTGAATGGACGAGAGGAGCATTTAGTGAGAGTGACTAATCAATAACACAATTTTTTTTCAAATTTAAAATGTATTTTTATTAAATAATAATAATTGAAGTTGTTGTCATTAAGAATGGATAAAAAAATAAGCTATATTTTGGAGCCTTCTGTGTAAACTGTAAGTCCAAAAGATATTTACTAAGGAATAGTTTTGTTTTTTAACCCGTCATGCGTCCCGCTTTTTTTTTGTAGTAAAAATTCTAAACTGTTGTGTGCACACCCGTACGGGTGTGCGTACGCACAGGACGCTTGACGGGTTAATTAATGCTTTACTATAAGCTATCAAATTTAACTCATTTTAACAGGAAAATACATACTTAATGTGAATTGAATATAGCTAAACAAAAACAATGAACATAATACCTACATAGAATTGTTCCTTAATTAAGAAAACTAATGAGTTTAAATAAATTCATATCATTTTTACTGCAGCTACCTAATCTAATATCTTACCAAGTAATTCCTATTGCCGGTATTTCAACCTATAGATCCATATTCAGTAAACACATCAACTGAACACCATAATATAGCTAACATAAGAGAGTTAGATAATTATATTCCGCACACAACAGTGTGATAATGCGAACGGAAACGATGTAGACATATAGCCGCAAACTGATTTTACGCACAGTCAAACCACGACCCATTCTGAAGTCTGGGAAAATGATTCATCGCAATACACAGCGAAACAATAGGGAACAATAAAAAAGGAAAAAACTGCATTTACGTGAAAGTTACACGATTATTATCACTAAATGTAGTTTAAGTACTATCTGTAGCAAGAGTATATTAAGTATCACTTACCCAAAATATAAAGTTTAGCACGAAAATCATATATTTAACACAGCCACTAACGTACGTAAAGTTTGGTCCCCTGCGTCTCTGCATTTTGATTTAATGTGCCATAAAATGTATGTGATAATTGCTTATTTATATTCTCACAGAATTAGTGAAAATCTGGATGTTTGTTAATATTTACAACAATAAAAACACAAATAATCCATTGATGAGCGACCCCCAACCAGTCATTTCTTCGACCAACTGTCAGTGCGCACAGTGTTGCCATAAGTTGCCATATCCATTTTATGTAAATCCGTAGGTCCAGGCGAAAAAATCCGTAGAATTCCGTAAATCACCTCAAGAAAAATCCGTAAATCTACGGTTTTTTTTAAATTAGGTGTATTCGACTGCACCTGAACCTTTAAATGCTATTCAAAATTAGATTAGAGTCTGGCTTTAGTAAATTGGCAACAGAAAATCGACAAAAATTAAAAAAAAATTGGCGATCTATTCTGACATGGAAGAAATTTTCTATTCATACGCTTCGGTTTCCCGTTCATTTCGTTCCGTTTTGTTCATTTTTGCTAGTTGTCAGCGAAACTAGTAGGTAAATTTTAAAAAATGAGGCTAGTCTGAAATTCTGTAGTTTAGCCAAGCATTTCCGTAGGTCTGGGCACAAGGCCTAAAATCCGTAGATCTACGGATTTTTCCGTAGATCTGGCATCGCTGAGTGCGCAATCAGAAGCGCATAGACAAAATACATAAAGGTGGCCATACACTGACTTTGAGTTTCATTCCACGCACAGTATTATTGTTTATGGTCGTATGATTAATTTAGCGCGTTCGACTTTTAATCACTCTGCGTGATAAAACTTATTTACTAAATTAATATTTTAAATCTTATAACTTATGAGATGAGATCATGAGATGATGAAACATATAATTATTATTCTGACAAGTTTTTAACGTCAATTTAATTTAATCCTGGCAATAATTACTATACTAAACGGGACTTATCACGCAAAATAATTTACCTCAACTTTTTGGCCACATTGCAGCAGCCGTGGTTACGAGTTAACTCCTCGAGTTATGAGTTATTAACTCGAGTCAATAATTTCGTAAGCAAAACATACATATCTAAGATACGATACGACATACATTACTTACTTACTCTTCCATTAATTTTTAGGTATTATTTAATACCGCACTCTAATGACGCCAAAAATAAAACCAATTTTATGCAATAATAAATAATTTATTACAATTTCATCATATCCATTCATTCATCTATACGACGACCAGATGGCCTAGTGGTTAGAGACCCTGACTATGAAGCTTGAGGTCCCGGGTTCGATTCCCGTGTCGGGGCAGATATTTGTATGAAAAATACGAATGTTTGTTCTCGGGTCTTGGGTGTTTAATATGTATTTAAGTATGTATCTATCTATATAAGTATGTTTATCCGTTGCCTAGTACCCATAACACAAGCTTTGCTAAGCTTACTTTGGGACTAGGTCAATTGGTGTGAATTGTCCCGTGATATTTATTTATTTATTTATTTATCTATGGTCATGGTGGGACTCTCGGGCTCGTAATCATTATCGATGACTCTGTTCTTGACGATGTGTTACACAAACGCAAACTTACGAGGCGTGCGCGTGCATGCTGGGTCGCCGAAGTCAATCTGATATTATATTCTCTGTAAAGAAAAGAATCAGTATCTACCTAAGCTATAATTAGAAACTACTATATAGGTATCAGATCAGCAACTTCACAATTTTTCACGGAGGGCTCGAGGGGCAGACATGGACCACATAAGGGCATGGCGGGGGTGGGGTGAACTACTTTGGTGACGGTAATTTTTCTTGGTGGTTGGAATTTGGGAAGGGCATTTGGCCCCTGTGCCAGTCACTGGCCACAGATACCTACCCCCTTAACTATAATCTTGTTTTATGTCACGAAATTCGATTTGCGAACGTCGCATTCACACTAATAGTACTAAATATAAGAGTGAAAGGAATGGCATGATACGAAGTTCAAAAATCTAGTTTGGTAGTTGCCCCCCTTATCTATTTATGTAGGTACTTCGTAAGATATTCAGCCACATTTTAGGAATCTGTGGTATATTTAATATATTATATTATAATTCAATTTAATGCCTTTGTAACTCTCAAGAATTTTAATTTGATTCGGAGAATGTTTCACTTCCGATAAAGAAATCTTGGTTGGAATTTAGTTTGACTTAAACTTAACCATAGAATTACATATTTTGCGATACCTTGTAAAGACGAACAACTAATTCAGGCAGAGTTATGGAACCGTATGGATAAAATTGAGGGAGCAATAAAGATAAAATATTCAGTAATTAAATCATTTATTTATTTATTATCATCCCAGTTCATTCGTCAATAGTCATGGTAGTGCTCTCCGGTAGGTAATCATGGTCGATGACTCTGTTCTTGATTATGTGTTTGTACACAAACGCGGACTTGCGAGGGGTGCGCGTGCGCGCCGGGTCGGTGAAGTCTACCTGGTATAAGCCGAAAAGTTCTCTGCAACAAAAATATCGTCTATAATAATAATAATAATAATTAATAATTATTCATTTAATCAGATAACTAGATCCAAATTTTTGTTAGTATACAAAACTTACAAGCTACGTTAGTGTCACAAATTAACTATTTTACTATATAAAATATGGCAAAAATTATCATTAAAATCACAATTTATAATTTAAAATCATAGTTAAAATTAAATTTAATGTCCAAAAGGATAATAATAATAATAATAAATTAAGAGAAATACAATTAAATTTTAATTAAAACAATTATAATATTAAAACAAAAATAAATAAATCAAATTCAATGTCAACCAAAATAATACTACATGTTTATAATAAAATAATAGTGACAATAATAATACTAGGTTAGAACTTAAAAACTACTTGAAAAGAAAATAAACCAATTTACATAGAACTATTTTAGATTTTCCTCATGAGACAGTTCACATGTTCAAGTATGGGAGAGTCGGGTCTGCATACGAACATTTGCAGAATGCTATTGGAGCTGTTCCGCATCCTGCTCACCAGCGAGGCGGCTCTCTTCCGCATGATGGCATGGAACCCATCCGTGCGAGCCTCCGCAAACATCTGTGATGCACTGCAGAAACGGGGCAGCCCCAACAGCGCTCGGAAACTATTATTATATTGAACCCTCAGGGTACCTAGCGCCTTCCGAGTACAGTCAAACCACAAGCTGCTCGTATAAAAGCTCTGGCAGTACGCTTTGAATAGCGTAATCTTAACTTGCTCAGAGCATCGAGCAAACCTGCGAGCCAACATGTTACTCCGTACCGCCAGCGCCCGACGTTCTCTCTCAATGTCGCAGTCATCCCTAAGGTCGTCAGCAAGAATATGACCGAGATACCTAAATTTGTACACTCTCGACAGCGGGACTCCGTTAAGTATAATTTTGTTTACATTATCAGGCATCTTTTCCGGTCGCTTGCCGGCGGCCCTAAAGATGAGGTATTCACTTTTTTTTTGACATTGTAACATAGCCCGTGACTAGTCGCATATGATTCGCAGATACTTAAAAGTGTTCTCAGTGCTTTTACCGATGGGCTCAGCAACACCATGTCATCCGCATAACTGATATTATTAACACACACACCATTCACGTGGCATCCGACATGTGTGTTGCTGAGCTCACGAATAAGCCCGTCCACATACAGGTTAAATAGCTTGGGTGAGGACAGACCTCCCTGCCTCACCCCGCACTCCAACCCGTACGAGTCTGAGAGGGCACTCGCCCACCTAACTCTATTTCTCTGATTCGCGTACCAGAACTGGAATATACTAATCAGCTCAACCGGCATGTCCTTATCCCTCATTTTCTGCCACAGAACCTCATAAGTCGAACGCTTTCGAGAGGTCCAAGAAACAAGCGTAAACTATAGTGCTGCGCTCAGTATAGTACATGTATAATCCAGAAATACTAGAAAGGAAATTAAAATGTACATGGAATATTTGAAAAAACAGACTGATTTTAAAAAGGAAAACTGTTAAATATAACCGATGTACTAGGCGGGTAAGCTCTTGAATTAAACTGCTTATGAGGAAAGGTATCACCAGCATATCGGCAATGGATGAATCAGGTATCAAAAAAGATTCCAATAATCCCTTACGTGTATCCTTCCATCCACTCGAAATTGTCCATCAAGCTCCAAGCCATGTAACCTTTTAGATTGACACCAGCATCTAAGGCGTCCAGGGCACTTTCTAAAGAAGCACGGTAGTACTGAATCCTGTCATCATCTTCTAAGCCTCCATGAGAAGACCAGCCATTTTCGGTGATGTATATAACAGGGTCGTTGTATTTGGATTTCAGGTGAGTGAGGGCGTTGTATATGCTGTTAGGTGCTTGCTGTAAAAAAGGATAATCTGTTAAAAATGTGAAATGTTACTATATTAAGCATAAGAAGGACAGCGTGTATATTGCGCTGATTCTAGCTTGTTTGTCTATGTGCTTCTTTTCCAGGGTTATTCTCTGTCGTCGCGGTAATGGAACTATTGCGATTTCTATTTTGTTTTAGATTGTAACAAACCTAGTGAGATAAAGTTGGCAGTAGTAGTATTTACTGTCGAAGGATACCGAGTTCCTTCGCCAACAACTACTGAAAAGGAATTATTTGCAGTAGTTTGCAAATAATTTATTTTCTATTAAGCTAGTCACAAATTACGTGGCTTCCAATGCTCGAAATTAATTCCTAAATCAAAAATTTAACTAATATTTTATGAGTGTGCCTGTCATTTTGTGCTGTTATAAAATTCCCACCTACATACTATCAAAACTTATACCCAATGTCGTGTAAGCAAAATACTCTAGTTCAAGTGCTTTTGCGTACCTACGTGGGATGTTTTTCTAAAGATTAGATATATAAAACGCTCCACACGGCTCGCGACTCTAAACACTCGAAAGATATCAGATAACTAACTAAAACTCACAGTCAACCAAGAGGAGGCAGATTGCGGCCACTCTTCTGGCACGAATGACCCTGCGTCAACATCATCAAGTAGACCAGGAACCGGGTTTTCCGTTTTATAGTCATTAGCTGAAATCAAGTATGCTGAGTAATGGTTCACTCCAAAGAAGTCTGAAGCTCCTTTTACAAAGGCCTTCTCTTCATCGGAAAAGTCAGGCATTCTGGACCAGGGGTATCCCTGTTCTGCGCTCTTAGCAGCTACGCTTTCTGCGAGTTCTTTGGGGAATCCACCTTGCTCGGAGAAAATAGGTTCTGCGTATAAGCCCCACTGAAAGGAAAAAGTAATTTTGAAAACGTATTCATGTGCGAAATAATAGTAAATAAAGAGAGACGTTTAGAAGTTTCATCATAGCAAAAATCTAAAATTTAACTCAGTATATACAGTCAAAATTACTTGGTCTGAATTATATGACTGACCTGGCCTTGACGGTAAAGTTCTGCCGCAGCTGCATCTTCAGCAGAGTCAGTCAGAGGTCCAAACCAGTTGACACTGATAGTGATACCACATGTACCACCTTGGGTAGCCTTGAACTCATTGTTATAAGTATGATAAGCCTTAGCATGGGCTATGACCAGATGTTTGGCGCAAAGATACTCTGCAATACCATGAGCATTGAGCTGAGGTGCTTTGGTAGTGTAACCGTAGCCCTCAAAGCAGATTTCTCTAGGCTCATTGAAGGTGATCCAGTGCTTCACTCTGTCGCCAAATTTCTCATAAACTACTCGAGCATAGTCCTCAAACCATTCAGAGAATAAGGGATTAGTAAAGCCTCCCAATTCCTGCAGTTTCTGCGGCAAGTCCCAGTGATATAAAGTCACCATAGGGACGATGTTGTACTTGAGCATTTCATCGATGTAATTGTTGTAGAAATCAACACCAGCTTGGTTTATTTCATTGGAGAATCCAGTAGGCAGTATTCTAGCCCAGGATAAGGAGAATCTATAGGCGTCCAAGCCAAGTTCTCTCATCATTTCGACGTCACGTTTATAGTTATGGTAGGAGTCTGATGCCACGTCACCATTGCTCTGGTCTTTGATCACGTGAGGCCTGTTGTGGACCATATGATCCCAGATGTTTTCGCCCTTTCCTGGAAAGTGGGATTTAGTGAAATAGACATTTTGAAACTGCTAAGTTTTTGCTTCATGTTCGTCATCATCAATTATCAGAGTAAAATAAACAAAATGGTAACATACTCAAGTTAGGTATTAGAGAGTTAGATGTTAGAGAGGAGAGGATCAAACGAAAACTAAAACGAGAACCAATGTAGAGAAGCGGATTTAAAAACACGCGGAATTTACTGGAGTTCAAAAATGTTGTCATCAAACATGATCCCACATATTTTTATTGGCATAATTATAGGGTCGTCTACATAAATGTTGGTAACATGGTCAAAGAAATTACCATCTTCGTTCCAAGCGCCTTCGATTTGGTATGAAGCAGTGGCAGTTCCAAACAGGAAGTCATCAGGGAACCTCCTGGACTGCTTCATGTGCATGGCATTGCTGCCAAAGACTATGCAACTGGAAACAATATTGAGTTTAGTCTTACAACACGGTTTAATTAACGGAAAACCAGTTTCTTTCCAAAGTTTAATTTTGTATCCAAGTGTGCATATTGGGCATAACATGGTCGGTCACGCTCTTGTCATATTTTACAAGTTTTTATTTCACTTGAATTATTTTTATATTTGTTTCGGTTAAATTTCGCAAGATTAATTTCACCAACTTCCAATTCAACAACACAGTGTTTCTCATTTAATTTAATGATAACATATAGCTGGGTTTAATTAGTCTAATACCAATTTAGTAAGAGAGTATTTTACTTGCCAAATTAAAGATTCGCATGTAATAGCTCTAACTAAAAAAGCAAGTATAGTTTTAATTTAAAGCTTTTATTTACTTTAATTAACATATTTTAGCTTTGTTAGCAACTATTTGTTTATTTGAAGGACTAATTGCATATAAACAAAATAATTACAAACACAATTAGAAATAAAATAAATTTCATAAACTAGAAAACAATTATGAAATTTCCCCTCGCAGCATGGACCCAAAGATGCTGGCGGCTTTACCCCGCTGTACAGCAATGCTGATACGTTGTGCGAGGAAGCTGCCAGCTCTTCGGTTCTTTGAAGGTAGTATCTGACAGGAATCGGGTAATTTTATTTTATTATATATTTAATCTAAATAAAGCTTTATCAATAAGACATAGAAAATAAACAACTTAAGAAGAGAAATATCCATCAATCTCGCAGACTTGATGCAGGTGCAGTTAACCTAACAACAATTAGAAAGTATAATATAAATATACCATGTATGTTTGTTTACAGCAAGACGACATAAGACAAGTTAAATAAGAGCTCTTCCACACATAGTAGTATGTATAGTGTGGTGGTTGGATGGAATAGGTATTATGAAATACGTCGTTTTTTTTTAAATGGTCTGTTTAATAAAAAATATACGTCGTTGAGTTTCTTGCCAGATTCTCCTCAACAGGGTTTTCCTGAACCAGTAGCACATTCATCGCCTTTGAAAAGTACACATTGTAGCCTAAATTCAATAACGATGTTTTGACTTTGACTTTCATTTTGGATGCCTTAAATCGCTACAAATTCGTAGTAAGTACCTACTTGAAGCCTTCTAGCTAGGGGAAATACTAGGTAGGGAAATTAAATTATGAAGAGAAACTCACCTCAAGACCACTGCTAACCGCATCTTGGTACAATCAACGTCAGTTACCGTGACATACTCATTATATAGTACGGTGTTTACGCAATAAGCGATACTTCTTCTAAATTTATCGATCAGATTATATTTGTCAAGGGGAGCTGGGCTATTCCCAAAGTTATTGATTTAAGTCAAAATTTATTAAGTTTATTTTTATTATGATATGGAGAAAAACGGGCAAGAGGGTCATCTGATGGGAAATGATCACCACCGACCATGAATATCAATAATTCAAGGAGAGTCACTGATTTGTTGCCGGCCTTTAAAGGAAGTGTAAAACCTTTTCTTGAAAGCCCCGGTGTCATAATTGTCTGGAAACACTGCTGTCGGAAGCTAATCACCATTTAAATGCGTACCAGGAACTGCTTTAAAACATATAGGAACCAGAGGCCGTATTGTCTAACGCTTCTGACGCTTGCCTTCGCTTTCGCCATCTCTTTCTGTCATCATCTTATACCGTTTGGCAGAAAGAAATAGTGATTGCGAAGGCAAGCGTCAAAAGCGTTAGACAATAAGCCTGCTGATATGAACTAAAATAATGCCAAAAAATCAGAGCTGTTCTTAAATAAAGCTTCAATAACCAGTAAAAAGTGCCAGAAACATTTCTTTGCTCCTTGGACAGATGGTTCCCACAACCCGCCAAAAAAAGACGCGCGGTGGGCAATAATGAAGAGTAAAATCAAACAAGGGCTTTAATTTATGTTTATGTAACTGTCAATTACTATATGAGTGTGTCTATGTTCCTCTAGTTACTTTACTTTTCTATTGAATTCTGTTAGATATTATATTATATTCCACTCAATCCTGGTATTAGTCTTTCTGATATATAAAAATCGCATGTCACGGTGTTTGTTATCCAACTTCTCTGAAACGGTTACTCCGCAAAATATCTATTGTTTACTTTATGTTTAGAATAATCCTTGTTTGTGTTGTTATGTAAGTATGTTCGTCAGATGACTTTTTTATCGATGAACAGATCAGCGACAGGTCATGCATGGGGAGTCTGATTAAAATTATCAAAAAAGTTTTTCTTAGTCATCCATACTAATATTATAAATGTGATAGTGTGTTTGTTTGTTTGTCCTTTCTCGTCGAAACAAAACAACGAATTGCCGTAATTTTTTGTATAGTCATAGTTCAATTGCTGGAGAGTGACACAGGCTACCAGGGTCGTTTCACTTCTATACTTTGAAGTTTTCTATGGAGGCCGATTAGCTCTCTTTGGTAGTTTCCTATATCGCTAGATGGCGTTAGCGACAAATTTGCGAGACGTTTGACGCAATTCCTTATTTCAGTATTATTTTCAAAACTTAAAAATAATAGATAAACTGAATTTACAGAACACATTGTATCGCATATTTAATTATTTTTTGTTACTTTAAATTCTTTTGTTTCCTTTAATACATAGTAAATTCATTTAAATATGCAGAAACTGGGAGGAACGGAACGTATGTTGACATAGCGGCAGCATCATGGCTAATTGTCAATTCCGTCTACGTTACGTGACGCGAATGTGGTATTTTGTTTTTTCTTGTGGATTTTTCTATTTAACGACCTTGCTTTTTCACCTGGACGCCGATTTCTCTATACCCTCGCTGACCTGTGCATTGAATTTAGGACTCCGATCTCTCCGCCCGCCCCATACACTCTGACCCATCGCCTCGTTTTCCGGACACACCGATTTCTTTGCCTATCGACCTTTGCCTTGTGTTATTATATTAAATGTAAATAAATATTAAAGTAGTTAGATGTGTTGTTTTATTTATGCCTATTTTAGTTAAAAAAATTAACAATAAAAATTAAATCATAAAAGACGTATATACAGGCACGTATAGGTAACTGTAGTTATAGATATAGAAAAATGTAATTTCTTCCGGTTTCACGAGATGGCGCTGATCGGCGATAAAGCTGATGACTCTATTACCCCATAATATAAGTTACTCTATGCAGGCTACTTTCTACCAAGGAGAAATATCTCATTCCCACGGGAAAAAACGTTTTAATCTACTTCAGGAGGGTGAAACCACGGGCATCAGCTAGCGTTTAATATTTATCTTGTCTCGGCAGTCTAAGCCCTTTTATCAAATCTTAAAGATTCATCTTTCACGTTGAATTAATAATCTTGGTAGGTAGCTTTGAAAATCTATAGGTATCTATGTAATTTTTTTCTTCAATGTTCCTACAACCTACAAGCTTATGGTTAAATATAGTGTAAAGTCTATTTTTTATTTATATATATACATATTAGATTTCTAAATCCATCATCACCATTTCAGCTGAAAGACGTCCACTGCTGCCGGCTGCACCATTTCAAAACATAGTAAAGGACAAAAAGCTAATTTTACAGGAGAGCGAAAAACCACAGACTTGGAATATAATAGCAGACTTGACATAACGAGTCCAAATAATGGCAAAAACTCACACATCTCTATCACACAAACACTTACCAGTGAAAGGTTAAAGGTTAAATTTTTTTTATTTTTTATTTTTAAACTTGCTTTCAACATTCGGCACCCATCGATTGACAACAGGGATGTATTAAGGGGGTGTACTGAAAATCAGCGCTGTGCCAGTCGGGGCCTCCTGTGGGCACCTGACTCACAGCATATGCTGAGTGCATCCCCTTTGCCACAACTAATGGCACAGTGTTAGTTTTAGTTAAGTTTTTTTTTAATATTAATTAATTATGTACCTACCTAATAAGTTTTCTATATTGTACTTTATGTTGTGGCAATAAATTAAATTCTATTCTATTCTATTCTATTCTAATCCTGGTATACAGGGTTATTTGTAATTCACTGACATCCTCTTAACCCTGAATTCCTATCACTCAAACAAATGTTTTTTGTTTTAAGACTTTTTAAAATGAAGCACTTTTTTTCCCATACAAATACACAGAGTATCGTAAAATTAAGAGGAAATCTCAAATTTTCAAAACGCTATTACACCAAAAATATTAAGTTATGACAAAAGCCGTAAAACAATAGTACATTACTGCAGAGGCCGTGAAGTAAGGGATTGATGGACGAGATTTGGGGTATACGGCCGAGTCGTAGACGAGGCCGGATAAAACGAGTCCAGCAATCCCTCTTCCGGCCGAGGATTGTATAGAGCTTTTCTCAAACATGCATCATCATCATCATCATCATCATCATCATCATCATCATCATCATCATCATCATCATCATCATCATCTATCCATCCAACCATCCAACCATCCATCCATCCGTCCATCCATCCATCCATCCATCCATACATCCATCCATACATCCATCCATACATCCACCCATACATCCATCCATACATCTATCCATACATCCATCCATACATCCATCCATCCATACATCCATCCATCCATCCATCCATCCATCCATCCATACATCCATCCATACATCCATCCATACATCCATCCATACATCCATCCATACATCCATCCATACATCCACCCATACATCCAACCATACATCCATACATACATCCATCCATACATCCATCCATCTATCCATATATCCATACATCCATCCATCCATACATCCATCCATACATCCATCCATCCATACATCCATCCATCCATCCATCCATACATCCATCCATACATCCATCCATACATCCATCCATCCATCCATCCATCCATCCATACATCCATCCATACATCTATACATCCAACCATACATCCATCCATACATCCATCCATCCATACATCCATCCATACATCCATACATCCATACATCCATACATCCATCCATACATCCATACATCCATCCATCCATACATCCATCCATCCATCCATCCATACATCCATCCATACATCCATACATCCATCCGTACATCCATCCGTACATCCATACATCCATACATCCATCCATACATCCATACATCCATCCATCCATCCATCCATCCATACATCCATCCATACATCTATACATCCAACCATACATCCATCCATACATCCATCCATCCATACATCCATCCATACATCCATACATCCATACATCCATCCATACATCCATACATCCATCCATCCATACATCCATCCATCCATCCATCCATACATCCATCCATACATCCATACATCCATCCGTACATCCATACATCCATACATCCATCCATACATCCATACATCCATCCATACATCCATCCATCCATCACCAGTAGTTTAGGCGGTTTTATAGAAATAAAAGAAGATAGATTTTTTTTAATGTCTTAAGTTGGCTGTATGTAATTTTTCCTTTGTCAGTTTAGTGTTAGTAAGCAAATTTAAAAAGTTACAGCAGCGGACAATAATGGTTTTTCATACTTACTTTTATGGCCTAGGCCAAGAAGTAATGTAGGGAGCCATAAACAACAAACTTCATGGCTTCATTTCGTGACATTAACGCATACATTTCAAAGCATGTTTGAGAAAAAAACATTTGTTTAAGTGCTAGGAGTTTAGGGTTAAAAGGATGCTAGTGAATTACAAATAACCCTGTAGATCCAGGCTTAGGAGTGCAGTCTACCTTGCTGCTAATGATGGAGGGTGCTTGAGGGTTGACCCATTCCACGCTACGGGATCCAGTATCTCAAAACCTACAGCAATAAAATTTTATGCTTGATCGAGACCGTCATCATCACCTTAGCCTATGTACGTCCCACTGTAGGGCACAGGCCTCCTATCTAAATGAGAGGGCTAGGGTCGTAGATGCTTCCTAGGTTACGTCATTGTCTCCAGATTTTCAGCATAAATTAGGTATCACTACCTACGAGCGATCAGTTCTACGAGAGATGTGCCCTCCCCACTGCCACTTGAGAAAATATCTACTGCTAGTAGCGATAATAGAGTCACATAAAATGTCACTTTAGTACCTACTAAATAGATTATCGTCTTCACTATGACATGGAAGTTTTTTTTTATATTTTTCAAAACTACCTATTATAATATTGAATCAGGCGTTACTTTGCGGAGGCAAAAGTAAGTACCTAGTAATATAGATAAGTAGGTTCGCATTTTATGATATTAATTGGAAGTATAGTGTAACGTTGTGTTTTCTCCAATGACTCGAACTGACCAAGATCTGATTAATCTGGCAAGTATTTCGTTATTTTTTAAAGCTGGTAACTGGAAGGAGGATGTGGTCATCTCCGATTGGAGCGTTTTTATAAACAAGATAGTAGAGATGTCACTTCAGGGATTTTGATCTAATTTCAGGGGAAATAGAAGTAATTTTGAACATGGTTGAATAACATTTATTAACATAAATAAACATAACAAATTTGATACAGAATCGAAGGCTAATAACATCTAGTGATAAATTGGTGTAGTAAATGTTATTCACAAAATTGGTGGTATTTGGGGGAAATTCTTAGGGGTTTTTTATAGTCCAAGTGTTGTGCACTCAAGCTTTGAGTAGGGCTGTACTGGAGCCTCCATCTCTCTTGACTTAGGCCTCCATCATGTGTGAGAGGCAGATCATTTTGCATCCGAGAAGAGACGAAGGTGGCAGCCTCCATTCTGAGCTGTTATGGCTGATGTGGCTCAAAAGCAGCCCATTTGAATTTTATTTTGTTGCTGCAATACAATTGTAAGTAAATGTGGTTACTGAGATTTTGGTTAGATTCTGTATAATCCACGAGGCATTATTTCTCATCCATGTGGTTAATTTCAGCATCAAATTCATTGCATGCGGCTGAGGGTGGGAAAGCCAGCGTCGAGTTAATCCTGAGCTTCAGTTGATCTACTCCGGTAAGAATCATCCACATCACTTAACCTCTCTGCCACATGCTTTTGCATTTTGCAAGTATCTAATCGAAGCAATTTCTTCTTCTTTCCAGCCGGTTAGGGTTCTTCTTCTTCTTCTTCTTTTATTCTGTATTCTTTTTAGTATTTTGATTAAAATGATGCTCATCATTTTCACATAGATTTTGTCCTTTTGCACCTCCATCTGGTAGCTTAAGCTTTAGTTAGATTTAGATTTCCGGGCTAGATATATCTAATTTTGTGTTCTGAGAACTAGCCTCTCTGTGGAGCATCATTGCCTTAGCTGTGCCATCTGCACCTAGCTTTTGCCACGTCGTTTCTTCCATTGCTGAGACCAGAAGACTTATCTCCATCCTGTGGGATCCGTGCGGGCCATCTTTGGTGTTGGCACATAGAGGCGACGCCCCAGCATCGCGCTCGTCTCACACTGTGCTCATCCTTCTGCTGCCGGACAGGTGTCACAGGAAGGTAGCCTCTGGCCAGGTCGGTGAAACCTTTAAGTACATATTATATTAGGGAATTATGATTTAAATTTTGTTAGTTGAGAATTGAAATTGATGGCAAGTTTTGTATTCCTTAGGGACTAACATCTTTAGGCTTAAATAAATTGTGAAACTAGCATCTAAGAACCGCCTTCTGCGTCACACCCGCTTGCGGCTGAGCTAAAACCAATTTTGTAAATTGTCTGGTATCAAAATACAAGTGGTTTCACATTTATATTTACTTTGCGCTGTATAGAGTCAAAACAGAAATAAAGATTGTGCTTAATTACTAACATTTTTCCATCCAATCCTTTAGTTAGAGCCCTAATCACTCAGAGTTTTTAGTTTTTTTAATTAATTTTTTTTATTTTAAGATTCAGATTATAGAATAAGACAGAAGCCGCATTAATATTTCTGCGTACACGAGCAAGTCTAGAAAAGTCTAGAATCAAAGTGGAAACAGTTCGTGGGTTACCCAGTAGGCCCAGTACCCTTCATGTTTACGACTTAAGGCCACGACAAGCCGGGAGCCCGGGTAGCCGACAGGGTGTGCCTAGCGCGCTCTATAACACTGAAATGATTATACGGTGACACACATCGGCAGCGCGGCACAGTGTATTTGATTCAGTGTTATTGACCGCGCTAGGCACGCTCCGTCAGCGTCCAACGCTCTCGGTTTGTTGTGGTCTTTAGGATCGCAACTTTTGGCTACATTATCTCATTAGGGTCATATACAGCGTAACAAACAAAAGTTGCCTGTGGACGTAAAATTAGCGACTCTGACTCGGCAAACTACAGATTTATTTAAATGGGTTGAATGTTGGTCAGGCGTCATTCCTACAGGCCGATATAGACCTGACTAAAAAATATTGGCTATTATAGACTCTTTTTTTTATCGTGGGGAAATCTTCATGGATACCCACCGTCCTCGGAGGGCGATGGGTTATGTAAAATTCTTACTGACTAAAACCCCACGGTGTTCCCTCGGTCCGCTTAGGTAGGGAGGGGCTACGGGAACGGTACGGTACCAACGCCATCCGTGGCCCCCACCGGCAGTTTGCCCTGTTTGACCTCTGTTAGTAGGAGAGCTGGCACCAATTTTTGGGTAGGTATTTGAGGCAAACTGAAAACTTGTCACATACCGCTTCTATTATACCCCAACACGGAACTGCAGACCTGAGGCCGTATTGTCTAAAGCTTCTAACGCTTGCGTTCGCTTTCACCATCTCTTTCTGTCATCATATTATACCCGTTTGACAGAAAGAAATAGTGATTGCGAAGGCATGCGTCAGAAGCGTTAGACAATAAGCCTGCTGGCTGGTGAGTAGCGGGGCTAAATCAACTCCTAATTTTTTTTTAAATATTATAATTTCATAAAATTTAGACCGTGTAAGTTTCTGGTTTATTCTATACCCTGAGTTTTAAGATAATGTTGCGGTTTTTCTCAATATCTATCTTATCTGATTATGTATCTTAAAATATTTAGATGATATTGGACGTGTGCAGAAGATTGTGGACAAATAAATAGAACTGCAGGTTTTTTTGTAGTTAGTGAACGTCAATCATCGCCATGAGGGTTTCCGTTGTCTTGTGGTAAGTGATAGTTACCCCCTATGGATTAAGTTACTAATATATAATATTCAAGGTCAAAGCAGGGCACATCGCTCGTAGAACTGTTGGCCGATGGGAAAAGAAATGCTCGGGTGGCGTCTACGGGCCGGAAGACGCAGTGTATGTAGGCCTCCAACAAGATGGAGCGACGACCTGGTTAAGGTTGCGGGATTGCGTTGGATGTGGATGGCACGGGACCGATCTGTTTGGCGAGCCTTGGGGGAGGCCTATGTTCAGCAGACGACGTCTTTCGGCTGAAATGATGATGATGAAGGTCAAAATTAATAGGCTATTAATGCTCGGTCGCTCAAAATTTTCAGAAACACCGACTTACGCGATTGTAAATACTGTAGTGTCCAGCCAGATATTTTTGAGCACCCAAAATGCTCTTATATTTATTACGGCCATTGTACTAATTAGCTACCTATTTGGACTCATCCGTACTTGCGAAATGGGTAATTTAAAAAAAAACTTAGGAACTAACAAAAAAAATAACCAAATTTTGGAATTCCTTCTTCGAGAATCTATCCCCATGCTCTACAATTTTTATCTACTAAAAGTTGGACATTTTCCTCCAATTTACTCTAAGTGTTTCGGCGATATCTATAGCCACAATAGAGAAATATTTCTCAAAGCAGATGTTATGCTCTATCGTTAGAAGTAGTATAGCAAATTAGAGAAAAACAGTTCAATTTGTTCTATCGCTAAAACTCTTAGAGAAAATTGAGAGGAAAATGTCTAATTTGCTCAATCGCCAGAACAAGTACGTATAGCAAATTGGAGGAAAACAATACAATTTTCCCTACTAGTTGCAAATAATAATATCATTTATTTCGGATATTCTCCATAGGTTGTTAGTGTCATGCTGTATTAAAAAAAAAGCAAAGCTAGAGCCGTTTCTATTTATTTTATAGTTTTATTTTCTATTTATTTCATTAACTAGTAGAGAAAATTGGAGAGGAAAAGTTGGATTGGCTTAGCTTTCCAACTAATAGGGCAAATCGAACTGTTTTCCTCCAACTTGCTCTATCGTTAGAACTAGTATAGCAAATTGGAGAAAAACAGTTCAATTTGAGGATTTGCCACACTGGATGCATTCTGCGGTTTGCGGTCAGGTCAAATTGAACGTAGCCCGCATTATGTATGAACAACATTGTCGGTCTCTTTATATTATGTATACCTTGACCGTGAGTCTGACAATGTTGTTCATACATAATGCGGGCAGCGTTCATTTTGACCCTGACCGCAGACCGCAGAACGCATCCAGTGTGGCAAATCCTTTACTCTATCGCTAAAACTCGTAGAGCAAATTAGAGGAAAATGTCCAATTTGCTATACTAGTAGATACAAATCGTAGAGCATACTGGATAGATTCGTCTTCCAGGTTCAGTTGTTGATCCGTAATTTGGCAAACCTTGTCCTTCAGTTGCTAAACGTGAATTTCTGTCGTAGCCTTGCGGTGGTAGTGGCCTGCAGTGCAAGCCCTCGCCAGCAACGCCGCTTCCCTGATGACTTCCTCTTCGGAACAGCCACGGCGTCCCATCAGATCGAGGGTGCTTGGGATGAGGACGGTAAGCCGTTTCCAAACAGTCTACATGCTAGACCTTTCCCCAATCTTTTCTCTTCAAGCCTCTCCAGATTATAAACAATAACTAGGTAGGTAATAATTAAATGCCTATCTATGCATATGGCTTAGTGTTGTTAAAGTGTTGTTAATGCCAAGAGAAAAATATTTTCAGTATTGCACGCCCACTTAGAGTAGAAGATAAGAACATCCTGTACTACTTGTATTTACTATGTTCTAGCAATAAACTTATTTGTATCGCTCTATACCCTTGCTTCATGCTTCCTGGTTGGTAACTCCTAGTTGGCTTCCAAGTATGTACCTACCTATTTATGATTTGCAAGGTCCGTCCGAATCGCTAGCTGACTCGCTATCCTGTCACCAAGCAACAGTGCTCTGTCAATAAAATTAAGACAGCCGGTGAAATTACTATGGTTCTATTTTAGACCTTTAGGCCGACTGACTGATATGATATTGATGATGAACTCATTGTATTTTAGACGCACACGACCAGCTGACCCCATACGTCCAATGTGATGCCTTTAGATATATCACCATGTTTACCGATGAGATAACTAGTAATGCGAACGGAAACATCTAATTTTAAACTACAAAATAACCCTATTTTTCAGGCAAAAGCGAAAACATTTGGGACTTTAACACCCACCGGGATCCTTCCATCATAGAAGATCAGAGCAATGCCGACATCGCCGCCGACTCCTATCACAACTACGAACGAGACGTCGAAATGATGAGAGAGCTGGGCTTAGACTGCTACCGTTTCTCCCTATCCTGGCCCAGAATCCTACCCACCGGCTTCGCAAACCACATCAACCAAGCTGGCGTCGATTTCTACAACAACTACATCAACGAAATGTTGAAGTACAACATCCAGCCCATGATCACGCTTTACCACTGGGACTTGCCGCAGAAACTTCAAGAGCTCGGTGGTTTTATGAACCCCTTATTTACAGAATGGTTCGAAGATTACGCTAGGGTGGCCTACAGTCTTTTCGGAGACAGGGTTAAACTATGGATAACTTTCAATGAACCTAAGCAGATCTGTTACCAAGGTTACGGGTCTGCCGAAAAAGTGCCTCAGCTGAACGCTACTGGTATAGGAGAGTATCTTTGTGCCAAGCATCTTGTAGTAGCTCATGCGAAAGCTTACCATGCTTATAACAACGACTACAAACCAACGCAGGGTGGACAGTGCGGGTTGACCATCAATCTGCAATGGTACGCGCCACATACAGAGTCCGAGGAAGATGCGCGTGCGGTCGATTTAAAGAACGATGTTGATGTAAGTGCATAGATTCCTGTGGAAGGTTTTTTTAGTTTATGTTGTGCATTGTAAGAATTTCCAATGTATATCTAGCTGACTTGAAATGAGTGTATTTCTCGATGTGCGTTTTAAAAATGCCATACAGTTTTAGGGCATATTCCATTAAGCTCCCACTATTTGTGGGATTCAAAAACTCCTCCGGTTTTTTTCCATTTCGATCCTAGCTACATATTTACACGTTCACATCACATCATTACTTCCGGGTGTATGGGATGATAATGGAACGATGAGTGTTTACTGCTCCCTAGTGGGAGCTTAATGAACTCAAAAGTTTTAAATAATCCCAATGGGATCATGAGAGTGGGAGCATAATGGAATAAGCCAGTTTTAGTGTCATTGTCCTTCTCGTTAAAAATAAATCATCTGATTATCAGGACAGTTTTGGGATAAAACAGTTGAGTACTGAGACAGCCAAATTGTCTTCAAAATAGCCATCCAAAGCAGTGCCTCCCTTTTGTTCTCTCTTTGAGTTTTCACGTTTATTTGTCTAATCTTTAGAATCCACATTTGCTGAGCCTAGATCTTTACCTATTTTCCCGATAACATTTATTTATTTACTAACGCTTTCAGTGGGGCATGTACACCGATCCCATCTACAAAGCTGAGGGTGGTTTTCCAAAAATGCTTGAAGAAGTAGTAGCTCAAAAGAGTGCAGAGCAAGGCTACCCCAGATCTAGGATGCCTACCTTCACCGAGGAGGAAAGAGTCTACGTCCAGGGCACTTACGATTTCTTGGGTCTGAATCATTATTCTGGAAACATCGTCTCAGCCACAGAATTTAAGGAATTTCAGGCTGTCCCGTCTCAGTATGATGATATTGGTGTTGGATGGACTGTTGATTCAGAGTCGTGGGTCAAGGGGCAGAGTCAGTGGATGTATGTAAGTATACATTTAATATAAGATCAATTTAGAACTATTCAAGTCCAGAATGAATAAACCACGGCCATTTAGGGCCGACAACGCACTGGTATCGCGTAAGGCGCTGCGAGTGTCTATGGACAGTGGTGTTCATTTAACATCAGGTGACCCACTAGTTCGTTTGTCTGGCCTCTCTAACATAAAAAAAAAACTGGAACCAGTAAATTATAGGAATTCTTCGTCCCCATCTGCACTCACCATCAGGTGAGATAAGACAATCGCTGGCCAGTTTTAAATAAAACAACGTGTTAATTTATTTCTATGAACTTCATGGAAAACTTCTTCAGGTCAAAAGAAGCTAATTTCTCTAAGATACTACTAGTATTCTAGATAATACCTTAAATACCTTAAGGTTGTGAGTGAGCAAAGTAATTGTTTCAGCATTTTTTTGGTGTTTTTTTTTTATTTGATTGTTTGATTGTACACATCACATTGTTTTATTAAGTGGTAAACACTTGCAACTGTTCAACGAAATATGTAGTGTTAAATTAACGATGTATATTTACCATGAAAAAAACTTTTATTTTTCGCGTTTTTCAATATAACTTCAATCAATGTCATGTCAAGAAACTATTCGGTAACAAAATACGAAACCGGAATCCTGGGCCCTATCCACATTAACTATGTACATTGTTTAAGGTCATTCACCCGAAATTGCAATACCTATTGCAATCACTGCTCAGTGCTCATCCCTGTTGAAAAAGCACTTTAAGGTCTCCGGTTTGAAACTGTCATCTAATCCTTACTCCACCTCCTTCACAGCTCGTACCCAACAGCCTTTACAACTGTCTGAACATCCTGCGGAACCGATACGACAGCCCAGACATCTACGTCACGGAGAATGGCTGGTCCACTCACCCCGATGACGACCTCATGGATGAAAAGAGAGTCAACTATTACAACAACATGTTGGACCAGGTCCTAGATGCTATTGACGACGGGATCAAGGTCAAGGGATACACGGCTTGGAGTCTCATGGACAATTATGAATGGATGAGAGGATATACGTGAGTTATGCTACTTATGCTTAATGTGACCATACGTCCCGTTTTGAACCGGACTGTCCCACTCTCAGGTACTATAGGCCTTAGTGGTTAGAGAACCTGTCTACGAAGCATGAGTTCCCGGGTTCGTTCCCGCATCGGGGCAGATATTTGTATGAAAAATACGGGTGTTTGTTCTCGAAATATAAAATAAAAATAAAAAATAAATGAATATTAGGCGATATGCTTCCACAAATCGACCTAGTCCAAAACTAAGCAAAGCTTGTACTATGGGTACTAGACGACGATAAACATACTTATATAGATAAATAAATACTTAAATACATAGAAAACATCCATGACTCAGGAACAAATATTCGTGCTCATCACGCAAATGAATGCCCTTACCGGGATTTGAACCCAGGACCTCTTGCTTCGTAGGCAGGGTCACTACCAACTAGGCTAAAGCGGCATATAGCGGGCGGTATATATTTAAGTATGTATCTATCTATATACCTAAGTATCTTTATCCGTTGCCTTGTACCTACAACATAAGCTTTGCTTACTTTGGGACTATACTTCATTTAATTTAGAATTAGAAACCACAACAACGTTATATTGCGGCTCGTGTACTGTAATCTCTTTACAATTTGTACTATAATAACAATTGACGACACGCAAATAAAGTGACATTAATACAATTTTATTTTGCGGCTCCCAGACTATTATACTGTACTATTTGCTTGGTAATAAATAGTTGACCAGACGCAATATAATGTTATTGTGGTTTCTAATTCTAAATTAAATGAAGTATAGGTAAATTGGTGTGAATTGTCCCGTGACATTTATTAATTTATTATTTTTTTCCTCTTTTACAGAGAGCGTTTTGGCCTATACGCAGTGGACTTCTCCTCCCCCGCCCGCACCCGCACCCCGCGACTATCGGCCTTCGTGTACAAGAACATCGTGCGCACGCGCACCGTCTTGCCGGAATATCGGCCCGATACCATGACCATGACCATCGACGAAGGGCATTGAATAAAATAAATCATTTCCTACATCGTTTTATATTTCACTGTCGCATTCCTTCAAATCTTCATTAATCTACAAGTACACGATGATTTTTAATCGGTGATCAGGAAACAAACAATCAATCACAATCAATCTTTATTACCTATGCTTAAAATGTGGTACAGTAGATCACAATGTACAGAAAAATAGTTTCACACATTTCACCTACTCGTATATCAGGCATGCAAAATATTAATGTAAGTATAATGAAAGGACATCAGGCAATAGATATGAAATTTAACATTTCAGAATTAATAATTATTACACACATGTCATGTCATACCAAAATACTAAAAAATCTAAATACAAATAACAACAATATTCTTAAGCCTATATATACCTAGTAATAAATAAAATTAAATATAAATAGATCAGTGTTCGGTGGCGACCACGTCGGTGGAAAAATCACATTTTAGTCAAAATCATTGTCACCTTACACATAAGAATAAGAATAAGAATAAGAAATCTTTATTTCGCATAAGTAACGGTACATGTTAAAAAGAAAAAAAATGAAAACAATAATTGAAAATAGAGATAAACTACTTATACGAAAAAGGAGTCCACTCAGCACTCGTCGGGTCACTAAGGGTGGCTCGACGCTGATATTATGTGGATCCTGGTTAGTATCCGATACAGAGCCGCACGGCACACATGCTCCCACAAACTCTCCCAATATGTTTATAAATATAAATAAATATTATGTCTCTCTTTATTTAACACAAATTCATAGATATACAAGAAAGAATTTCACAAACATACATAAGTTACATAACACAAATTGCTCACACAGCACCCCACACAAAATTATTGTAGCCTGGCGAAATTGTGACTCAAACCGCAACACGGTAACTCCAACCAGCAACAGGGCACTCTCCACCCTCAGGTACAAGAAACTACACATCATAATCTTATGGTGGTTACACAAAGGCGCTATGTTGAATTAATCTGTAATTCTAATAAATGATTACGGAAGTCCTTTTTAAACTTATATAGCGATTTCACATTTCTTATTGGTGGCGGGATGTTGTTCCAGCATTTCGTAGCAGCATATTTAAAGCTACCACGAAATGAAGCGCCCTTGTGTCGCGGAAAAAGAATGCGGGGGGCCTGCCGCACGGCTCGGTTTGAAAAATTAACACACTCACATGGTTTATGAGCCATTATTATTAATCTATGAGCCTAAACAGATGGCCGTTGGGGGCCACGGACTGGCAAGCTAAGCGTGGGACGTCCACCAACGAGATGGACGGACGATTTGGTGAAAGCCGCAGGTTCAGGGAGAATGCAAGTCGCTTCCAACCGTAATGATTGGGCATCAATGAGGGAGGCCTATGTCCAGCAGTGGACGTCCTACGGCTGAAATGATGATGATGATGATGAGCCTAAAACCACTTTGACAAGTTAATTTCTTAAACAAACTTTGACGTGTGAGCTGTCTGATTCCCCGTCAAAGCGATGTCACTTGAAGAAACACTTAAATTCGGTGGATGGAGGAAGATAGAAATGTTGGAGTACCTCGGCTTTCGAATGACGTGCTAACTTCGTCGCCATACCATAGTTGGCGTATTAAAGTCCGGCGCGGACTAGATGCGTTGAGTCTCACGCACCAGTTGTAATGAATTAAACTGTAAGAAAGATGGCACACCATGTGCACGCATCTAGTGCGCAATCTTTCTTACAGTTTAATTTATTACATCTGATGCCGTATTGTCTAACGTATCTGACGCTTGCCTTCGCTTTCACTATCTCTTTCGTCATCATTTTATACCGTTTGACAGAAAGAAATAGTGATTGCGAAATCAAGAGTCAGAAACGCTGGACAATAAGCCAGCTGGTCTGCGCCGGCCTTCAGAGCGACCGTTGTGTTTTAAATATACTTACTTAATAGCGTAACGTTTTCTCATGAATTTAAAGCTAATACTTAAATATTAACGTCCAAGACTCAAGAACAAACATTAAACGGACCTAATGTGACATTGCTACAAAAATTTCGACCTCGGTGATAATGTGCGCTACGATTTATGTAACGATCGTGATTGGTTTTTTGGAGTCTTTTTGTATTTTTATTTTTCAACTCCGAATTTTTTACTTTTACTTTTTTTAAAATTTTTGACTATAGAAACAAACTGAAAAATGTCGGTATATTGGAAACATTTGTGTCTAAACTCCTGACCAGTGGTGGTGTAGGGGTTTGGCACGCAGCACGGAACCTGGGTTCGATTCCCAGCGCTGGTCTCTTTTTCTGGGTTTTTCTGTGTATCCATGTTTCAGTTTGTATTTAGTATGAAATTTATATGTACCTAACGATGTTGGGCTACGGTAGCGCCTTCGCCAAGTTGCGTTTGTTCAAATACCACGCTGTCAAAACCTAACGTGTGGTCCGCTGATTACGCGCATTAGATACTTACCTAAGCTACCCATAGTACCTACCTATTTGTGTAAAAAATTTACTGCTTGAATAACGATAAGATTATCTTGAAATATTGTTCTTTTTTCAAGTATTAACCAAAAAATGTTAACCAAATCCTATAGACAACTAGGTTTTATTTTGCGTGTAAGCAAGCCATTTTAAAATCCTTCTACATACAAAATTCTTTACAATAGCTTTGTCCGAAGTCACTTAGAATTTGCCTGTTCGGTATGGAAGCCTTATTATAATGTTCATATAGATAGGATCGAAAGACTGCAAAAAAAGTTTATTAAGTCACTAGCTTTTAGGACTGGAGAACATTATACAGATTACAGAAATAGTTGCAACCACTTCAGGGTACAGATGCTCAGTGATCGCCGAGACGCAACTGACTCTGTTCTTCTTTTCAAAATAATACATTCAAAACTAGACGCCCCGACACTATTACACGAAATTAATTTCAGAGTTCCCCGCAGGCGAGAACGCCAATGTCGTAGAAAAGAGCTGTTTTCTATGCCTCGTGGCAGGACATGTTATGCTAGAAATATGTTTATTAGGCGTGCGTGTCACATTTTTAATAACAGTGAGGAACTGGTGGACATTGATATATTTAATTGTTCACTTGAGATGCTGAAGAAAGCTTTTAAGAAGCCATTGAATTGATTTGGGTACACTGGGTTTTATTTATTTTTTTTCTAAATTTTTCCATCCATTTTCAATTCTATCAATCAAAGTTATAAAGAAGTGTATATGTACAGAAATTAGATCATATATATAAATATATATATTTTTTCTTCTCCTTATATTTGTGATAGATATTTACTGTCAAACTCTTAGTAATATTATTCCTTTTTTTTTTAAATTACTAGCCACATTATCTGCTTACATAAACCTTAAGGAAACTATAGGTCTATATTATGTTAATTTAAGTCTGTTCATTACTTTGTATAAGACTGTTTGTTTCTTATCAATAAATAAAAAAAAAAAAAAAAAAAAGTATTTCAAAAGTATCTTTATCGTTTGTATTGTACCGTGCAAGTACCTGTTTACATAACAAGATGTAACTCCACTATCACACTCCGTTGATCATGTCGCCCACAAGTTATCTTCATTTTCTTATGTACGGCAGAAAATATATCAAAACACTTAAATCAACATATCTTGAGTGAGAATCTCAACATTTGAAAGCAGTAATCTTTGTAACAAAAATAAAACCAGCCAAGTTCCGTACAATTTTATAGGTAAGTCAAAATATTACGCCGTAAACAGTAGCAGCATAATAAGCCGTCTGAATGCACTTAAGGTGCGCGCAAACGCCTTAATGTGCTAACATAAATAAAACATTATAAAACTTGTAGTAAAACACCATTTATTATATTTAGGATTCCCACTTCAAGTTAAACATAGGATAAAACTACAAAAAAATCCCATGTATATACCGCCGATAACAAACATATGCCTCGCGCGAGGCGATGGTATATCTCTATGATAAGCAGACAATTAGGCACTATATAATTTAGTCGTTACAATATCAAAAGAATGAATTATTCCGAAAAAAGGCCGAAAAGAAACGTACTTATGGAAACTTACGTACGGGCACTTATGGTAAGTCCCAATTGGAATTTTGAAGAGTCGTGGGCACGTCTTGATACCAATTGAACCTTATTGCATCGCGGAAGAACACGAAGTTACCCTACAACCTAACTCCTAGTCCCTAAATCCACATGCGCATTGCTGATTCAAGAGTCAGAGTATAGGTCAGTTGAACGAGCATAAGTTAAAAAAGTTGCATCAACGTATCAATTAGCAAAATTGAGTGCCGAGGAATAAAACGGTATAAATCTATACTATCGGAAAAATTAAGGTCTTGAAAAGAAATACGTAAAGGAATTTAGGTTCCTAAATTAACTGGATCGGTATCCTCTTCGTTGACGACGAAACTAATCGAAGGAATACTTATGAGTATTGTATGAGTATTGATTCCCTGGAGATTTCCTCTTCGGCGAGATCGAAGTATATAAAAGCGTAGCTCGTAGGTACACTAAATAAAGTAGCCCACAGAACCGCCATTCTTCCCACGGATCTACTGGGGTTAAGCTACCGGGGTGACGGTCGGGCTGGAAAGAAATTTAAAATTAGCCCATTTTTCAACACCAAACCCTAGCCGAACAACCTGCTCTAATGACCAATGAAGATGACACTTATCCGATGAAAAATCGGCCTTCCAAACAAAATCTGCTTTAAAAATAGGCGAGCAGCGAGCGGATAATATATATAATGCTCCTTTTAGCCTTTCCTTTTCGTGAATAACTTAATCAAAGCCTTATACACGGAGATATGTAACTGTTTTTCTTGAGAAAAATTAATAACTGTTTCGCGACCAGCACATCTTATGCAAAGATCTTATGTCTGAAGCGATTCTGTCATCTACATCAAAACAAACAACTCTGACAAACCCCAAAACTCAATTTTTAAATTTGAATAAAATTTCTACTATGCTTGAAAAGATGTATGCGGCCAGGAAAAACAGCCAGTAAAAATAACTGTGAATAGCCAAAAAGTTTTAATTTTAAAGTATTCATGCAGCTCTATAATGCTGCACTATCTATTAAAATCCAGTGTTAGTAGAGCGACACTTTTAAATAAAATATAGGCAGTGTGGGATCATTTTATATTGGTATATCGGAACCTCTTACAACATTAAAAATTACAATTGTACCTAGTTTTCCGATTTTTCCCTACACTTGTAGTATAACACGGTATTACTTGCCAAATTTCATAGTGTCGAAATGTATGTTATTTGCGGCATATCTTTCTTTATGTTAACTGGAAGTTTGATTTTTTCACAGCTTCAAGAGACTGTAGACATGAGTAGGTATACGGTTTTAATTTCAACTCTATACCTCCACGCGTTCTCGAGATAAACGGTCTTGACAGACAGACGGACGGACGGACGCACAGAAAAAGTGATTCTATAAGGGTTCCGTTTTTCCTTTTGAGGTACGGAACCCTAGAAAGTAAGTATGAGATACTGACGTCAATAGAAAAAACCTGTCAACTGTAAAGCTATAGATAAACATGTCGTATTTTTACACTTTGATCATCTATTTATAAAACTAGCTTCTGCCCGCGATTTCGTCTGCGCAGGATTATTACTACGAGTGGGGCCAGACTCGTCGTCACACTAGGTTGTCACACCATTGCTATTCGACGGAGTACTGCCTGCGCCAGGGCTCCTATTTCTAGCCTATTTGCCCTTCGGGCATCTATAGATAGGTATATACCTACAATACGTTTACTTTTAGTTTACCACTGACAGATCAAATCAAATCAAATCAAATCTTTTATTTGCGGCATTCCTGTCAAGTACGTCAACGTTGTCAGTCATAAAATTATTTTAGATTACGAAAAAATATAAATTTTATTGCAAATTTATGCGACTTACGGAATGAGCGAGCGAAGTTTAACTTCGCTGTCGCCATGCATGAGCGTAAGCAGTGTAGTAGAGGTGGAGGCATCTCTACGCGATTGTGATGATGAGTTTCAGGATCATGGCTCTGGGGGCTTTGAGAAGCGGCCTCGGTTCTCTGGTGAACAAGCGGATCTAGACAATGATGATAATGTGGGATTCACAACAGTCACACGTAAGAGACCTCGAACGCCAAACAATAAAATAACGATGGTAGATGTAGTAGAAGACGATGGTATTGAGGTGTACTTAACTGGTCAAGAAGTGCTACCCAAACAGATAGCTCTAGCGAAAATTTTGAGAGCGGAGGCAATTAGTGGCATTTTGAAGATTAAGTATAAAGGTGACCATAAAGTCCTATTAGTCTTTGATTGTACGGAAAATGCACAAAAGCTGTTTAATTCTAAAAAATTGATTGAACTGGGATAAAGATGCGAATTTATCGAAGTAGAGAAATGCTACGGCATTCTTAAACACATAGATTTGGATGTTGACGTTAAAGACATTCCGTCTTTATTTACTACGGCAGATGCTGACATTGTGTCGGCGATGCGCTTACGAAGGTTGTCCGCGGAAGGAAAATGGGTGGACTGCGAGACAGTCCGTCTCTGTTTCAAGAGCTCATTTCTGCCCTCTTATGTCTATGGTTACGGCTGCAGATTCAAAATTGAGCCCTACACGTTCCCGGTTTCACAGTGCTCGGGTTGTTGGAAATTTGGACATTTAGTAAAATTCTGCCCCACAAAAAAAATTGTTTGCCCCAAATGTGGCTCGGGCCATGTGAACTGTGAGAAAATTTAATTTAAATGTATTAATTGTAAAGGACCCCATATGGCTCTTGATAGATCTTGTCCTACATTCATCAAGGAGAAAGAAATAAGACAAATAATGTCGAAAAACAACTCTACCTATAAGAAAGCGGTATCTTTGTACAATGGAAACAAGAATGAGCGAAACCACACAAAGAATGCCAATGACATTGACCATGCTTACAGCAAACCGGCGCATTTCAGCAGGACGACAATTGGGACACCTTCATACAGCGATGTTTTGAGAAGTCAAAAATCCTTAGTAACTGATACCTCTATCCCTTTAGGACAGGTAAGTCATCATATCATAGATGAAACCGAAGACCACTTTAAAGAGGTTGCATCTGATTCGTCAGTATCAGTCACTAAACAAAGTTACATTAGGAAAAGACGCAAAAAGCAAGCGAAGAGAAGGCAGTCAAACTTTAAGCCTTCAGAGAAGGCAGCAGATGTAGATTTGGAATTTAATACGGGAAATGAGCAGGAAACAACACATGAAGAAAAGTCTTCTTTCAGATTATTTTTCAAAAAGATTAAGGATGTTTTTAAATTGGAAAGCACTTTGGAAGATAAGGTCAAAATTTTATGTAAAATGTTAGATGAGGAGTTAAGTGATTTTATCTTTAAGTTGTTGAGAGATGGTAATGTGTTAAGTAACCTGCTATCTGGTTTACTATGGCAGTAAATCCTCAAAGGATATATATGCTTAGTATTTTACAATGGAACTCGCAAAGTCTTAGGCCCAAGTTAGTGGAATTTGATACGCTACTGACTCAAGAAAAAGTACACATAGCTTTGGTGTCTGAGACTTGGTTGGAACCAAATTCAGACTTAAATATAAGTAACTATAATATTTTTAGAAGGGACAGGGATGATTCGTATGGTGGCGTTTGCTTGATAATTCACAAGTCAATCAAACACAGTTATGGATCGTTCCAAATACTGGCATTGAATGCATAAGTGTTTCTCTTTTGAACTGTAGCATATTGCAAAATATTGTTTTAGTGTATTGTCCGCAGACTGTCAAGACCTCTCAAACAGACTGGGATTTTATATTTTCCAAATTTTCGTGTAAAACATTAATAGCAGGAGATTTTAATGCTCATCATTCTAATTGGTCCTACAAAACTGATGCAAGGGGCTCCCAGATTTTTGATGTAGCTCTTGAACTAGAGTCAAGTCTGTGAACGGTATACTTCGTCAAACATCACCAGATATTTCTTTTGTCTCTGCAGACGTTGCAATAAACTTTACTTGGAATGTCACAAACGAAAATTTAGGTAGTGATCATTTGATTATTAAAATGAAGGTTAACTATGAAGAGTCAATCATGGAAATTAACAAACGAAATTTTAAGTTAGCTAATTGGAATTTGTATCGGGAAAGTATTGAACAGATAATAAGTTATCCAGACGATAATTCTGAAGTACAACATCTGTATAATTATTTTGTGGATCAGCTTTATGTAGCAGCGGACAAAAGTATTCCTTTTGTTAGAGTGTGCCCGTATCCAAACATGAAATTCAAACCGAAACCGTATTGGAACAGTTCGTTATCACAATTAGTAGCTGCTAGAAGGCTTGCTTTAAGTAATTTTAGAAAAACCCAACCCCTCAAAATTTAAACATATTAGACCAGAAGATTGCTGCTGCCAAAAAGGCCATATTACGCGCTAAAACAGATTGCTGGCATAGTTATTGTAGTAGTGTAGATGAGTCTATGTCGGCCTCAGACATGTAGCAAAAAATGCGTTGGTTTAAAGGTTTTAAAAAGAAAAGTCACAATTTTTCAGTGTTATTTAAATCAATAATGCTTGATAGCCTCGCTCCTGATTTTGTACTACCACAAGCACCTAGTTGTAAGTCTAGCAATCCTCTTTTAGAATCAATGTTTTCAATGCACGAATTAAAAAATTGTCTTAAGAAAAAGGATACTGCTCCAGGGGATGATGGAGTCACATACTCTATGTTGTTTCATTTACCTGAACGCGGATTGGAGTTCCTTTTAAACATTTATAATCTTATTCTTAAAACTGAGTGCGTACCTTCCCAGTGGAGAGAAATAAAAGTAGTTTCTGTTCCTAAACCAGGCAGTAATAATAATTCTTCTTCCAAAATAAGACCCATTTCGCTAATATCCTGTTTGTGTAAGACCTTACATTTTATGTTTCTGAAAAGACTTGAATGGTATGTAGAGAAGAATATTTAAATTATCTTTAGTTTATTATTTTTTTGTACGAGATCAATTACACGTCCGATAACTTCGAGCTGCTGCGTTCTAACCTACAGATGGCTTGCCTTCATTTCATTTCCAACTTTAACACCATACAAATAAAGTAGCTATTACAAAATCTGCAAACGTGGGTAACAGTATTCTAAAATTGGCTTTATTTGTAGGTCGTTAAAGTTGAATAAGAAATGAAGGCAACCTATCTGTCAGTGGTAAACTTTATGTAATTTTACTGTAACGACACTAACTATTAAATAAAACATTTTTGTACATTATTTGTTTATTTTATTTTTATTTACATTAAGTATCATCTTACACTATCATTACAGGAATAAAACCTAAGGCGATAGAGAAGGGCCTTAACAACATATCCATACTAATATTATAAATGTGAAAGTGTGTTTGTTTCGTTATCCTTCTTTCAACTGAGCGACGTCAGTGAGATTTTTTATATGTACAGTCAAGGGCAAAAATATGTATACACTTTAGTACCTTGTCACTTTAACCACTGTGACAGTTCATATATATGGCAGTTTAAATATGACGAAAATAGACAAGGTACTAAAGTGTATACATATTTTTGCCCTTGACTGTACATAGATGAAGGGCTGGAGAGTCACATAGGCTACTTTTAACAACGGGAAAATATTTAAACATTAAACTACCGTCAGACTCACTCATACTGAAAATAAACGGATCATTTACGCTTAAAACGAGTTTAACTCGACATGTTTCAAGTACTTATGTGTTTCATGTACTTATGTGTTGGTTTTTTGTTTGCGACCAGGGCGGTAGCGCGCAGTGCGCGTTTGGCAGCCGCCGTGACGTGTGACTCAGGGAAGAAAGGATACGGATTAGCCCGAAACATGTCGAGTTAAATTCTGTTTGTGAGTGATCCGTTTATTTTCACTGTGGGAAAATAAATAAACAAATAAAATAAATAAATATCATGGGACAATTCACACCAATTGACCTAGTCCCAAACTAAGCAAATAAAAAAAAAAAATAAATAAATAAATAAATCTTTATTCAAAATAGGTTTTTACAATATAAAACTTAAGTCTAAACAAATTAAAAGTGAAGAATGACACATGCCTGAACTAGGAAGATCCTGTGTCTCAGGCGAAAAAAGGACTTACACAACTAAACATAACTATATGAATTAAGTTAAATTTAATTAAATTAACACATGCAGAAAAAATAAACCGCTATGTAGGAAATCTTAGTACTAAGGTAAATTAGGAAACATTATTAACAATAACATAAAAAGTACCTATTATCAAAACAATGTTTATTTAAACCAGGTCAATAATTTAAACATATATTAGATACTTATAAATCCGTGTATGATGTGTTTTCCAATATTGCTTGTTATACATTTTTTTAATTAGGTACGACAATCAAGTATCAGTGTCATCAAAAATTGCAACTGTAAAGTCTAAACTTAAGAATAATTATAGCGTAGGAGTAAATTTTCAACCTCACATATTACTGACTCAGATACACAGAAAAGATCTAGGTCATCGATTAAGTTAACATTCATACAAATAAATCGAACATAAAATAAGTAAAAGAAAAGTTCTGAAAGTAAACTTGGAAATGGCGTTCTTAGGCGTCTTCATAGTCTATTGAATTAATGTACCGTAATTCTGCAGATTTCTTAGCGGGACAGTCGGAATCGCCAGTTGTGTGATTACACGGCTTCTTAAAGTGCAGGCAAGTAGCACACTTAGGTGGATCAGACTTCTTCGCACACTCCTTCAACATATGACCTATTTCACCGCAATGACCGCAGGTGTTAGCAACCTCTCGGCATGTCTTCGCCGCATGACCGTACTGCTGGCACTTGTAGCATCTTGTAACAAGGGTAAAATCTCTTACCGGGCACGACGACCAATTGACAAACACCCTTTCCTTCGATATTAAGGCCTTTCGTATAAGTGCAGAGACTTCTATTACATAATTGCAGGACACAGCGTCTTTCTTGCCAGACTTATGACTTAATTTAATTGAGGTCAAGAATTTCTCAGGCGTCATATCTTGAAGTGAATCTGCTAGGTTTTGTTGGTACAAACAGTCAAAAACCTCTGCTTCTTTCATAGACGCGGGCACTCCGATGATCACAATTCTTGGCCTGCGCTTTTGCGGCTCATCGACAGAGAGTCCTGACGTAGTCAGTTGTGCTGACAGTTTAAGCTTCTCGATGTCAGCTTTGGTGTCGGTGCTGATGATAACACCGCCATTTTTTGTTTTGCGCAAACCTCTTATATGCAGCTTCATTTGCACTGGTTGGATAATCTGTTGAACGAGAGTTTTAGTCTCTTCGCTCGTCTTTACCTTATCAATAGGGAAGATAGCTACAGAGCTTGTCTTGATGGGCTTAATATAATTGTCTGGGCTTTTTTTGACCATGTCAGCGAAAGAAACTGCTCCCATATCCGGTTTTGAAGACTCTTCGATGCTATTTTTGAGGTCTAGAAGTCTTTGCGACAGATCATTATTTTCTTTAAGGGCTTGAAGGGACATGTGGGCTTGAATGGTTTTCTGTTTCAAAGATTGATACTGCACGGCCAACTGAGACGTCACATGTCCCACATTACGGCACAGATTACTAATCCTCAGCTTCTGGTCAGTGTTCAATTTACCTTCAGATGAAACAGTGCACACCTCATTCAGGTACTGCTGGATGGCACTCATCCAGTTTTGGATCTGGGAAGTAGCCACTAATTCGGGAAGGTCGTCTAACTGCGGGGCGGGCACAGGTGGTGCGGGCGAGGCTGCGGGCGGAGGGCTGCGCCGCGTTAGCCCGCTCCGGTTGAAAGGACTGCCATCCATTTTTCCTTTTATGTTATTTTATGAAGAAACACTGATCATTATAATTTAAAAGTTCTATCAATATTTCACACAACACGAGTAACCGAGTGACCCAGATGAGTCTTAGGTACCGAGTCCGCACGATGAAGATCTAGGTCACGATTTAGCAAGTGTTTTAATTAAATTAAACACACGTCCGCACGCATCAACGGTCGGCAACATCATCCAAAGCTTGCACTATGGGTAGGTAGGTATGTACTAGACAACGGATAAACATACTTATATAGATAAATACATACTTATATACATATTAAGCACCCAAGACCCGAGAACAAACATTCGTATTTTTCATACAAATATCTGCCCCGACACGGGAATCGAACCCGGCACCTCAAGCTTCGTAGTCAGGTTCTCTAACCACTAGGCCATCTGGTCGTCTAATCCCACAGAAAAAAACGTTTCTAAAGTTATTTAATAGCATTATAAATATTATTATATGCAAGGCAACTCTTTTGAATTCACTCAGAGTGACTATCGTTTTGTTCAATGTCCTTCATCAATAGTCATGGTCATGCTTTGTGGGCGGTACTCGTGGTCAACGCTCCTGGTGCTGACGATGTGCTTGTATACGAACGCTGACAAGCGAGGGGTGCGCGTGCGCTCCGGTGACGTCAGATCCACCTCGTAGAGCCCGAAGCGTTCGCTGGAGACATATCAAATATACGTTACTTGTAATAATAAACTAAAAGTAATAGTGAAAATTCATACTAAGATTATAAATGCGAAAGAGTATACCGCTGAACCAATTGAAATGAAATTTAGTATAGAGATAGTTTGGTCCCGGGAAAGGTCATAGGATAGTTAGTTTTTATCCCAGAAAATTGCATAGTTCCCTTACCTTAAAAATAATGTTAGTACTTAAAAGCTAAATTTGATTTCACATATATCTAAGTAATATTGAAAAGTAATTTGTTACATAAGTATTAAATTAATCAAATAATTTGAAGATTTATTTTGCTTTATAATAAACTCCATCTAACTCACGTGTAACCCTCCATCCACTCGAAATTATCCATCAGACTCCAGGCCATGTAGCCTTTCAGCCTGACCCCAGCATCCAAGGCATCCAGGCACTCCTCTAACTTGGCATTGTAGTAGCGCACTCGGTCTTCGTCCATCAGACCAGCCTCCAGGGTCTGGGACCAGCCGTTCTCGGTGACATAAATAAGTGGGTTGTTGTAGCGAGATTGTATGTCCAGTAGGACGTTCAGAAGGCTATTGGGAGCCAGCTGTAGAGAGAACAATAACTTTAGAATCAACATCATCTGCGCATACGCCTCCTCTAAGAATGAGAAGTTGTGCTGGAGTTTTGACACAAGCCCAGCGCAAATTTGGGACTTCACACACGCAATCAAATTGCTTCATAAATGTAACGATCGTATTTTAATATGTAAGTAATTTTGCTCATGGATTTCGATTAGCTCAAATAGCAGGAACTTGAATTTTAAATCAAGATACTCTGCTTGAGAATCCTTTGGTCAAGACACTACTTAGGCTGCCACGGCAATTTAGAGTAGGATTTGATAACGGTGTACTAAACATACAACATCATTGATGCCCTTTAACTAATTGTATTGTATTGTATTGTATGATGATGATATATAACGTGTTCATTACAACTTTCGTATGCTCAGTGTCATTCAAAACTTTAATGGTTTATTAGCGTCTTTTTCTACCTCCATTATTTCACTTTTAAGTGTGTGAAGATTATGCATTAATATATGTTCTGTTTCAGCTCTTACCCTCAACCATGAAGACGCTGCAAGTGGCCAAGCCTCATCTACTGTCCACCCAACATCTATATCATCGTACATGGATGGAACTGCCTGTTCAATCTTAAACTCCGTAGCCGACACCAAATACGAAGTATAATGGTTCAACCCAAAGAAATCATACGTCCCTCTGACGTAGGCTTTCTCTTCTTCAGTGAAATCAGGCAGACGAGATCTTGGGTAACCCTGCTTAGCACTTTTCTCAGCTACTATAGCAACTAAATCTTTAGGGAAGCCACCTTCTTCTGAGTAAATGGGATCCGTGTAAATAGCCCACTGAAAAATAATTTGAATGTTACAATCTGGTAAAGAGAAAACTGAGGTGTCAAAAACTGCAACAGCTGCTACTACGCCAGACCGGTGACGTGACAAACGATTAAATACTCGTAATACTCTCTCTCTAACTCGTCTCGACCGATCAATCATCATATAATCAGCCTATAGCAGTCCATTGCTAGAATAGACCTCCCCTAACGAGCGCTATTGCGCCCTGACCTTGGCTCTACGTATCCAGCTTCTACCAGCAGCTTCTCGTAGATCCTCATTCCATCTGGCTGAAAGGCGGCCCACACTACGCTTGCCAAGACGTAGTCTCTACTCAAGAACTTGTTTGCTCCGTTAGAGTGAAGTTCTGCTAACAGACCAAGCAATGCACAGAGAAATTTCTCGGTGCTATTCATTAGTCGTAGCCGGGTTGAGAGATCCAAATTTTAAGCCATCAACGTGGACTGAATAGAAGATTATCACTACTAAAAATCTACAATACCAATACTTAAAGAACATCCTTACATCAGTCTGTTTCCTCAGTTCAGCTGCATAGGCATCTTCGGCAGAATCCGTCAATGGTTCGAAGTTATGTAGATTAGTCGTGTAACCAAACACACCCCCTTGACTTGGGCGGAATTCTTTGTCATAAGCATGGTAAGCTTTAGCATGCGCTATTACTAAATGCTTAGCGCAAATGTACTCCCCGATGCCAGTAGCATTTAAAATCGGCGCTTTAGTTGAATAACCGTAACCCTGATAGCAAACTTCTCTAGGCTCATTGAAAGAGATCCACAGCTTAACTCTGTCACCGAATAATTGGAATGCTAGTCTCGCATAGTCTTCAAACCAGACAGATATCAGAGGGTTCACAAAGCCGCCTAACTCTTGGAGTTTCTGTGGCAGATCCCAATGGTATAATGTTACCATGGGTTGAATGTTGTACTTCAGCATTTCGTTTATATAGTTGTTGTAGAAATCAACTCCGGCTTGGTTGACTTCGTTGGTGAAGCCTGAAGGCAGGATTCTAGCCCAGGATAAGGAGAACCTGTAGGCGTCCAAGCCTAGCTCCCTCATCATTTCGACGTCGCGTTTGTAGTTGTGGTAGGAGTCGGCCGCTATGTCTCCGTTGCTAACATCCGTGATGACAGTGGGGTTGGTGTGGGTCATATGGTCCCAGATATTTTCGCCTTTACCTGTAATAACAAAGGGCTTTAAATTTAGAACTACGTCAAATGAATACTAAGCTTATTAATAAAAATTTGCTGCTTAAAGGGATACATGTAAATATTCCCACTGCTGTGTCTCTTCTTTTTTTCAACAATATCCTCCTGACAAAGGCGTCTGTCTTGGTGTAGGTGTCCAATCAAACATCAAAAATTAAACAAATTAATAGAAAACAAGCAAGGTCCAGAATGGTAACTTATTAAGAGGACCGGATTAACCATTCAGCGGAGCAGACAACTGCCTAAGGACCCCGCATCGCCAAAGGGCGCACGCAAAATAGAGTAATTAAAAGGGTTTCGGAGTAATAAGTAATTGAATTGGAAAATTTGTATCCTCAACGACAATAAGTATTCTTGCTATTTTTCGATACCAGTTGATTAGATTTGACTTCTTGAAAAGTGCGGTTGATATTGGCTGAAAGGGGCCACGAAAATTGCATTGCCGACCGGCCCAATATTTTTAATCCAGGCTTGCTTATTAAATAGTTCAAATAAAAGTTTTTCATTCTTATTTATAGCTTTCTACTTACCATCTTCATCCCAAGCGCCTTCAATCTGGTAGGAAGCCGTGGCGGTGCCAAAGAGAAAATCATCAGGGAATTTGCGCTCCTGCCGCGGTATGGCGCTGCATGCAGCTATCAAGCTGGTTATAATAATAAAGTGTGATTAGTAAAATAACTGCAAAGTTCTTTAAAACAGCGGAGGGTATGCATAGTGTGACCAGTCCCGTTTTGAACGGGGCTGTCCCGCTCTCAGGTACTCTGTCCGTTTCGCGGTATCGCGGTATTCACTAGTACAATTATTGTACCAGGGGGATCAAATTATAGGTGATCCTAGTAGATACCGTGGTCCGTTTTCATAAGATTTAAAATAACGACACGTAAGCGGTAGTCGGACATGTATTTTCTTTGATAAACAAGTTGCGAGCAGAAAAGAAAAATCAATTATGTAGATGTCTGCGTAGTTTGAACTATGTTAATAGTAATTGTTAAAGATAATACTTTAAAAATCTTGCCAAGAGTTGTACAAACATTTTGGAAGTTGTCTCCCATTTCTAAAGTATATTTGCGCATGCATCGGAATAAAATTAAATACAAAGTTGGGTGGTACCGTAAAATGGGGTGAGTTGGGTCGAAAACGAAGTTCAAACCTGGATAAAACTTTATTTTTATATGTGGCACATCGATCGATTTTTGTCAGTGATTATTTGTTGCTTCATTGCATAGTTTCAACGAAAAATACATAATAGTAGGCAAACCCAGCTCACCCCGAAGTTGGGGTTATAAGGGCTAGCAATGGGGTGAGATGGGAAAATTGCTAGGGTTGACACTTTCGGATTAAAACAATAGCTTGACTTGTCAAGAGAATTTTTTATTAATGTAGCAAAATTATGTTTTATTTATGCTACTACTTAAACCGGTTTAATGTTTTCTGTAAGTTGTGTTGTGACCCTTATTTTTATGGCATATAAATAGTTTTTTAGATCAATTGAAAAAAAATACTTTGATCGAAATAGGAAGGTGAATCCCATCAAAAACATTAATATTAAATTAATGACCTGCATGACACACTATGACACGTCGACAGATAGAAACGTCTATCGACGTAGTGTCACAATTTTAAAATAATATTTACCATTTTATCATAATGTAAGACACTTTTGACTCTTATGTAAATCGACAACCCTGAACTACGAACACCAACTACCCCCTCTATCATCCCGGTACACCCCGTTCGTAACACCAACTCTCCCCATTCATGACCCAACTGTCCCCGTTGTCGACCCAACTCACCCCTCAGTCAGTACATCCCTGCTCTCCCCATAAAAATCCTCAAATGCGTTTAAATTGTTTTCTATGTTAAAACCATTATAAATAAAGAAAATTTAACTTATGTTTTTCTGTTGCCAATAAGCCATATAAGTATATAAACGATACCCGAAAGGTGGATGAACACTTACTTTGGCAAACATCACATAGAAACAAAGTTAAATTCAACTAAAAATTCGCCGCTTTCGAGCATCAACTTTGACAGTGAATTTGTGTTTCAAAATTGTATGATTTGGCAGCTTAGTGTTGCGAAAAGAAGAAAAAATATGTCTAAAAACATAATCAAATTACTTTGAGAGCAACCTGAGCCCAAAAATCAAAGTAGCTACTGAAAAAGAAATTCTGGATTCGCAACCCAACTCCCCCCGCGAACCCTACTCACCCCATTTTACGGTAAGACGTTTTTCATAATTATTATACTAAACGGGACTTATCGCGCAAACAATATTTAACTCGACGTTTCGGCCACATTGCAGCAGCCGTGGTCACGAGTTAAGTGAGTTTAGTAAGTATAATAATTTTATAATGAGTGAAAAACAGTACATATAAAATAAGACGTTTGTTATTGTAAAAAGAAGATTATTTCTTCCCAAAACCAATTGTTTGCCCGTTTTAAAGTGATAAAAAAATCACTTTAGACCTTTGATCAATTATAACTGCTTTAGACATACAGTATTAATGATAATGATTATAAGTATACTCCATTATCAAGCGGGAAGTTTGGAGGCTAAGTACCTAACATTAGTAATGTGCAATGTCAATAAAAAAAACTTTTTATTAAGTACTTTTTTAAATTGAGTTTTCAATCAATTTTGGAGTTCCCATACATAGAGCTACAACGTCGAGACTTGGATACCTACTATTAGTTTGTATGGGTACTTATTTTAAAAAAAGTGCCCACTTTTTAAATGAAGTCATTTTGGGCTTTCGCAATAATTTCGCACATAAATTTCGAAAAAATTGGGACGGAGTGAAATAATATGGAATACTCATGTCACAAAACGAGTTTAACTTGACATGTTTCGGGCTAATTCGGAGCCCCTTCCTCTTGGAGGAACACGCTACGGCTGTGGCCAAACGACGTATGTAGGTACGTGCGTGAGTAAAACTCGTTTTGAGTCGTGAGTATAGTTGGAATTTTATAAGCTGGGGGTTTAGGACTGCAGACCTCATCCGGTAAAGATAACATTGTTCTCGTTTGTTCTATTATGGACGCACTACAACGCCGAAGATCCACCTGAGTACCGCTTACAATGACGAAAGGCCTTTCTTAATGAGTTAAGCTTTTGCAATTTCAACCTTGTAACTTAGAGAAGACGGTAGCTATTTGTTTGCATTTTTTGTTACTTGTTCTGATTTGTTATTAGCGGTATAGCGGTAGGCTTCAACAAACGAGAACAATGTTATCTTTACCAGATGAGTTCTGCAGTCCTTAACCCCCAGCTTATAAAATTCCAACTATACCTAATCCGTATTAATTCACTATAAGTGAGTCTCACAGTAAGTAGTTTCTTGTTTATTAAATAGTGGGACGTGTGTGAATCCTTAACCCTCGAAAATATAATAAGGTATCTCATATTTAAGTACATACCCCAATAGTAACAATATCTTCATCCTGGAGCCGATGCCGAACTAAATGCGATGAACAAAACGGGATTGTTTTATTGATCTCAAACGATTTAGTTAGATAACATTGGGTTTTTCTCAATTATCTCACACTTATCTATTATATAAAGATTTCTACGTAAAAGTTGTGTAATGATACATAGCATTCCGGAATTTCAAATTCTAGATAATATTTTTTTTTTCTAAGATTAGGGTACTGTGATAGAGAATACCATTTTTCAAATTCAATAGGTATTTATTTAGACTGTCTGGTAGACATCATATTCTCATGTTGATGAGCTGATGATGGAAGGTAAAACTCCTTAACGGTTAGGAGTTGAGGATATTTTTTCAAATATTATAGTACGTGTAGACCGATAGTTGTATTCTTTCAGGTTATCCAGGTGAGCTGATGATGGAAGGTTAAACTCCTTAACGGTTAGGAGTTATAGGAAGTTTCTTTATATAACATATGCACGTATAGCCCTTTTACTTGTATTCTTTCTGGTTATTCAGATGAGCTGATGATGGAAGGTATATAGCTCATTAACGGTTAGGTCACACAACACCTTAACAAGATATTATAATATGTATAATATCAATGTTAAGTAGGTACACAGCGCTTCCAGTTACTCGAGTTTCCGTAGAAGGTAAGAAAACATTGAATTATACCTAATGCAGGACAGGGGAAGTAATAATAGGTTTTATATGAATATATTGGTGACGTACTTACAGTCATCACTTCTAACAAGCTTTGTTTGTCCGTAACAGCAAGTTTTCCTCAGGCTTATACTCAGGTTTTTTAGGGTTCCGTAGCCTACAAGGAACCCTTACAGTTTCGCTTTCCGTGTTTGGGTCACAGAAACCTGTATGCTTACTTGCTTGATATCTTGGTTCTTTAGATTACTCATCATGGTACACGCGAGCGAAGCCGCGGGCAAAAGCTAGTTTAATTATATTTTTAGTATTTGTTGTTATGGCGGCAGCAGTAATACATAATTGGTAAAAAATTCAAGTGTCTAGGCATTTGTAATATATTAAATATCGGCCGCGACCGGGATTCGAAAATTAAGGAAGTTAGGATAAGATATACATACTTAAAAAACCGGCCAAGTGCGAGTTGGACTTGCGCACCGAGGGTTCCGTACAAATTTATATGTATCTATGAATATCCAGTCTTAGCAGACCCCTGCTCCTAAGCAAAATTTGCGCAGTGTGGGATCATTGTAGATTGGTTACTGATATAGACGGACAGACAAAAAAAATTATGCTTTTCGCAATTTTTTCTTTATCTGTGCTATAAGACCTTGCTTCGTACCAAATTTCAAGATTCTGAATTCACGAGAAGTACCCTGTAGGTTTTGATTCCCTTGCGAGTGTCGAAAATTTGCGGCATAAATAGATTGGTTACTGATATAGACAGGCAGACAAAAAAACCCTAAAATTTATGCTTTTCGCAATTTTTCATTTATCTGTGCTATAAGACCTTGCTTAGTACCAAATTTGAAAATTCTGAGTTCACGGGAAGTACCCTGTAGGTTTTGATTCCCTTGCGAGTGTCGAAAATTTGCGGCATAAATAGATTGGTTACTGATATCGACAGACAGACAAAAAAAATTATGCTTTTCGCAATTTTTCCTTCATCTGTTGTATAAGAACTTGCTTCGTACCAAATTTCAAGATTCTGAGTTCACGGGAAGTAAGTATTTTCGGCATAAACGGCTGTATCTTTTGATTGCGTTGACTTAGAAGTTTGATTTTTTCACAGCTCTAAGGGACAGTACATTTGAGTATTTGATATAAATTTCAGCTTGATACCTCCACGCGTTCCTGAGAAAAAGGGTCTTGACAGACGGACGGCTGGACAATAAAGTGATCCTATAAGGGTTGGTTTTTTTTCCTTTTGAGGTACGGAACCCTAAAAACAATTAAAGTACCGGAAACAAAACAGTAACGAACAAGAAATGTCTTAAATTAATATTTATAAATCATTCTTCTGCGATAACACTTCATATTTAGTTTGGGCACGCCAATGTTCGTCGCTGACGTTTACAATGATATTTGAATTGAATGGACTTCGCTTTCGGTGCTAGGTAGTTTTAATTAACCGACTTCATTTTGACACAGTATTTTGATTCGATTTGTTTAGTTGAGTTGCAGTAACCTTGCGCTGTGATAATAAATATGTCTACTATCTCGTCTATCTCGTTTTATACTTAGTCATTAGTAAGTTGCGAAGATAATTTTAATTACATAGTCGTGATAAAAAGTGATAACCATTGAAAATTAATGTTGATTATTTCAGTGTGATTTGTAAATGGAATGAAGACGGACGCTTGAGGACGAGAATGTTTGTAATAACATGTATTTTAAGGTAATTATTTGTTTTAAACTCTGAATGTGTAACAGAAATTATTAAATAGACTATTCTAGTCTCATTAAATTTAATTGTTATTAGTTTTAATTATTTTTTATTTTATTTATTTAAGTCTAAGTTGCTAATCAGCGTTGTGGTTTAGGACAGTATTATGGAGCTAATTCCTTTCGGATTTTGTAAAATATGTAACAGATTCTAACACTATTATATTACAGAACGATAACAGTATAACAGATTGTAACAGACTTGACGGTACTGGTTATTACAAGCTTTACTTTGAACTGCATGTGCTGTTACTTTTGGTCAAATCTTGGAAGTTAAATTTAACCCACTTCCAGTAGTCAGATTGATTTTAAACTTGGTAAATAGTATGACAAGGCAGGTACAACCAACAATAAGTAGAGTCGGCATAAAAAATTACATTTTTAAAAAAACTTTTTGTTTCTTTGCTTAGAATAACATCCCACTGCTGGGCTAGGGCCTCTCCTCTGTACTGCCAACTTGCCCTACCAGCAATTGTCTGGACAGTTACTCAAGACCGCACCTAGGTTTTCTACCATCTTCCACCATTTAATTTTTGATTATTTTCATCATTACATCATCAGGGCAGCATTTGATGTGTTGAAGTTTTCTGTGGCTCCCCATGACGCTGACACAATCACAGTAGGTGTACTTGAGCCTCGTTAAAATATTAGAAAAAAAACCATTAGTTTTAAGCCAAATAAGTCTTTATTTCTCCCAAGTTAATGTTTAATTTTCAGCTTATTGGTAGCTGTGTCAGGGTACACAGACCACAGGCAGAGGAGCTTCAAAGACAAGTTTCTCTTTGGAACAGCATCCTCGGCTTACCAGGTCGAGGGGGCTTGGAATGGAGATGGTAATTAAATCTAATATATAAAAATCTCGTGTCACGGTGTTTGTTACCGAACTCCTCCGAAACGGCTTGGCCGATTTTTATGAAACTTTTTTCTCTACACTCGCGGTAGGTCTGAGAATAGGTCGTAGGCTATTTTTTATCCCCACCACCCCCCCCATTCTTCGCAGACGGAGTCGCGGGCAACAGCTAGTAATATATGTAATTAATTATGCAGAGAGCGGAATTTTCACGGCAAAATATAAGACTGTTGCAATCAAGCTAGTGTTAGAACCAATTTTTTATCAATATTGATAGTTGTGCAATAGAAGAAAAAAACGGTCCACTAATTAAAAAACATATTTAATACAGAATTTTATTTTCCCTTCATTAGAAAATGGTTCTAACACTAGGTTGAGCGACCCCCTTAGTTTTGAACTTTATTTTATTTTTAGTTTTTGTTGTTATCGGCATCAGAAACACATCATGTGTGAAAAATTCAACTGTCTAGCTATCACGGTTCTTGAGATACAGCCTGGTAACAGGCGGACGGACAGACGGACGGACAGCGAAGTCTCAGTAATAGAACCCTAAAAATGCTTAGGTTATCCAGGATACGAAATTTGTGTAACCATAGCAACGGGTGGCTAAAAAAAGTTGATTTACCCACCTATTCAAATTGAAAAGTTATAGAGACGGACTTGCCTTATAGTGGTTAATTGACAAGATTCCATATTCCTAAGGCTTTAATTTGATTCGTTCTCTGTATTCTGTTTGGAAAGAGAAAGACGCTAAAGTTTTAAATTTTCACTAGGATTATTAATTAATTTATAACAATTTTTTTAAGATGTGTTTTTTCCAAAAGGGCATAACTCCAAAACTACCACACAATAGATCCATTACTTTTGTCTAGTCTCTATTAAAAAAAAGCGATGACGTAAATCTGACGTTGAGGTTGTAATCAAATTTAAAATTATTACAGTTCTTTTTTTGGTGAAAAGGGCAAAGGGAACATATCTATTCTGTGGTAGGTAGTATTGGTAAATTCAAATATTTTTTTTTAAATTCTTTTATTTTTTTAAATATGGAGAAATAAATTATAATAAATATATTTCCGTGTTTAGGAGGCAAAACTCTTTCTATTCCTGTAGTAATTTTCAGGTGATAAAAAAATGAAATCTCGTCAATTCGTGTTTTATGTCTATTTTTTTTTCAGGCAAAGGTCCCTCGGTTTGGGACCGTCACTTCCACAGCAGCCCAGACCAGCCAGCGATCCCAGGAGACGTGGCCAGCAACTCTTATCACAATTACAAGCGCGATGTGGAGATGCTGCGGGAACTAGGGGTGGACTTCTATCGGTTCTCCGTGTCCTGGCCGAGGATACTGCCTTCAGGTGAGCGGGAAGATGGGTGGATTGTGTGGCCGGGATGTTGAGGGATGGCTCTAATTCCACGATTCGCGCACACAGTTTAGGCAGTTATTTAAAGTTGTTATAAGTTACAGTAAAAAAAATCCTGGTGGCCTGGCGGTTTGCCCTATGGCCTCTCAAAGAGAGGATCGTGGGTTCAAATCCCGGCTCGCACCTCCGAGTTTTTCGGAATTTATGTGCGAAATTACATCTGTAAATTTACCAATGAGATTTAAGGTGAAGGAAAACATCGTGTGTAGGTATACCTGCATACACCTGCGAAGAAATTATAAATAAATAATATAAGCCTGTGCCCTACAGTGGCCCGTATATAGGCTGGAATGATGATGATGATGATTATATTCATTGGTCCATATAGCATAGCACCAGTGGAAACGGGTTCAACTAAGCTATGTTTTTTTACATGGAATGATGCTTAGATTATTTATACACTAGATAGGTAGTGTCAGTAGCAAAAACTACGATACAAAACGTCCAAAAAACCCATTTGACATATAAGCCAACGATTGGCTAATATTTTTCGGGACGTTTTCATGCCGCCTAAGCTCTATCTAGTGTATAAATAATCTAAGAAAGATGTTATGACGTTGCCATGTTGATGCTTCATAAAACTTAAAAATCCTTTTCAGGTTTTCCTAACATCAAAAACGAAGCTGGTCTACAATACTATGACAACCTAATCGACGAACTGCTAAAACATAACATACAACCAATGGTTACGCTCTACCATTTCGACTTGCCCCAATCTCTCCAAGACTTAGGAGGTTGGGCCAACTCCCACTCCATAGATTGGTTCGAAGACTACGCTAAAATAGTATTAGAAAGATATGCGAAGAAAGTTAAATATTGGGTAACAGTGAACCAGCCTAATTCTATGTGTGTTAACGAGTACTTCGAAACTCCTGCGCCGGACACTACTAGGGGGATTGGAGATTATTTGTGTGTTAAGAATGTTTTGATCGCGCATGCCAAAGTGTATAGGCTGTATGAGAAGGCGTACAAGAAAAAGTATGGCGGTAAGTGGCTTGAACAGCGTTGCCAGATTTATTTTCTTTTGAGAAAAAAAATTCTTCCGTCGAAAGCGGGACATACTAAAAAACGCCGGCCATGTGCGAGTCGGACTCGCGCACCGAGGGTTTCAACAGACAGATAGACGGAGAACAAAGTGGTCATATACCTATTCCGTTTTACCTTTAGAGGCACGAAACATTGTAATGAAAATACGTTGTTTTACCAAACGTCGTCGCACAATCCCCCAAAAGTGGGACTGGGTCTGTCTGTCTCGCAAAAGAAATTCATTTTGGGTCAAAAATCGGGACGTCCCGCTAAAATGAGTTTCTGATGGCAGGTGGTTCGGACACCCAAAGGGCGACAGTCGGCGTTCTGGAGATCGAGAAACTGCAGCTGTTTTATTTTTATCTCCTGTTGTTTACTGGAAATATTTTTTTAAGTGTTCGAGATGACATTTGTGAGATTTTACGGCTGACAAGTGGTTCGTGCTCAGTACTAAGAAGAAATAGAAAAAAAAACGAAATCAACTGTCAGTTCTGTCAATGTCAAATCGTTTGCGTTTCGTTTGCTTTGCGTTTTGGTGTGCTCAGTGTGATTTTCGGACTATTTTTATCGACCTCCGCATAAAATCCGGACTTTCAATTTTACCGCATTTCTCCACGACCTATGCCCGTTAATTGGATCACGATTGAATACTTTCGATCACTATTTTGGAACTGCTTCTTGGACAACGCAAAGCAAACGAAACGCAAACGGTTATATTTCATTTGACATTGACAGAAGCGACAGTTGACTTCGTTTTTTTTCTATTTCTTCTTAGTACTGAGCACGAACCGCTTGTCAGCCGTAAAATCTCACAAATGTCATCTCGAACACTTAAAAAAATATTTCCAATAAATAAAAGGAGATAAAAATAAAACACCTGCAGTTTCTTAGTGTTGAAGTCGACCACTGTCGAAAAAAAATATAATTAGCACCTCTTCAAAAAACTTTACTTAGCCAATTGGTTGCGCAAGCGCAGTGTAAATTTGTTTTAGTAGTGCAGCGTCTGTGGCATGTCGGAGGGTTTTAAATAGCCATACCTACTAGCTTTCTGATTCTGCCATTTATATATTCTAAGTGTTGATGCCAAGAAAGCCGTTGGTCAATTATTATGCCTAAATACTTGGTAAATTTCACCTTTACTAACGGTATACATGGACATGGACATGTATTAATAAAGAAGTATACTCCTTTCCTATTCATTGTCATTGACATAATTTTCGCAAATATCGAGATGTCATCCATCACGTAATAAGCACTGTCGTAGAAGATAAACAAATTGATCCATTATGACACGGTTCTAGAGTGACCTAGGAATCAAATTGGTTGGTTGTATGTATGAATGTATGTAAATTCTTTTTTGAATACATAGTCCACAAAGAAATTCCTTTGCCACCTTAAGGTTCAACGTCCGTTGCACGACTTATAACAAAGGCCATTTTCGCTTAAAAGTCATTATGACAGTCACTCTTAGCCCGTATTCTAAGTAGAGTGCTTGAGAAGTAATTGGTCTATAATATTTCCAATCATTTATTTTCTCGATGACAGCTCCCGTAGAATGTAACTTTGTTTAGTTACGCAAAAATTAACTTTTAAATGCGAGCTATAAAAAATTCGAAACTGCCTAATTTTGTTCCTTGATCCTATATAATATTCATCTAAGACAAAATGAGTCCATATATGCAGAAGTTTTTTTTAAAGTACGATAAATAATAAACGTTTTAATAAAGTTACATTCTATGGCAATCATAACATGACATTTGTATTGCCATAGAATGTAACTTTATTAAAACCTTTATTATTTATCGTACTTTAAAAAAATACTGCATATATGGACTCTATGTGTTTTAGATGAATCTTATATGGGATCAAGGTACAAAATTAGGCAGTTGTCGCATTTTTTATATCTTGCATTTAAAAGTTAATTTTTGCGTAACTAAACGCAGTTACATTCTACGAGAGCTGTCATCGAGAAAATAAATGATTGGAACTACTATAACTACTAGGCCATCACGGCTTAATAACGTTAATACTTAAGAGGCTGACAACACCTAATTTTGTTGAAATTGATGTCATTTAAACAGTTTTTTAAGAAGAACTGTTTGTTCTAGCACATCAAAAAAATTATATGTTAATATTCATCATATTTCAAAAACCGTGGACGGACTCGATACATAATTGGACGAAATCGGCTCGATAGAAAATAATTGCAAAGATAGGTCTTAAAATCATCATTAAACGGTTCTATGTCTTTATTTTTTTGGCGTATGCGTCTGCAATTAAAAACATGAAGTCAACATATTCATACCTAAACCGCTAACGAGTCATATTTCACAAATAATCCACAGTTTTTTTTTAATTAAATATTTGCCCGATAAATTTCAATATACCCGGCTGCCCAGTAATAGCGGCATCTCCTTTACTCCGATACAAACAGACAGTGTGCGCCGACGTTGGTGTTGACAGCGCCTTAACTTTACCTTTCAGGCTCAGTGGGTATAGCCATATCTGCGAACTGGGGTGACCCCATCACTAACAGTACGGGCAATGTAGAGGCGGCTGAGAATTACAGAGAATTAGGGGTGAGTAAACTAAAGTCACCGAAATAGCTCGAAGAATCGCCAGACTCAAGCGGCAGTGGGATGGCCGATGGGGCCGAAAGGTTCTCGAATGGCTTCCACGGACCGGAAGACGCAGTGTAGGCCTCCAACAAGATGGAGCGACGACCTGGTTAGGGTTGCGGGAACGCGTTGGATGTGGATGGCGCAGGACCGGTCTGTTTGGCGAGCCTTGGGGGAGGCTTATGGTGGAAAAATGGTTTGAAAATTTTGAAATCACAAACATACATACATATACGAATGATGCAAAGTAAGATTTCTTATCAGTGTTAGCATCACCATCATCATAATTTCAGCCAAAAGACATCTCCTGAACATAGACCCCAAGGTTCGCCAAACGCGGCGCAATCCGCATCCAATGCGTTCCCGTAACCTTAACCAGGTCGTCGCTCCATCTTGTTGGAGGCTTTACTCTGCGTCTTCCGATCCGTGGACACTAATCATGACCTTTTGGCCCCATCAGCCATAAGTTCCTACGTGATATGCCCTGCCCATTGCCGCTTGAGTCTGGTGATTCTTCGAGCTATGTCGATGACTTTAGTTCTTGCGTGGATTTCATCATTTCTTATGCGATATCGTTCTCTTTTGGCTCTCGACAATTACACGACGTTGTACTAATTCCCAGTTTTTAACCGACTTCAAAAAAAGGAAGAGTTTCTACACTCGGTTTCGAGCCCGTATTGATCTCTTCAAGACTCACTTTTTTTCATTCCTAGGAAAGTGACGTGATAGTGACGTGATTGAATAACTCATAGTTTAGGCTGTGCGTTGTCTGTCAGTTTTTTTTTTTTAAATAACTGACAGACAACGTATAGCCTAAACTATTAGAGCTAGAAACTTTAAAAGTATGCCCCCATCGGCCACCAGTTCTACGTAAAAATTAATTAGTTTGATCGAATCAGACGTTACCATAAGAGTACCGGTTTTATAGCGATTGATTTTTTTTTCAGTTTGGCATATTTATGCACCCGATCTGGTCCAAGAGCGGGGATTTCCCTAAAAGGGTGAAAAACCGTATTGCCAAGCGGAGTAAGGAGCAGGGGTATAGCAAGTCGAGACTACCCTCATTTTCACAGGAGGAAATAAAACTTATTAAAGGTTAGTTTTTGGTTGCGTCAGTAAAGCACTAGTCCTACCAAGGCAGAGGAAGCGACTAGCTATCGACTATTTTATCGCTCAAGAAACGAACAAAAGATACAGATCCTGTGTCGGCAAAAGAGAGATGACCAAGTTAGGTATGAAGTATCTTTTTTATTTATTTTTCAACTTCATTTTTCATTACTTTTACGGTCATCCCGTGAAACCATATATTTCAAACTAAATACAAACTGAAATATAGATGCATAGAAAAAACCCCAGAAAAAAGACCAATGCTGGGAATCGAACCCAGATCTACTGGTGTGGTGATGGTAGACCAGTGATGGTGTAGGGGTAAGCACGCAGCACGGAACGCTGAGGACCTGGGTTCGATTCCCAGCATTGGTCTTTTTTCTGGGGTTTTTTCTATGCCTTTATATTTCAGTTTGTGTTTAGTTTGAAATAAAAGAGAGATGGTTATGTTGGTTATGGTTGGGCTGTTAACACTGCTGGCGAGGACTTTCTCTTCATTAGTTCAGTTGGCCATACACGTTACGGTTTGCCGGAGAGGTACCTGCTCACTGAGCAGCCTCCTGGTGGCCTGTACCTCTACCATGAGTTACACTAGTTTACAGTGACCGTACTCGCCAGCGAAGGCGTAAATGATTTGTATAGAGAATTGTGTACAGCGCCTCCAGCGGTCACTTACGGAAGTACAATTCTCCATACAAATAATTTACGCCGTCGCTAGCGAGTACGGTCACTGCAAACCAGTGTAACTCATGGTAGAGGTACTGCACAGTATGCTTAGTATAAGTTTTACTTCACCAAAATACTTCTCGATCGCGTTTACGTAAAAAGCTCAATTCTATGGAAACATGGACGCGCGGCCGTGGAGGCGCTGTCCATGTTTCCCTAGTAATTGATTTTTTTACGTAAACGCGATCGAGAAGTATTTTGGTGAAGTAAAACTTATACTAAGCGTACTGGTCAACCAGCGTGTATTGGGACGTTCCGGTGTACCTACAGGTTTATTGTATGGTGTAACTCGGTTGTGTGTGAATATTTTTAACCCATTTTGTCTTCAAGGTTCGGCCGATTTCCTCGGTCTCAACCACTACACGACGTTCCTGCTATCTCCTTCTACCAAGAATCACCGCTCTCCCTCGTTCGCGGATGACGTCAGCGTCGACATGACCACCGGGGACGAATGGGCTCAGTCGAGGTCTATTTGGTTGAAGGTATAAATTTACTAGCTGTCGCTCGTGACTTTGTTTGTGTCCTGTGGGAACTTTACACATTCCCGGTATAAAACATAGCCTACTAGCTGTTGCCCGCGACTCCGTCTGTGAAGAATTCATTTATCGCTATCCCGCGGGAACTATGCAATTTTTACGGGATAAAACTATCCTCTGTCTTTCCCAGGGTCTCAAACTATCTCCATACCAAATTTCATCTAAATCAGTTAGGCGGTTAAATCGTAAAGAGGTAACGGACATACAGTCGCACTTTCGCATTTTATTTTATAATATTAGTGAATGTGTTACTCTCTCATAATATAATATAGTTTTCTATAATTATATACTGCGTTAACTTTAACTTACACTAATTTTCACTAAATTTGAACTCTTGAGTTACACTAACTTCGAATTGCACTTTATATACCTATTGATTTAGATTTCGATGGGGGGAGTCTATGACATACATAAGGCGTTTTAGAGGGGTAAGTTCACCATAATCTCGCGCGATAGCGGGACCGTATCAAAGCGTAGCATAGATCAGTTTTAAAATCGAGAAGCAAACTTTATTTTTTTAAATGTCTTTGTTTTTGTATGTCTCGATTATTTCTCTTTTTTTTTCAGAGCGCCCCCTACGGCCTCTACAAAGTTTGTTTGTACATCAACAAACACTACGACTACCCCCCAATGATCATAACTGAGAATGGTTGGTCTACCGACCCTGGTCTGGAAGACTCGAGCCGTTCGGAGTACATCCAACAGTACTTGAAGGCTTTGCTGCTAGCCATCGAAGACGGAACTGATGTGCTGGGGTACAGTTATTGGAGTCTCATGGACAATGTGGAGTGGATGGCTGGAACTGAGTGAGTTGAAATCATAGAGTTTATGTTGTGGACCGGAAGATGCAGTATGGACGCAGATGGAGCGACGACCTGGTTAAGGTTGCGGGATTGCGTTGGATGAGGATGGCACGGGACCGATCTGTTTGGCGAGCCTTGGGGAGGCCTATGTTCAGCAGTGGACGTCTTTCGGCTGAAATGATGATGATGATGACGATAGAGTTTATTAAGTTTATACAGTATTTATACACAACTATCCAACAACTACTAAGGGGCTGTTTCACCACCCATTGATAAATTTTAACTGACGGATAAATGTGATGCCGTCTCCGTCTATTCGAACAAAACAAACAGAGACGGCATCACATTTATCCGTCAAATAAATTTGATCAATGGATGGTGAAACACCGGGGGTAAAAGTAGGTAAATAAGAAAAAAGAAAACAATATGTAACGCGTAAAATGTAATGTATAATAACAGTAATTATAACTCACAGTGAAAATAAACGGATCACTCACGTCTTAAAACGAGTTTAACTCGACATGTTAGAGAGAGAGAGATGTTTATTTACACATATTCGATACAAACACAGAAAAAAAATACATTTGACACGAAATATACAAATAAATATCGAATACCTAGTATAAATTGGGCCCCACTCAGCATAATGTTGAGGCAAGCCACAACGCTGTTTATCAGTGGGACCCATTTAAAACTAAACACAAAAAACATACACACTGTAACGACACGAACGCCGGCGAACAGTTCGCAACAAAAACCTAATTGGGTGTTACGGGCTTATCCATAGCCCTTCTTCCCGGAGTCACACGTCACGGCGGCTGTCAAACGCGCACGCAAAACGCACGCTCGCCTCGCTTTTAACACGTTCGCAAATCGCCAGTGTGATAACTTGATAAGGCTCTAAGATGTACTAATAAAAAGCCCTTCCCGTATTATCAGGGAGCGTTTTGGCCTCTACGAAGTGGACTTCGAGTCCCCGGCCAGAACCAGGACGGCTCGCCAGTCAGCCCTCGTTTACAAGAGGATCATAAAGAAGAGGATCGTCGAGGAAGGATGGAGGCCCAAGAACCTGAAGATAGGCATCAGCAAGAGCAAGAAGACTGTTAGGGTGGAGTTGTGAGACATTTTAAGTGGTAAGTGGAGTGGGGGGATTGAGCCAGAGTAGCTAGATGGGGCAACAATTATTTACAAATAGGGTGAGCAAAAAATCTTGTATTAAAAATAGAATTAAAAAAAAAAATTATTCGAAATTGGATAGATAAATAATGTACAGAATCCCTTATACATATGGAATCAGATGTAAACGGCAACGGTTAAAAACACGATGACGCCCAAATACAAAGATTTCTGATGACTGAAGACAAATTAGATTTGTCTTAGTTTCGAACCTGCGCACAAACTAGTACCTGCTATATTAATTAACTTTGAGTTTTTTTTTAATTTCTGTTAAAAGGTTATTAGAGCTTGTCTACCTACTTATCATTTTAAATTAGACAAGCTATACCTATATTAGTATTATCTTGATTTATATGTCAATAAAACCTAAAATTTGTGTTATTGCGTTTTGTTTACTTTTGTATATTGTAATTATTTTATGCAATCCACTTTATGTACCAAAGCCCAGTGACGGTTGTGGCTGTGTATTTATTGAAGTAAACTTGTTTTTCTTGATTAATTTCGTTTCATTCATACTCAGTAAAAAGTATAAAAAGAATGACATCTACGTGTTATTGGAAGAACTACTGAAGCTCGCTGCTACTGTGTCAAAATGTTGTGAATTAGCTACTCCTCAATAGATGGCGCTGTAAGACGCTTATTCTACTGCTCAAAAGATGGCGCTAGCAGTAATCACACCTCTTCAGACTAGCATTCACCCGAATCTCTGTTCGAGTGAATCATTTGATACAGCAGTTGAATTCCTAAAAATTACATCGTGTTCTTCTTTTACGTTGTATGAAGTATACATATAATAATAATCATGGGACGATTTTCACCAATCGACCTAGTCCCAAATTAAGCAAAGTTTTGTTGTACTATGGGTATAGGTCTCATAGTGAAAATAAACGGATTACTCACGTCTTAAAACGAGTTTATCTCGACATGTTACGGGCTAATCCGCAGCCCTTCTTCCCGGAGTCACACGTCACGCCCAAGGATACGCTACGCTACGGATTAGCCCGAAATATTTCGAGTTAAACTCGTTTTAAGAGAGTGATCCGTTTATTTTCACTATGGGTGAGTCTCACGGTAGTTTCATGTTTAAAGTGTAGGTCTCTCCATGAGATAGGGATGCCCGATCTGAATCGATCTTTAGCAATACGATCTACGATTTTTTGAATCGATTCACCTCGTTGCGATCTTCCACAAGATCGAAACGCATGCCTTAGAGATCGGATAAAAAAAATCGAATGATCATTATTATTATTTATTATTTAGTTCTATACGATATCAAAGTAAACATTTCTTGACCAAAGTTTTTATTGAGATCTGTTTTCTATTACAAACAAAATAGTATACTTAACTGCAAACAATCTGCGGCTATGATAGACACTATTAAAAAATAAATTATGCAGTAGACCAGGCTTAACCTCCAAACATTGCCACAATTACTATTATTAAAAAGTTTTTTTTTGATTGGCTTTTTATGAATTAAATCCATAAGCATAATAACTCTTATTTATTTTGAGTGACTTTTTCCGCGGCTTCGGTCACGCGGGTCAACAATATCCAACGAAAACTACATTTTTGTTTTGATGGAGATAAATAGTAGCAAGGATGATATAGACTGGATTGGCAGTCGCCATAGTACGGATCGGCCGCAGTTTTTGTAGTTCGATTATTAAATGTAGACGTATACATTCGTAAGCAATAAGTATACAAAATGTAAATAATAGCCTAAATTTTACTTACAGACATACGAATGTAGCAAGGTAAATAAGAGCTGGTAAAAATAAACAACCACCTATTGAGTTCAACGTGGCCCCCAGTCACGCCCTAGCAAAATACAAACAAAACACTACAAAACAAATATGACAGCCATTGCAACAAAACATTATCCCATTTTTCCACTTATTATCTTCGGTATTTAGCATTAAAAAAAAACGTACAAAAGACAAAATCGGATAAAATACTATGTTTAAACAACACCGCGGGTGGCGCCGTACAATGGTTCATAATACACAAAATAAACAAGGCAAATTCAACCGTAATGCACCACAAATAAAGCCCAATTCTATGCACTTAAAGTTCTAAAGCTATTGAACTTCAATGAGACGTGATAGCTACCTACATCATTGTCGAATTACAAACTTAACGATGCCGTTGAATGTGGCGCTACCGTTGAACGAGTTCGCACAAATTGTTTGAAAACACGTTAGTTCACGGTTTCTCTACCGGTAAAGTAACTTGGTGACTTTAATACGGTGCAGATCAAACGTTTTCGCTTGGGTAAGTGTTTTGCTAATCGAAAGTTTTTTAAGGTTCCTTAGGGTGCCAGCGGGACCCTATTAGAGATATGTTGTGTCCATCTGTCTGGCATCTTCATTTGAACCATCATCCATTCATCTTCATCTACCATGGCGAGTGCTTAGGCTAGACGACTAAAAAAAACTGTTTAGTTCGTCAGTTAAATTATTAAAAATATTTGATACGTATTTTTTCTTTTGTTTGACAAACAAAAAATGACGAGGATACAGTGCTTAGAAGTTTCGAGTGACGTCACTATATGATACAACTTTTGCCTAAGAGTGACGTCACAAGCCCTCACTCCGGAAGTTTGATGATCTATGCCTTTGTCGATTTTTAATAATTTGATAAACCAAAAAATACGTGTCCCATATTTTTCCATAATCTAACTGACGGACTAAATAGAATGACATATTTATAACCCCAGTCGTCATCCTTGCAAAATTCCACCATAGCACCTCCCGTCGCAAATCAAACTTCCATCGTCACCATCTTAATAAATGGTGGTATACCACTGTTACGTTTCCTGCCACATACAATGAAACTGTGGTTTCATCCGGTAGAAGTGTTTCCAGACAATTCTGACATCGGGCTTTCAAGAAAAGGGTTTATACTTCCTAAAGACCGGCAACAGATCAGTGACTCTCATTGAGTTGTTGATATTCATGGGCGGTGGTGACCATCCACGAGATGAAGAGTTGCGGTTCCCTTCTGGATCTGTCCGGGAATAGCAGTGCTTGGGCCGACGCCGGGCATCGGTCAATTAAGGATATTCATTCATTGGCAATGACTCTTTATTGTATACCATAAAGAAAAAATATATAAAAAAAAGTACATAATATAAAAACGTACAGAACCTATGTTGTGCGATTCAAACTCGTACATACCTGGTTTTTTAAAGAAAAATAGTCAAAAGAACCGCCGAAGCTCTTGAGTTTTTATAGTATGTTTGGGTGCTTGATTTTTGAAGATCTCCCATGAAACCATTAAGTAAATTTGATATGGTTGCGTAATTCGCTGGTGTTATTTCTTAGAGCATTTATACAAGTGTATTGTGTGTATCGGAGTATTTCAGAAGATCCAAACAACCCTGTAATAGTGGATCTACACTGACGAGAAGAATAAAGGGTCGGTTACAAAAATGACGATAACTACAAAACCCGCAGTGATAGCTTCTTCGAGTAAAATGAGTTTAGTAAAGAGTTTTATTCTTAAGAAGAAAAAGTTTAATTGAGAATAAAACTCTTTACTAAGCTCATTTTACTCGAAGAAGCTATCATAGCTGGTTTTGTAGTTATTGTAATTTCTGTAACCGACCCTTTATTTTTGGTCGTCAGTGTATATCGGAATCCATAATATTTAATATTCACATCCATAATGCACCTAATGTTTTCCATAATGATCATTTGGGTAAGTAATACGAGATATAAAAACATATGGTATAATAGTGCAGCTGCTACAAAAACAATTTCAAAATATCTAATTTTGTAAAGTATAAACGTAATACGTACCTATCCTTGGTGGCCTAGTGGTTTGACCTACTGCCTCTCAAGCAGAGGGTCGTGGGTTCGAATCCGGGCTCGCACCTCTGAGTTTTTCGGAATTTATGTGCGAAATTACATTTGAAATTTACCATGAGCGTTACGGTGAAGGAAAACATCGTGGAAACCTGTACACCTATGAAGAAAATAAATCGTGTGTGTAAGTTCCCAATCCGCACTGGGCTCGCGTGGGAACTACGGCCCAAGCCCTCTCGTTCTGAGAGGAGGCCTGTGGAACGCATATAGGCTGGGATGGACGCAAGCATAGGTAACGCGTGCCCTCCAAAAGTGGGTAAAAGGGGGGCGCATTAGGTGTTTGGTTGTAAAATATGAACGGGTGTCACATACTTAGATTAGCTAGGTGTATATGGAAAAAGACTCGGAAACCTATTTTCAACATTCATTATTTTAATTTGACATAAGGCCTCTTAAGCAAAGGGGCGTGGGTTTTTATCGAAATTTAAAGGCCTACCGTGTTTTTGGCGCATTTATTGCATTCATTTAATCTCGTGCTGTATCATTACAAGTAAAGCTATAGTCTTGAAATTCATGTGTAAGATATTTGAGGATTCACTCTAATGACAAGTGTTTATCGAAACACGATTAAGTACTTAAGTTCGCTCGATAGAAAAAAAATCCAAAGTCGTCTCTAAAAAATAAAATAAATTCGTAGTAGGTACGACGCTAATACTGCACGGCAGGTCATGACTTTTTGAATGTTGATAAAACAAGATGATTTCTAGGGCGTAGTGTTCTCCAAAACGGCTTGACCGATTTTTATGAAACTTTTTTTTCTCTATTTGATAGGTCTGAGAATAGGCTGTTTTTTATGCCCCAAGGTGATTATATGGAAAAACAACGTTTATCGGGCACGCTAGTTTGATATAAAATTATTTTCATCCATCCATCGATGGTCGCTTCTAGTACGGATCTTAGACTTTGCGGTATACAATATAAATTTAATAAAAAAAATTGGGTTATTATAAGTCGTAATTTTAATATATGCGGCAAGAAACTATAGCAGTTGAAACGCTAGTAGAACTATCCATTAATATAAGTGCAAAACTAATACAGAAGCCTCCTCCACACCATCCCAGTAATATAGCTTCCATCAACCATCTCACTCTCCACGTAACCCCTCACACACATACACACACAAACCCCTGACAATCCCTCAAAACTTCAACCCCTAAGACATCCGCTAAGTAACGTTGTTCATCTTGAATATATAAAGTCGATCTGTGTGTTCACTCTGTTGTAAAATATCTATGCAATATTTAGGGTACCGCATTTAGAATAGGAGGAATGGAACTTATACTCAGTGAACTTCTCCGTATTAAGAGGATCGATTAAGTAAGCATACCTATAAGGGACATTTTTAGGGGAAAATTTATAAATATTAATGTTTTTTCTCGGGTCTTGGGTGTTTAATACGTATTTAAGTACCTATGTATATATCTATAAAAGTATAATAATAATAATAATTCTTTATTTCCATAAAAAGATACAGGTATCTTATACAAATATGTACATATATTTTTTTTCATTGATCCTTGTTTTTTTTGTAATTTTACTTTAAAGGCTTGTTGTTTTTATTTTTAGTGGCAATAAATATTATTTGAATTTGAATTTGATATGTGGAAACTAGACAAAATCATAAATAAAGTGGGCCACAGCTGCCAAACTAGTTGTAAAACCTGTATTTCAGCAGTATGTTTATCCGTTGCCTGGTACCCATAACACAAGCATTCCTTAGCTTATTTTGGGACTAGGTCAATTGGTGTGAATTGTCTCGTGATATTTATTTATTTATTACAAACGCCTGTCCGTCTGTCTGTCTGTTACCTCTTCACGCTTAAACCGCTGAACCGATTTAGACAAAATTTTGGTATAATACAAATAGTTTCAGTCCCGGGTAAAGGACATGCGGTACTTTCTATCCCGGGAAATTGCATAGTTTCCATAGTTAGAAAGCGATAAACAAATTCGCAAACGGAGTCGCGGGCAACAGCTAGTGCTACGATATATTGAAACACAGACAAACCCACTGAACCCCTCTTGTAACAAACAAATCCAATCCAGTAATAGCTTTATTATGACGTATCTGATTTCATAACGTATGAAAATGCCTTTTATCATATTTTCCTCGTTCTTATTGGCCTTTGACGATCCCCGCTCTTTGGGATGCCGCGACCCATTTGGAAATAAGAGGGTTGAAGAAAAGATGTTTAGTTTTAGGGATTTTTTCAAGGTGAATAGACAAGTTTTTTAATTTAAAGGAACGCAGGATTTTTGACAGGTCTCATTTATCTACGGGCAAGAACCTACGTCGCGCTGATTGAGAGGTCGTAGGATCACGCGGCGGACACGACGTACAAATACGCGTTCTTGAATCTACATAAGCACGACGACGTCTGTACACGCGTACGCCTACATACATCGCGCGCGCACTCTTCTGTACGCTTAGTATAAGTTTTCCTTCACTTCAATACTTCTCGATCGCGTTTACGTAAAAAATTCAATTACTAGGGAAACATGGACAGCGCCTCCGCGCGCGCGTGTTATGTTATGGAACTGTATATACCTAGCGAGCGTTATGGAAGTGTACCTATATAGTGCGCGTGGGCAGAGCCCTTCGAGTGTGGAGTGCGTGTGTACTGCGACGAGCAGTTGCCATACCAACATCGTACGGTTAACTCGATTAATTAAGTAATTGTCGGGAAATCTTGTATCAATTTTCCACAATAAAAGTGTATATCAAAGACTGTTTTCATCATTATAATCACAACAACTATAACTGGCGCAGTCTATAACGGAACGTGAGCATAATCTCTTCAAAAATCAAGAGTACCTGCTTTCGCCGAATCTACGAGCCTGCCCGAGCACAGAAAATGATAAGAATATGGTGAGTCCTGCCAGCTCCCTTCTTTTCCTTGAATCTTAAAAATAATATTACCTACTTTTATAAAATAACGTGTACTTGTGAAAATACTTATTTACTGTAGACCCTTGACAATCGACGTCGAGATCTTCTTAATAATAATCTGTGTATTTAAATTATACGACACATCATTAAGTAATATCTTGTAAAATGGAAGTTGACGCCGTTAATTTGTTTAAGATAGCTTTAACTATTGTTCCCAATTACGATGGTAACCCAAACCAACTATATAGATTCATTTCCACTAGCGAATCAATTTTAACTCAGTTCTACATTGCCAATGAACCGAATAATTTTCAGAACCAAATTGTATTGCAAAATGTTCTTGGTAAATTAAAAGGTAGAGCAGAAGAAGCAGTAAATATACATGGTTCACAGACATGGGCAAGCGTAAAATCAGTGCTGTTACAACACTTCTCCGATCAAAGAGACGAAAATGCGTTAAATAGAGACCTAGTGAGTTTAAAACAAGAAAATGAAACACCACAGCAATTTTATATTCGCTGCATGCAATTGCTAAATACTATAATTAATTATGTTTCCCTTCATGAATCCGATGAAAATTTAAAAACCGGTAAGCGAACATTTTTCACCGCTCAGACTCTTAAAACATTTTTGGCCGGATTAAAAGAACCATTAGGATCGACAATACGGGCAATGAGACCAGCGGACATGCCCACCGCCCTAATGTTCGTAAAAGAAGAACAAAACATCCAATATTTACAAAAAAATATGCACAACAATCTGACAGTGTCGAAACCATTAAGTCAACCAAAAATGCTAAGTACATCTAAACCTTTCCAATTGAATAGACCGAACAATACATTCGTAAATAACCACCCCTTTACACCAAGACCAACCAATCAATATCCTTTTAAAAATCCCCATTTTGGTCAGCCAAGGTCTGCAAATAGCTTAAATAATAATTTCAACCAAATGCAGCAAAACCCGTTCAGAAATAACCAGCCGAATTTCATTCCCAAACAGAACCCTCAGCCAATGAGTGGAATTTCTTACCGCTCTGCAGGAATACAATTACGGCCTATGTTTAATCCCACGGAACCCCAAAGACGCAATTATTTTCAACCAGTCGTACAGAACTCTAACAGCAACTTTGTAATCGAAGAGGTACATAATACCGAGCATGCACTTTTAGATTCAGACTTCTCAGAACAAGCCTACACAGACGCTGCGTTATCAACGTCACCGTCACATGTAGATAATGCCACCGGCGTTGCTACTGCGAACCATATAGAGCTGTTAAATGACTCTCAATATTATTCAAACGAATTTGACGTAATTCAATCTGTTTCTAATGATGAAAATGAAAATTTTTGCCAGGTTTCGGAAATAAAGCCCAGCTCTTAACAGAAATTAATGTCCACCTAAAGAGACAATTGCCCTTCATAGAAATAAAAAACCCGCCCCTTAAATTGCTTATTGATACTGGCGCTAACCAATCCTTTCTTTCACCTGAAGCAATAGCAAAATACTTTCGGCACATACCAATGAATTACGAGCCTTTTGCTGTAACAAATTTAAACTGTACAACCAGTAATAACCACTCTATAGAAATACCATCTTTTGAGGAATTCAAGCAGGATAATAAATTGAAGTTCTATGTCTACAAATTTCATAATATTTTTGACGGATTAATTGGATTTCAGATGCTAGAAAATTTAAAGGCGAGCGTTGATATTGGGAAGAGAACGTTAGTTACCCCAAATTCACAAATACCAATTCAAATATTGAATTCTGGTATCCGAAATTTGTTTGAAGCCCTAGTAAGAGCAGGGTCCACAAAAATTGTAAAAATACCCGTTTCAATAGATAACTCCGAATTCTACTTACCAGAAACTAAATTGAATAAATGCACGATTCCACCAACCGTGTCTGTTTCAAAAAATGGTTACGCTCTTGTTGAAATATCAAATCCTACAAAAAATGACATATTTGTGTGTCTTATGTCCCCGTTAACTGTTTTTCCACTGCATGCTAATTTCGAAATTCACAACTTTGAATCAATTTCTCCAAAAAATTATGAAATTGAGTCATTAATTCGATCTGAACACTTAAATTCTGAAGAAAAACACTGTCTCCTCGAATTATGTAAAAAATACAAAGACATTTTTTACGATGACACGCAGCCCCTAACATTTACAAATCAGATTAAACACCAAATCAAAACAACCGACGAATTACCTATTTACGTCAAAAGCTACAGATATCCGCAAATCCATAAAGCTGAAATTCAGTCTCAAATTGATAAAATGTTAAAACAAAAAATTATACAACCATCTGATAGCCCTTGGTCTTCCCCAATATGGGTCGTTCCAAAGAAAACCGATAGCTCTGGAGAAGCAAAATGGAGACTTGTCGTAGATTATAGAAAATTAAATGAAAAAACCATTGCAGACCGATACCCTATTCCAAATATATCCGACATATTAGACAAACTTGGCAAATGTCAATATTTCACAACAATAGACTTGTACAGTGGATTCCATCAAATCGAAATGTGTAAACGAGACATACAAAAAACCGCTTTTAGCGTTGATAATGGCCACTACGAGTATTTACGTATGCCGTTTGGCCTGAAAAATGCCCCGTCTACTTTTGAACGTGTAATAGATAATGTATTACGTGGACTATCTAATGTCACCGTTTACTGTGATGATATCATTATATATAGCACCTCTCTGCAAGAGCATATATTCAATATTGAAAGCGTTTTTCAACGACTTCGCGAAGCTAATTTTAAAATTCAGCCCCTGAAATCCGAATTTTTAAAAAAAGAAACGCCATTCCTAGGGCATATCATTACGTCTAATGGAATAAAACCAGATCCCAACAAAATAAAAGCCATACAGCAATATCCCATCCCAAAAACAACGAAGGAAATTAAATCATTTTTAGGTTTACTCGGCTACTATCGAAAGTTTATCCCGAATTTCGCAAAATTAACAAAACCCTTCACATCATGCTTAAAAAAAGGCGCAAAAATACAACTTAATTCAGAATACATTAACTGCTTTAAATTATGTCAGAATATTCTCAGCAACGATCCTATACTGCAATACCCAGACTTCTCGAAAGAATTCATTCTCAGAACGGATGCGTCTAACTTCGCCATCGGTGCAGTCCTATCGCAAGGCTCTATAGGCACGGATAAACCGATCGCCTACGCGTCCCGGACACTCAACGATAGTGAGATTCATTACAGTACAATAGAGAAGGAGCTGCTAGCTATCATATGGGCCACAAAATATTTTAGACCCTATTTGTTCGGAAGACGTTTCAACATTGTAACAGACCATAGACCACTCCAATATTTAATGAACCTAAAAGAACCCAATTCTCGCTTGATAAGATGGAAACTTAAATTAGACGAATTTGACTACAAAATTACTTACAAAAAGGGATCCTCAAACGCCAACGCAGACGCATTATCCAGGATAGAATTACAAAATAACGACACTAGCCCTATCGAAACATATAACGTCGACGTTGACATCGATCAGTTATCAATGGTTGTCAATAACAGAACAGAGATTCCACAAGACGAGACCGAAACTGTACATACGTCACTAGAAAATCCGATCCTTCAAGTTCCAATATGTGAGAAAGCCATAAATATCTGTAACAACCAAATATTTATCGAAATTGTTTACCACTCACCACAAAAACCTATAACGAAGCAAATTTTTCCAAATAAAAAACGGACCTATGTCCAAATCAGCCAAAATAACTTTGATTCTGACATAATTTCCTTGTTTAAAGATCAAATTGACCCTAATGTTACATACGGAATATATATATCTCAAAGCAGTCTAATCCCTAAGATTACTACTGTATTACAAACAGTCTTCAAGAGCGCTTCACTTAAGTTAAAATTTTTCAAAGAAAAACTAGACGACGTCCCTGAATTAGATAAACAACTTTTTATAGTAAAAAACTTCCACGAAGGAAAAACAAATCACCGGGGTATTCAGGAAGTCGTACAAAGTGTAAAAAGAAATTATTATTGGCCAAATCAAACCAAATTTATAACAGAATTTATCAACAACTGTGAAATCTGCCAAAAATGTAAATATGAACGTCATCCAAACAAACAAGAATTTCAAATTGTTCCGATCCCACAAAAACCATTCGAAGTAGTTCACATTGACACATTTACTGTAAAAACACAAAAATTTTTAACTATCATTGACAGCTTCTCGAAATACGCACAAGCGTATCCGATTGAAAGTTTAACAGGAATTAGCGTTCTAAACGCCTTTATTATATTTATGACCCACCACGGCTTACCAACATGTCTCACTGCTGATCGAGGTACCGAATTCAAAAACCTACCTCTTAAAGAATTTGCTCAACTCCATAAAATAAATTTACACTTCATCAGTGTTAATAATCCAGCATCTAATGGATTAATTGAACGATTTCATTCCACTATTTTAGAACATATTCGCATACTCGAGCAGACTCGACCAGAACTCTCCACGAATGAACTCATGTTATACTCTGTACTCGGATACAATAATTCTATTCATTCGGGAACTAACAAAAAACCGATTGAAATAATAAACGGCCACATAGATACTAGAGATCCCTTCGACATTAACTTAGAAACCTCTTGTTTGCAAAATTACGTTCAAAAACACAAAGAAATTACAAAAATCTTATATTCTAAATTAAATGAACAATTACAACAAAAACATACTAACACTATGATAAAACATAATGAAAACCGCGAGAAACCCATAGAGTATGTGGAAAATACCTTAACTTACTCGAAAAACCCATTGGCGGTAAGAAATAAAACGCAGCCTCGTTACATAACAAGAAAAGTCAGTAAAGATTTAGGCCTTAAAGTACTGGATGTAAAAGATCAGATATGTAACAAAAGGAACCTTAGGAGACCACTCCGTAACCAAAGGACTTTGTTACAGGACGCTTCTACTTCTGTACCATCTCCTCCCGGTCGCACACAGCGAGCAACCAATAGCCGGCACCTCGGTAATATTAACCCCACTGTCCAATAATCCTGGTATCTTGCCCTTTTACTTAGGTCACGCAAAAATACATAAGTACGACCACAAGTTCATTCACTTCTATGATTTAGATAAGATAAGAGATAGTATAGAAACATTAGATATTAATCTCTCTAGGTTTAGTGAGTACCTTGGAGCGACCGACCCTAAATACTTTAGCAGTTTTTACGTGTCGAATCAGGAACTCAAAAACAACTTAGATATAATATTAAAAAAATATAATTCTATTAGCATAAGTAACTCTAGGTTTAAGCGAGGCCTTATCGATGGTTTGGGCTCTGTCATTAAGAGCATAACAGGGAACCTGGATCATAATGACGCTATCAGATACACCCAAGCAATTTCCATTTTACATAAAAATCAGGAGCACCTCAAAAACTCGGTGACGCAAAGTATAACCCTAAACAAACATCTTTTGCGAGCGTACAACTCTACCTTATCAGCAATAGTAAACAATCAGTATAAAATACATACACAGATTAATGAAGTTACCAGAGAGATCAATATGACAAACTACAGACTATCAGACTTCATAAAGATGACTAGCCTTTATTATTTACTACAATCTAACTGCCAAATGATTCTTGATTTTTTGAATTCCTTGGAAAATGCCATCTCGTTTTCTAAATTACAAATAACACACCATAGTGTGATTGCCCCAGATAACATGCAGTACATCTCTAAAACTTTAACTACTCTTTACGATACAGACGAACTACTTATCAACCCACACACTGACTCCAGAGACTTTTACGACCTAATTGAATCCGGATCTTATTACGTTGACAATACAATAGTTTTTATTTTAAAGTTTCCAATAATGAGTAAAAGTACATATTCCTATTATCACCTTTATCCTACTCCTACCTCTAATAATACAATTATCATACCTCCGAAACCTTTCCTGGCGATGGACGAAAACCATTTTATATATATGGAACAACAATGCAACATGTTTAAAAACTACTACTACTGCAAAGAAACGACATTTGCTCTACCTAGCGGCCAGCACGATGATTGTATCCATCAGCTCATCCTGAAACACGATATCGCCACAATTTGTTCTTACACTACTGTCAACATGCTCCCGGAAGTCTGGCAGAAATTGGACGACAGACATTATATACTATTCTGTACCAAACCCACCAAAATTTGGTATATCTGCGCTGAAGAGAGCCACAATTCTATTCAAGGAACTTTTCTAATCGAGCTTCCTGAAGGATGTACCATTTCAACACAGCGAAACACCGTAAAAAATATTCAAAATAAACTGCAAGGACGTCCCGTCAAACTTCTGTCTTTCAACCTTGAAAATATTTCAATAAAAAACAGTTTGGCGCCTCTGAAATTGGAAAACGTTCAACTAGATCGCCTATATGAGTTGGAGCCACTACTTGAAAAGGAAATTCCTCTCTTGGCCGATGAATTTGAACCTGCTGAAGTCTTCAATTATTGGCTTATCCCTATTTATTCTATTGTGGTTGCAGCTGCCTGCTATTCCATATACCGAAAAATTAAAACGCGAAAATGCAACAATCAAAGGGCCGAGAACGAATCGCAGCCAACATCATCAGCTGGTTCTGGACCACAACCTCAATTGACGTCAGGTCAGCCTTTCTTCACGAAACCATGAAGAAACGGCTTCTGTCTGGAGAGGGAGGTGTTATGTTATGGAACTGTATATACCTAGCGAGCGTTATGGAAGTGTACCTATATAGTGCGCGTGGGCAGAGCCCTTCGAGTGTGGAGTGCGTGTGTACTGCGACGAGCAGTTGCCATACCAACATCGTACGGTTAACTCGATTAATTAAGTAATTGTCGGGAAATCTTGTATCAATTTTCCACAATAAAAGTGTATATCAAAGACTGTTTTCATCATTATAATCACAACAACTATAACTCGCGCGTTTATGTATCCATAGAATTGAAATTTTTACGTAAACGCGATCGAGAAGTATTTTGGTGAAGTAAAACTTATACTAAGCGTACTGGATTCTGGCGGTTTCCGGCTATCTGCGCCTTGAGGGGTGGGGTAATTCGAATCGGTGCGGGGCGGACCGTTTCCATTCTGTACGTCAGTACTATTATATATTCTGTGGTAGGATACCACGACTTCTATGAGATCTTATCTATTGTTATTTCTAAATCTCGTCTTGCTGGAAAATATAAATCTAGATTTAAAGCCGCACCGAGCTTCTTGCGCTAATAGATTTTAGGTATTCTATGCACTCGTGTATGTGTGCGTGAGAGCGGCTAGAATCAAAGCCGTGCGTAATCGCAAGCGACACAAGATCCCCGTCCGATGGCTGAAGGAGAACTAGCTCAACTAACTATACGGACAAGGGGGAAGCACGGCGCCTCAAGATAGGTTGGTCATACCACGCGTGTATTTAGGTATTTTCATCGTATTACTAAAACAAATACATATTATAAAAATGTAGCAACACTACGCCTTAGAAAATATCTTGTTTTATTAACATTCAAAAAGTCATGACCTACGCGTGTATTTACGCCGTACCTACTTAAGAATTTATTTTATTTTATAGAGACTACTTTGGGTTTTTTTTTCTATCAAGCAAACTACAAGTAATCATATTTTGAAAAACACTGGTCACTAGAGTGAATCCTGAAATACCTTAAGTACACATGAATTTCAGAACCAAAGCTTTGCTAGTAATGAGACAGCAAGAGATTAAATGAATGCAATAAATGCGCCAAAAGCTCGGTAGGGACTTAATCGTTGCATAGGCTATATTGTCTAACGCACCCGCAATTAAAATGGCATTCACCATTTCTTTTTGTCAAACGGGCAAGAAAGAAATGGTGAATGCAATCGCTAGCGCCTACGCGTTGGATAATACGGCCTCTGATTTAAGTTCGACAGTTCCATTTTTTTGATACTAAACTTCAAAACACCTATAACCACTCACGTGCCCTGCGCAACTACGGTTGCGATTTTGTCAAAACGCAAAATGCTCTCGCAACTCTAGTTGCGAAGTGGAGTTCCAACGGTTATTAAATGATATTTAAGTGGAACGTGCAAAGAGCGCTTTTCTGTTGACTTAGTTAGGTAGCGGATGAATGTGGCAACATTAAAAAAAATAAAAACCGTAGTCTATGGAACAATTTTACAAAATCGTAAAAGTTGTTTCGGTGAATGTCAAAGTTCGGAGTGTCAACAAGGGAGTTCGTGATAAACAAATGCCATAAGTACTCAATTTCGCATATTTTAATTAATGTTGTATATCAAATTAATCGTTATTAACTGCTCCATACGATCAAGCATATATTTCAATACCGATTTAAATATAATGTGATAAATTCTTGCAACAAAGTACGTCGAGTGATGAAAATGTTGCGTGTTTGATTTTTAATCGTACATTTATTGTACGATTACGCCATATTTCTGTCTAGGCTATTAGAATAAGTAAGTTTGTCTATTAAACTAAGCGTAAATCCTCTTTAAATAAATAATTATGTATGTTTTGAACAGGTTTAGGTGAAAAAAACTTGTGACGTCTGTAAGTACAACTGTACGCAACAGTAGTTGCGCGAAGCATTTTAACAGATCCGCACGGGGTCCGCGTTTTATGTCGTAAGGCATGGTGCACACTGGGTTTTTGTTGCAGATTGGTTTAATTTAGCTTATTCATTTTTGAGTGTTTCTATTTTCATTTGTGGAGGCTTTTACTAATTCTTTGATTACTTTTCATTTTTTTTATTAATCGGCGAAGGATGTTTTATTTTTATTATTGATATAAATGGTTATGGTTCAAATTCACATATTCCATGTACTGGTTCAAAATTCAAGTATTTTTAATAAATCAAGTTCTGATTCTTACCCTTGTCGGCCATTGTCTGTCTTTATTAGCAAAATTTACTACCGTGCCCCCCGCCCCTGGATATTAATCGAAATTAACTCGCTATTATTTTTAAATAATTTAATATTGACTATCAGCCTCACAGCTAACCGACCATTGGTAGACCCTATCTCGTTGCAATAAGGTTCATGAATGGTCAGTCGACTATGATGCTGATAATATATAATATTTTATGTATAAGAATAAAATTTAATATGCATCGCTTATTTTTAACAGGTGTACAAATTTTCATATTACGTAATATTTTTAAACAACAATCTTGTACGTAAAAAACCATTAGCTTAATTTTAACTTTGTGTTTGTGTTTTAATTTTAACTTTCGTTCAAAATTATTCAAATCGTTCAATTAATTCTGGTTCCTGTAATTTACGAGTACATATGCTAAAATCCGCCCGTACCCATTATAACATACTATGTTTAGTCTTTTTTTCTATATCACGACAGCCACTGTTATTAAAATATAATTTATTCATTGAAGAAATTCAAGTCTGCGTGAGTGAACCACTACGCATGATAGTTAATTTCGTATTGGCATTTTATTGGTAATAAGTATCTAAGTATCTTCATATTGATACAATGAAATGTAAATAATATCATGTTGACAATGTGATAACTCTCTAATCTGTGATGAAATTCATGTCATGAATTTTATTGTGATTTCGTTTCGCGCCTGTGTCACCTGTGTATCCCGTCCTTATACCGCCGCCATGTTGAATGATAGCCGCGCGAGCCCGTCTGGTGACGTCTAGTATGACTCTGACGCCCTGCACGTGGGTTTGTTTACTTTTGTAATGAAAACAAAAGAGTATATAATGAGTTGATAATCGGCTTGATATATATTTAGTTGTGAAGTGTGACATGTGAGTGTATTTTTGTTAAGTGTATTTGTGGTTTTAAGTGGTGGGAATTGTCGGTAATCGGACGTCAAAAACGACACTCGTTACGGTAGGTACGTAGGGCTATTTTTTGTTATTGATAGTTTGTAACAAAAATTGCTGCGAGTTTGACAAAACTGGCACATGTTATTTAAAGACTGATAGTGTCTTTATCTACGTATGACAATATTTTTGCCCTCAGATGCCTAAATTATTTGTAAAAAAATCATAAACAAACCACGCGGTTTGGCGGTGAATTGTGAAACTGACATTTTAGACATTGCAAATGAAAAAGGTTTTATGCAAAATATTTCCTCGCAACCATATACTTTATTTGGTATCAATAGAAGCGTAAACTATTAAAGTTTTAAATAATCATAAAAAATACATATCTTATCGATTTAGATTTTTAAAAATAAATATATTTCTGGCTAAAGTCCCCATTCGGAACTGCATGTCAACTTTGTGATTTTTTTTAAATTATTTTTACTACCGAGACCTATTTAATTATTAATGTAAACAAATTGCCCGTTTCTTTAGCTTTACAACGTAATAAGAATCATAACAAAAAGTACAGGGAAAGCTAAGCAATCGATTTATTAACAAAACATGACACGGTGCCGCTGGCGCGCGGTAAATCTTGGGCACTTCACAGCACCTTTTTTTGAATCGCGGGCACTCAAGTGGATAAGAGTGCAACTCATACACTATGATGATGATTATGATTTATGATGGTAGCTCCGCTTTGTCAAAATAATCTATACTTCATTTCATTTAGAATTGAAAACCACAACATCATTATATTGCGGCTCGTCAACTATTTCTTACCTAGCAAATAGTACAGTACAATAGTCTGGGAGCCGCAAATAAAATTATTTTAATGTCACTTTATTTGAATGTCGTGTGTCGTCAATTCTTACTCTAGTACAAATTGTAAAGAGATTACAGTTCACGAGCCGCAATATAATGTTGTTGTGGTTTATAATTCTAAATTAAATGGAGTATATATCTTAAATACAATACCTACCTCTACCTCCTATAAAAACCGTCCTAATTCTACTTATCCCGTAATTTATAAGAAGCTGTGAAATATTTCAACACAACCGTTCTAAAAATCCTTATGTTATTTCTTTAATATTAAAACATAGACCTTAATCCACTGCACTATGAATTAAAATTCCGACACCCAAATTGACATAAGTCTTTGTCGTATAAAGACCTTTAAAAATCACGTCTCGAATGGGTCTAATCTCGGCTTAATCCCTAAATAAGCGGTACTTAGTAGTTATCGCTTTAAATTGCTCGAGTGGTCACTGTGGACGCTGGGCACAATACGTTAGTGATGGACCCAATGCCCAATAGGGATGTTGACACCATAAAAAAAAAATTTGAAGACACAACTCCAGTAAAAAAACGCTTTATTTCAGCCCTGAAAGTCAGATTAATTTTCGATTAAATGCAAAATTAGATTTTTTGTTGCTTTAATATTCGTGCTCATCACACAAATAAATGCCCTTACCGGGATTCGAACGCAAGAGGTCCTGGGTTCGAATCCCGGTAAGGGCATTTATTTGTGTGATGAGCACGAATATTTGTTCCTGAGTTATGGATGTTTTCTATGTATTTAAGTATTTATTTATCTACATATATAAGTATGTTTATCGTCATCTAGTACCCATAGTACAAGCTTTGCTTAGTTTGGGACTAGGTCGATTTGTGTAAGATTGTCCCCTAATATTTATTTATTTATTTATTTATTTTTAAAACAAATAAATAAACTATTATTTGGTAGCATAGCATACGGTTGTTTTAACTCCGAAGATGAGCTCTGGTTGAGTTCGAAACGCGTCAGTGTAGCTTGGTGGTGGTGATGGTTGTGTTTATGTGATTTGTGTGTGTTTGTACAGTGTGAAGGTGGAGGAACTGCATGAACACACATTTCTTGCATAAACGTAACTATTGTAAGGTCGCGGGTGAGCAAAGTAATTGTTTTAGTTCATTAATATGGACCTACGCAAAGTAACGCCTGATTCAATAAATTAAATAAACAAATAAATAGTTAGTTGATTGAGTATGTGAACAATGACGTCATTTGTCGCTATTTTCATTCAAACTCTATGGGAGATTGTGTTTTGACAGCTCATAAAAAGAACGTCAGTTGATTGGTGGTGTCAACATCCACATTTCTCATATTATTAATGTCTAGCTATATCCGTTGTCTGGTACACATAGTACAAGCTTTACTTAGTTTGGGACTAGGTCGATTGGTGTCAATTGTGCCATTATTTCTTATTATTAGCTATGTTTTTTACCGTGTGTTACCACACAGCCTACACGGCTTGCTTCGCCTTTCCACCACAGATGTGCTATGCAGCTATGCTGCGAAGATGTGAAAGCTACGCTACGAAACTGTGTGACCGTTTCCACCAATGCTAAGCTATGTAGCTAGCTGTGCGAGGAAGATGCTCTATGTAGATGAGCAGCCGCGAGGCAGCTGTGCGAAGAAGATGCGCAGCTCAAGCTATGCGATGTATCGACAGGGGCGCGTGGAGCGGCAGCGCGGTGAGGGGAGACATTGCTACACGCCTCGCGACCATCCACAGCACGCATCCGTAGCACGCATCCATAGCAAGCATCCAGGGCACGCATCTTTCCATATAAAAATCATAGCTTAGTTGGTCACGTTTCCACCAGGGCTATGCTATGTGGACCAATGAACATGATTGGTGGATATCAGACACATCCATAGCAACGTAGCGTAGCACATCTTTGGTTGAAAGGCACCCTATAGCTGCGGTTACCATCACGCACGTTACGGCCTACAAACAAACCTATTTAACCTATTGATACTTTTTCTACAACTATTCCAACACGTCAATAATGTGCTTAGGACTCGGCGCAGCGGCAAAAACCGACAATGTCTGACCATTACAAAGCCTTATAGCTTTTAGTTGCGTAAGTGTCGGCAGTGCGTCTCTAATCCCAACTCAAGATGCTATTGATGGTTCCGCGAATGAAAAAACTTTTTGATTGTACAATTAAATGCGGCTTCTGTGCTGGTATTTAAAGCAATGTTCCGCAAAGAGTGTGCCGCGGCAGACTGGTGTACCGTGGTCGTTGGTGTGCCTCGAAAAAATAAGGTTATCTAATAAAATAAATAAAAATACTTAAACAGATGTTTAAGACGACCAATGGCCTAGTGGTTAGAGAACCTGACTACGAAGCTTGAGGTCCCGGGTTCGATTCCCGTTTCGGGGCAGATATTTGTATGAAAAATACAAATGTTTGTTTCGGGTCTTGGGTGTTTAATATGTATTTAGGTATGTATCTATCTTTATAAGTATGTTTATCCGTTGCCTCGTACCCATAACACAAGCTTTGCTTAGCTTACTTTGGGACTAGGTCGATTGGTGTGAACGGTCCCGTGATATTTGTAGATATAAATCACGCTGATTCACATGACTTTTCATTTATGGTGTACCTCCAAAAATTTTGGTTTTCCTAGATGTACCTTGAAAATAAAGTTTACGGAACACTGATTTAAAGGATATGGATAGATATGGGACGAACGCAAAAAACAAATAATATATTCTTAATGACTTGTTACCTGACGTATTTGAGGGCTAATGACTCGCTTCTCCGGGGTCTTTGAAGTTTATTTCCATTCTTGAAAATTAAGCTTAAATAACTAGCTTCGTATTGGACATGCAGCCCAATTTGTCCATCATTCTTTAAAACATTATTATCGTAGGTACCTATTTTAGTTCTTGCGCGGATTTCATCGTTTCTAATGCGACCCCGCAGAGAAACTCCAAGCATAGCCCTCACCATCGCCCTCTGAGTGACTTTGAGCTTTCTTATGAAGCCCATCGTTAGCGGCTACGTCTCAGTGTCACCGACATAGCTCGAAGAATAGCTAGGGCAGGGCACATCGCTCGCAGAACTGATGGCCGATGGGGCAAAAAGGTAAAATAAGTTGTCGGTTTTTTGGCTTGTTTCTACAATGGGAAGGAACGATCTCTTACTGTGGATGTCGTAAAAGGTGACTAAGGGACTGATGTGGGAGCAAGCGGCAGCGCTCCCTCTTTATCTTCCCGGCATATGTATATACGTCCCACTGCAGGGCACAAGCCTCCTCGCAGAATGAGAGAGCTTCGGCTGTAGTTGCCACGCGGGCTCAGTGCGGATTAGGAACTTCATACACACCATAAGGATAAGAATAATTATATAATTTTATGTTTCAATCGTTTTACTAAAATCACTGTGAAGATAATTATTTAAACTCAATATAAATACTTGTCTACACGTACAAGAGAATGTACTCTTAATTTCGTCGTACAACTTAAACTATTCAAAACTAAAAGTACTTACTACATAATCGCATCACTCTACGAAAGCGTTTTCGATGTAAAAAAATTCAATAGAGATTTCAGAATTCCTCTGATTCGGATAAAGACACTTTTAGCGCAAACATGGTGTTGTGTTACCATAATAATGGCACCGAAAGTGTTCCTGGCAACACCGATTGGCAGATAACGAGGGCTTACCTTAGACAATGGATTTAAAAGTAAAAGCGTGGCAAGCGTGATCGTGTTTTACTATTTCCGAGTTCTGTGCTAAATCCAGGTATATTTTTTAAGTTGATGGCTCTGAAGCGTTTCTCAATTGAATGATATCATCATTTCAGCCGAAAGACGTCCACTGCTGAACATAGGCCTCCCCCAAGGCTCGCCAAACAGATCGGCCCTGTGCCATCCGCATCCAATGCGTTCCCGCTACCTTCACCTGGTGGTCGCTCCATCTTGTTGGAGGCCTACCTACACTGCGTCTTCCGGTCCGCGGACGCCACTCGAGAACCTTTCGGCCCCATCGGCCGTCAGTTCTACGGGCGATGTGCCCTGCCCACTGCCACTTAAGTCTAGCGATTCTTCGAGCTATGTCCGTGACTTTAGTTCTCGCGCGGATTTCATCATTTCTAATGCGATCCCGCAGAGAAACTCCAAGCATAGCCCTCTCCATCGCCCTCTGAGTGACCTTGAGCTTCCTTATAAGACCCATCGTTAGCGGCCACGTCTCAGTGCCATAAGTCATCACTGGCAACACACACTGGTCAAAGACTTTTGACTTGAGACACTGCGGTATATCGGATGACAAGATATTGCGGAGCATCCCGAACGCTGCCGAATGATATCAAACTACGACATTTTTAAATTTTACACAGAATATGGCTGCATTTATCAATGCTGTAAAAACCCAAGTAACCTATATTATTATTCCGCAAACAATAGTAGATTGTAGAACAAGAGCATAATACGAGCTATTTCACCTGAGACGTTCATATAGCCACCCGAGCTGGTATGGCGAGGGTGGATAGACGAGTCGAGGGGAAAATGGGTTTAATGCTCGAGTTTTGCACTCTGCTTTTGCACAAGGAAGTTAAACAGCAACAATGGAAATGAAATTTAGAAGCTTTTATTGTTCATGCATTGTAATTTATAACAATGTACTAGATTTGCCTATTTGTACTTGATTGCTTTGGTCGTAGACGAAGATTTTACTTTATGCACTAGATCATAAAAAGCCATTTTACGCAGAATTCTCTCGACATAAAGAACAACTGTACGAGCATGAAAAGTGAAACAAATATTTAATTTATTTTCAGGTTATCGTTAACTTTTGGGACACCCTGAATGATTCTATTTTTCTTTGAAGACTACGGAACCCTAAAAACTAAACTTGCCACTGGAACTGCACACATTGCGACACTTTATGCGTATGCGTCGATGCGAACCGTGTTTTGGTAGCCGTTGACATCACACAAAACATTGAATTATACACCTTATACCAATACCAGAAGTTTCAAATTGAATTGCGTTTTTGTTGGTAGTTGTTACGTTTGGGAAACTTATTTTTTATGTCTTTGCGCAACGTCCTGAGAATGATTTTGTTTAATCCTATGATGTATGGGATTTGCATGGTTAAACGAGTTTAAGTAAAAGTGTTTGCTTAAATAATATGTATGTCGGTAGGTATAGTCGACCAAGAAATTCCTTTACCACCTTAAGCTTCAATGTCAGTTGAAGAGTCAACGTCATAAATAAGTGATTACTTTTGTACCTTGTCACTATAATGTCATGTTTGAAAAGCCATACGAAATTATGTAACGACTGAAAGCGACAAAGTACAAAAATGATCACTTATTTATGTATGACGTTGACTGTACGGCTTAAGAGCGTTTATACCTGCTGAGCTGGCAACGTTGCATTTTTGTTAGTTTTTGTCGATTATTCCATAAAAATTTAATGAAAATTAAAAATGTTTTGTATACAAATTGTTCTAATATATAAGTTAATGTGTCTACTGCTATAATAATTCATGGTAGACTTTTATTTTCTTAAAAAACGAACAAATTATTACCTAACGGTTTTTAAAGAAAATAAAAGTCTTATCACGAATTATTATTGCAGTAGACACATTAACTTATAAGTATATTAGAACAATTTGTATTCAAAACATTTTTAATTTTCATTCAATTTTTATGGAATAATCGAGAAAAACTAACAAAAATGCAACGTTGCCAGCCCAGCAGGTATAAACCCTCTTAAAACGTCGAAGGCTATTTTCGCTTAAAAGTCAATGTGACAATCAGCCTAATTGTTTTTATTTGTAGGAACTGTCATTAAAAATGGTAAAGCAATTACTTGGTCGACTATAGAAAAAATCAGAATCAGAATTTCATTTTTATAAATCTTACTTGCATTTGGCTGTGGTTTTGCTCGTGTACTAGAGTACAAGTATTAAATAAAAGTAAATAAGTACCAAAAACTAAGTAACATCAGTAGCTAAGTATCAGTATTTAGTATTTACTAAATGCGAACTGAAACATGGATGCACAGAAAAAAACCACAGATAAAGCACCAGCAGGCTTATTGTCTAACGTTTCTGACGCTTGCCTTCGCAATCGCTATCTCTTTCTCTCCAACGGTATAAAAGGATGACAGAAAGAGACGGTGAAAGCGAAGGCAAGCGACGAACCAAACCGTACCGGGTTGACCTTAAACGTAAAAAGATTAAGTTGAAAAATAAAAATACAAAAGATATTTTATACGATATTTGACGACCAGATGGCCTAGTGGTTAGAGAACCTGACTACGAAGCTTGAGGTCCCGGGTTCGATTCCCGTGTCTGGGCAGATATTTGTATGAAAAATATGAATGTTTGTTCTCGGGTCTTGGGTGTTTAATATGTATTTAAGTATGTATCTATCTATATAAGTATGTTTATCCGTTGCCTAGTACCCATAACACAAGCTTTACTTAGCTTACTTTGGGACTAGGTCAATTGGTGTGAATTGTCCCGTGATATGTATTTATTTATTTATACCAATCTTGAAAAATACCAAAAACTAGAACCAACATAGCTCGAAGAATCGCCAGACTTAAAGTGGCAGTGGGTAGGGCACACTCGTAGAACTGACGGCCGATGGGGCCGAAAGGTTCTCGAGTGGCGTCCGCGGACCGGAAGACGCAGTGTAGGTAGGCCTCCAACAAGAACGCTCGCGTAACGACCGCTTTAGCCTAGTTGGTAGTGACCCTGCCTACGAAGCAAGAGGTCCTGGGTTCAAATCCCGGTAAGGGCATTTATTTGTGTGATGAGCACGAATATTTGTTCCTGAGTTATGGATGTTTTCTATATATTTAAGTATTTATTTATCTATATAAGTATGTTTATCGTCGTCTAGTACCCATAGTACAAGCTTTGCTTAGTTTGGGACTAGGTCGATTTGTATAAGATTGTCCCCTAATATTTATTTATTTATTTATTTATTTATTTAAGAAGGTTGCGGGATCGCGTTGGATGCAAATGGCACGGGACCGGTTTAGCAAGCCGTGGGGGAGGCTTGGCTTGTTTAGCAGAGGACATCTTTCGGCTGACATGATGACGAAGAACCCGGCTTCCTCATCACATAAAACCACATACGTCACATAGACCCGAGGCTATGGACTTAATACCTAACCTGGACTGAGTACTAACTTTTATTAGTCAATCAAAAGTAACCCATATTACCAAGCCATACAGTTTTATAATGGCAACTAGAGACAGCGGTCCGAGAGATAACAACAAACTAGAGAAACTAGATAATTTTGTCCCACTCGCACCAGTACTTGATCACCCTAATTAGAACGAGATGCAACTCTCTGGTTTGTTTCAGCCTCGCTTTTTTGTCAAAGTACTCAGTCCCGAGGCCGTATTGTCTATCGCTTCTGACGCTTGCCTTCGCTTTCGCCATCTCTTTCTGTCATCATCTTATACCGTTTGAAAGAAAGAAACAGTGATTGCGAAGGCAAGCGTCAGAATCGTTAGACAACAAGCCTACCGATCACAAAAACCACAGAAAATGCTACGCGTTCCAAACTCTCTCTGTTCGGTTTTCAACCTTGATAGGAAAATACACCTCTCAGTGTATCCTTCAGAAATACTCTTCTGACCTGTCAAGGTGACAGTTCTAAAGCTCTCGTGGATTCGGTCGGTACGCGCCGAGTGCTTGTGCGCAATATAATTACTAAAAGTACGGTTTTCGGGCTATATCGGACATAAAACAGACATACACACACACACCCTACACCACCAACTCAAAGTGATCGAGCTGAAGAGCGTCGTGGAAGCGAGCAGGGCCCTGCCAGAAGCGGCGCACTGGAAGCGAGGTACACTTTTCCCCCCATTTTTATATCTAAGTATTTATGCCCGTCCAACTCTGCCTAGCGCAGATCCATACATTTTTCAAAGCTACCAGCACTCGAACAATAATAATGTTAAACTTCCCCTAAACGGTCCCAGTGATGGGGGATGTTTCTAATTGGTGCCGAGATTGCAACAATGGGACCTTTTAGGGATACGTACAAAGCTCGATGTTCGATGGCCATAGAGGGCCCAGTGGGAATTGATACCTGTATGTTATAGATTTAGAAAACTGTGTGCCATTAAAATCGTAATACTAATATTATAAACAAGCCATTGCCCGCGTTTATCTCCATCCCTAGGGAACTGTTGTTTTTCCGGGATAAAAACTATTTTATCTCCATCCCAGGGTCTAAAGCAATCTCTATACCAAATTTCATCTAAATCGTTTCAGCGGTTTAAGCGTGAAGAGGTAATAGACAGACATACAGACACACTTTCGCATTTATAATTATTAGTATGGATTGAGTTAGATTAAAAACCCCGGCTCGCACCTCTGAGTTTTCGAAATTTATGTGCGAAATTACATTTGAAATTCAACATGAGCTCAGTGAAGGAAAACATCGTAAGGAAACCTGCGTACACCTGCGAAGAAATTCAATGGTGTGTGTGAAGTTCCCGCGCACTGGGCCCGCGTGGGAACTACGGCCCAAGACCTCACATTCTGAGAGGAGGCCTGTGCCCTGCAGTGGGACGTGAAGGCTGGGATGATGAAGTTAGATAAAGATTTTTTTCTCTTTTTTTACAAAAAAAATCTGTTTATTTTGTATAAGTACTTAGTTTGTGTAAAAATAAATAACCTATAATAGAATAAGGCAGGATAATATAGCATGAAGTGATTTCTAAATATTCCAAGCTCTATATAATGCCGGTTTCACACGAGCATATTCGTACTAACCCGCTAATGGGCGCCGCGTGCCACTCGAGTACGCACTTAACTACTTAATCACGAGTAGGCAAGTTACTTGTACGAGTACTGTCAAGTAGGGCTTTTTAAATAAACTAATTGTGTATTTTCCGTGTGAAAGGTTTGATGTTTATGTGAACGCTGCTTTTTAATGTTTTTGTTTTTACAAACAATGTTCGTATGTTTTTTTGTTCAAATCTTGTAAAGTCGTATTTCACTTCTGCTGTCATCATTAATTTTGTATTATTTAATTTTTTATTTTGTTGTACCTAGCTTAATTAGACTTTATCTTTTTTTTTTAGTTTATTTACTCATATAATAGATTTCTATATTTTTACATTGCTAGCCACTGTTAAAAACCATAACTGGTTTATGTAACAGATGGCGAGATCGCGCGGTTCGGTCCGCGAATACAATAATATTAAATGATTGGTAAATTAAGTATAAATGTACAAAAAAAAATGTAATTTAAAATTTGTTTTTTTTTTTTATATACAATAGAGGCTTGCGTTTGGCCACGATCACTGCTAATGGAAAGCGAAGGTGAGGCCTACGGATTTATTTGTTATTTGGGCCAATTTTTATTTCGTTGTCCTTTTTATTTATTTTTTATTTGGAAAATTTTATGCGATTTCTGCTCAGAATCACGAGCTTTTTCGATTCTACTAGGAGAAAATGTGTTCCATGGTTTCCATCTAATTTTCAGTTCTTCCATTTAATTACGGTCATAATAATAATAAAGTCTATGAAAAATGGTAACTCAACGGAAAAAAAACTTGGGACACTTTAGTTCTCCTATTAGGATCGAAAAAGCTCGTGATTCTGAGCAGAATAAACCAAAAATTTTCCAAATTAAAAAAATAGTCAAAACATACAACAAAATAAAAATTTAATAAGTCATAAATTGGCCCATTTATGACTCTTTTTAATAATTTTAATTGAATAATTTGAGCATTTCTCAAAAAAAATGCCAATTTCGCCATCGACTCCGATTTGCAAAATAATTTGCAAGCACGTATTTAGGTACTTCGATTAAATGATACTGAGCTTAATCTATCTCGGAAATGGCTTCAACGATTTCGATGAAATTTGGTATGTGGGGGTTTTCGGGGATGAAAAATTGATCTAGCTTGGTCTTATCACTGGGAAAACGCTTGACACCGAGTTTCAGCCCAAGAGGAGCTCGGTCGCCTAGGTACCTACTTAACATAGTTTTCGAAAATGATACACGGAAAGAACATTATGTCTATGTCTAGTCGCCTAAGCAAGGTTTCGGTGGATACAAATACGGATCAGCAGGTTTACTATTGCAGTCTGTTTTCGATTACAAACCCTCTCAGCCACCCCAAGACAGCCAATAACAAGCGAACGCATAAAACGAGAACCTACTTACTATCTCATTTTTGTGAATCGTCCAAAACGGCGCGCTGGCGATTACCGTCGTAAATTACGCCAAAGCAGGCAGCGTAAATGGGAGAAGCGGAAGCGGAAAGTTACGCTTACTTTTGTCCAACGAATAACAAACACATGGACTACACTGACATGTGTGTATTTGACACTCCTTCACACTAAACCAATAAATATACAAGAATTGTTCGTTTGAAGATAATTATGCTCACTTTGTGTACGGGTTTGGCGGTCTGTGTCAGGGGTTTCGGCAGTGTGACTTGGGGGATGTGTCGTATCGCTCTTGGCTTGAGTCATATTTTTAATTGTATGGTTGGTAGTTTTTTATAGATAAGGCCTATTGGAACTGACATGTTCAATTTATTTGATCAAATTTCCATAAAAAGTCAGATTGAAAAAAGATGTGCTCCACAATTCATACTTCCATACCTCCATGCTTATGTCGCAGAATAAGTAATATGTAATCAGTAATCCAACTTCATACTAGAGCGCCCGAATCGACGCACGCACACAGCCTAGCGTCTTACACGGCGTTAGCGTAAGAACTGCATTGTTTTGTCTAGCGAAGATCGGTTAGCGGCCGTGTAAGACGCTTGGCTGTGTGCGTGCGTCGATCGGGCGCTCTAGTATGAAGTTGGATTACTGGTTACATATTATATTACTTATTCTGTGCTTATGTTATAAATATGAAAGTATATTTGTTTTTTGTTTGTCCTTCATTCACGTCGAAACTGAGCGACGGATTGCCGTGATTTTTTGTGTGGACATAGTTGAAGGGCTGGAGAGTGACATAGGCTACTTTTTACCACAGGAAAATATCTCATTCCCACGGGAAAACGCGTTTAATCTACTTCAGATTTTGGAGTTCGTGGTGGCCTACTAAGCAGAGGGTAGTGGGTTCAAATCCCGGCTCGCACTTCTAAGTTTTTCGGAATTTATGGGCGAAATTACATTTGTAATTTACCATGAGCTTCACGGTGAAGGGAAACATCGTGAGGAAACCTGTATACACCTGCGAAGAAATTCAATGGTGTGTGTGAAGTTCCCAATCCGCACTGGGCCCGCGTGGGAACTACGGCCCAAGCCCTCTCATTCTGAGAGGAGGCCTGTGCCCTGCAGTGGGACGTATATAGGTTGGGATGATGAATCTACTTCAGTTGGGGCCAAAGAGTATTGTAATATTATATTAACAAGAGTGGCAACTCTATGGTCAAATATGCATGTATGGAAGGTGCTGCCGCCCTACGGCTGCTCAAGAACTAATGTGACGTATCTATAGATGTATACCTATCTATATGTATATGTTGGTAGTGATGTACAGTACAGCTATAGATACGCGTACCTATAGCAATGTATAGTCGGGGTAAGAAAAGGTTCGTCACTTTTCGACTCTATGTCAACGAGTTAAGGTCGAAAAGTGACGAACCTTTTCTTACCCCGACTATACAGTCAAGGATTTTAATTGATAGGCTAATTGCCACTATTCGTATTTTAGCCGTCTAATTCAAATAAGCATATACGAAGTATAAGCGGCTAAACCCGATTTGCATTATACGGCTAAAATACGAACATTGGCAAGTGGCCTATCAACTAAGGTCCTCCTTGACTTGATACAATTTGATACGCCATGGCCATGGCCGATGAATGACAAGTGACAAGTTTGACAAGTCAACCAAGATGGCCGCTAATTTAGTTCTTCAGCAAACACCAGAGATCGCTGTAGTCGTATGAAAAGTGATGATATATGTAAGTATGCCCGGCCTGGTTGGGGCGTAGCCGCGGGTATCAAATAGTCTAAAACATTGTTTATTTCTTAACTCTAAATAAGGCCCCATTGGCGCATACTACTACAGAATCAAAAGCAGCTATCGAATACATACCTGGCAAAGCATATTTTTAAAGCTAGTAGTATTTTCAATAATTACATTGGATATTGTGACTTATTACTAAAATCATAAGGTTGAACTTCCAAGTCAATGCATGTGGTCCCTAAATCGCCTTTACCTTATTTTTAAGAGTTGAACAAATATCGCTTCGCTTATGGCAGTGTGTTCTCATTCTTACCCTTAACGTGGGTACAATTACCCCGCTCCCAATTTACTCGTAATGGTGGGGATTTAAGGTGAGATGCGAATTGTGCGCGGGCGGACTATATTCTTAAATAGACTATAGCCTTAGAAATTTACTTTATTTGAATACTAGCTGTTACTCGTGGCTTCGCTTGCGTGAACCATTAATAAAATAAATAAACATAATATTCTGGAACTCACACCAATCGGCCAAGTGTCAAAGTAAGCAAAGATTGTGTTGTAGGTACAGTCGAGGAAACTGAAACATTAGTAGCACAAAGGTTCCACCCTGGTACGTGATTCAGTTTCCTCGACTGTACTAGGCAACATATAAACACATTTCAATAGATTGATAGATATAAAAAAGCCGTAGTGGCCTAGTAGTTTGAATTGAACTATGGTCTCTCAAGTAGAGGGTCGTGGGTTCAAGTCCGGAGTCGTAGTACCTCTGAGTTTTTTGGAATTTATTTACGAAATTACATTTGTAATTTACCAGGAGCTTTAGGGTGAAGGAAAAACATCGTGAAGAAACCTGCATACTGTAGGCACTGGCCACTGAGACCGTGTTGCTGCTTCGTGTATTTTGAAATATTAAAATCGTACGGATTCTGGAATTCGAATCCTGAACAAACAGCGAACAGCAGACGAGCTTGGGAGCCATTCTTGATTAGGCCGTACCACGCGGGTGATCCATTTTTAATACAATGTGAAACCGAATAAATATTGTTATACGTCATACCCAAGTTTCCTTCAATTAGCTAAGTCAAGTTAGGATTTTAGCGTAGGCAGTATTTTCTATTCCAGAGCGTAGGGCCTCCCGCCACAATACACCTGAGAAGAAATTCCATGGTGTGTGTGAAGTTCCCAATCCACATTGGGCCCGCGTGGGAACTACGGCCCAAGCCCTCTCATTCTGAGGGGAGGCCCGTGGCCTGTAGAGGGACGTATGTAAGCCGGGATGATGATGATGATGATGAGATAGATAATATACTCAAATACAAATTAGCCGTCCAACTTCCAAGACTCCAGAACATCTCACGTATGACATACAAATCTGCTCCAATCGGGATCGAACGCTCAAGTTTTATAGTCAGCTTCTCTAACGACTACTGTATCCAGTCGTAATTAGAATTCCCGATAATCGCCACGTAGTCTTATGAAGAACACCCAAGCAAATTATCATACGTAGCTGATTTCATTTTTGCATGTATGAATCCTGAATAAGTGACAAAAGTAATCTATCCTATATTTTTATAGGCTATTTACGATGCTACGGCCACGACCTACGTCGTAGACCTCGTAGCAGGTCTACGAATAATCAGATTTAAATAAATATCATTTGTAAGACAACAATAGTAATAAAAAGAAAAATAAAATAAGTCACCTGCAGGGGCCGCAGGCAGATTTTTTAGACGGAGTTTTTTATAATTTTGCCTATCATTACTTTGTACATTTTCGGTGAAGTTACCCTTGTCCTATTATACTGTAGTGTGACGTATTATGTTATACCGATACTCAATAAAATTTAAATTTCAACACGGTAATATTTTTATTCGTCTTTTTAGGGTTCCGTAGTCAACTAGGAACCCTTATAGTTTCGCCATGTCTGTCCGTCTGTCTGTCTGTCTGTCTGTCTGTCTGTCCCCGGCTAAGCTCAGAGACTGTTAGTACTAGAAAACTGTAATTTAGCATGAATATATATATTAGTCAAGCCGACAAAGTGGTTAAATAAAAAAAACTAAAAAATTTTTTTTTAGGGTACCTCTCATAGACGTAAAGCGGGGGTGATTTTTTTTTTCGCGACTAACCCTATAGTGTGGGGTATCGTTGGATAGGTCTTTTAAAACCATTGGGGGGTTGCTTACATGATTTTTATATTCAGTGATTTGTTTGCGAAATATTCAACTTTAAAGTGAATATTTTCATTAAAATCGACCCCCCCCCCTCTAAAATCTAAACTGTTGGGTGGAAAAATTAAAAAAAATTTTAATGGTAGTAAATATATTAAATTTAAAGGAAAATTATAGCGGCTAAGATTGCTTGGGAATTATTTGTAGTTTAAGAGTAAATAGTAGCCTAAGGTATTAAACATACCGTCACTACTTTGAAAAACTCGTATCTCAAATCAGCATGTAAACAAAACTGAACCTTGATACGCGCGTAATAAAGTTCACTTTGCCAGATTAACGATTTTGAGATACGAGCTTTTTTCAAAGTATTGACGATACCTAACTTTGAAGATTCTGTACACATACGAAATCCTTAGAAAAATATTAGGTACTTGATTTTTTCGTAATGGCTACGGAACCCTATCTTGGGCGTGTCCGACACGCTCTTGGTCGGTTTTTTTAAATAAAGAAAATCTAAGTACAAAATATGGTAGTAAGAAAATACTTAAAAAAAAGCTTTCAAATTCCAATTTTTAATAATCCACACTTTCCCGCCCTGCCAGTAATAAAGCGCACACCAAATAAATTCGCGATGCGGCGACAGTGAAAGTTAATTTGAAAATGGAATAAACACGCGGCAGCCAATGGGGCGAGGCGGCGGGCGGCGGCCGCCCAATCGGAGCGCGGGGATTTTCGCGCGCTGAATTTTTATTAGCCGAGATAATAACGCCATTTTGTGACAGGTTCCCTTTTTCGTTTTTCGGTGTTGCCAGATGGGAGGCGACGTAAATGGGGTATTAGGCTGATACGTGAGCGATTTTAAGGATTTGCTTTTCGATTTTCTCAGTTGATACGTTTGTGTTATTTTGTTATGGAAAAAATTGGGGGTTGGATGCGTGATCTTGTTAGGTTGGTTGGTACATACCATATTCTTATGTATTTTATCAAGTTAAATATTTTCTTTTAAAATATACTTATTAAACTGTAAGTATAATTATGTTAAACGACTAACTAACTAACTTGAAGAGCCATGGTGGCCTAGTGGTTTAACCACGGCCTCTCAAGCAGAGGGTCGTGGGTTCAACCCCCGCCTCGCACCTCTGAGTTTTTCGGAATTTATGTGCGAAATTATATTTGAAATTTACCACGAGCTTTACGGTGATGGAAAACATCGTGAGGAAACCTGCATAGAAAATGGTGGTCAATGGTGTGTGTGAAGTTCCCAATCCGCACTGGGCCCGCGTAGCAACAACGGCCCAAGCCTTCTCATTCTGAGAGGAGCCTTGAACCTTGCAGTGGGATGTATTTAGGTTGGGATGATAAGTATAAGTTTAGTAGGTACAGTTTTGTTACGAAATAGCTGTTACTTAGAACTTAGTGTGTGTCTCTTTGTAGGTAATAATCCTCTTTCTCGGGATAAAAGTAATATTATACTTATAGTAGTAGTAGTAGAAGATAGGTATAACTTTAAATAAGAATGTTTAAATAAGTTCAGTACATACTTTACTTAGTATGTAGTTTGATTTGATGTGAATCACTTTAAATTTGAATTTAGACCTTTGAACACAAGTTAGGTATGAAGTATCTTCTTTTTGTATTTATTTTTCAACTTCATTTTTTATTACTTTTACGGTCATCCCGTGAAACCATATATTTATATATATACCTAACTTGTTTAAAGTTGCACAGTAGCGCCATCTCTTGGTCCAGGTGAGCGGTTAGCTCCGAAGGAGTGTTAAAGTCTCTCGGTAGAGGGCATAACATAGATGCGCGTTTTATCACTGCATAAGGTGATTATAACAGACTGAAATGTACGATGTATGGAAAAGATTCGTCGCTAACCTCTAGACCAGTGATGGTGTAGGGGTAAGCACGCAGCACGGAACGCTGAGGACCTGGGTTCGATTCCCAGCATTGGTCTTTTTTCTGGGGTTTTTTCTGTGCATCTATATTTCAGTTTGTATTTAGTTTGAAATACCTTTGAACACGTTTGCTATTATATTTACAAGTTTAAAAAAATCAATAGGAACCACTGGCAATTATCTATGTATAATTTACTAATTTAAATTACGACAATACCCACCAACATTTTAACCGGAAACCCACACACAATAATACCAACCGCCTATTGTGCTAAAAAAACTGGCCGAAAATTCGAGAATCGAATTTAAAATGAAAACAAATCCATTTAAAATGCCAAGTCAGAAAAAAGTTCTGTTGGAAACTTGATATAAATGCTGGCAGCCAACATTAAAATGCTAACTATAGCCCGACAAGCTCGTGCGCGACCCTCCGCGGAACCCTGTCGCAGTCAGCGTTTGCCGCACTTATTAAAAACAATCTTGTTAAGGACAGCAGAGGCTCCCTGCGACAGGGTTCCGCCAAGCGCCGCGCACGAGCTGGTCGAGGTATAACTTGGTATCAAAAGAGTATAAAACCAACCGGAGACGTCAACCCCACTGTGAACAATATACACACTTGTATCACGTGTGGATGCGAGTGAGTGCGTGAATCTCAATATAATGTTTGAAAATTTCACTGTGTATGCGTACAAAGTGAGTTAAGAAAAATAAAAACAAAAAGCAGGGTAAGGTGCACTCTAAGGTCGATACAGTGACGTGATCAAAAAACGCATGCGTATTACGTACGAGTATGTGCTTTACACCTTGTCGAATTTTTGTGCCTACTGTCTATAGTCAACGGTCGTTGTATTGCAAAAAGAAAGTTTCTAAATTTTGACAACTTGAACCATAGGAAAAAAGGCTATGCTTACTTTTCTAAAACACGCAACAAGTAAGTGTAGTATTTTTTCCTGTGGTTGACATTGCAATATTCAGAAACATCATACTTATTTGGCCACAGGTAGCTCCTCTTTCTTTTACTAAAAATATTAGTTATGTTAAACATGTGTGACATGAGGGTCAATGTGACGCTAACGTCTAAATAATATTCATTAATAATATTAGTAATATCTAAATATTATTATTATATTTTTTTTATTATGAGTGGGAGGAAAACGGGCAAGCGGGCCATCTAATGGGAAATGATCACCACCGCCCATAAATATCAACAGCTCAAAGAGAGTCACCATCTGTTGCCGGCCTTTAAAGGATGTATAAACGGGTGCCCCTTTTCTCCCATAATCTTTTTTATCCGAATTTTGAAAGTCATAAATTGATGTCCATAATATTCTTGCTCATAAATATCGATGGTCATAATTTTTGTAAAGCATATCGCTTAATAGTTCTAACTGCAATGAGCCATAATCCCATTGATCATAACTTTAAAAAGTCATAATATTGATATCAATAATATTTAAGGGAATATCGTTGATTATTCAGAAACGTTATAGGGCATATATCTTAAAGTAATAATTGTTTTTAGTCATAATTTTTCATTACCTAAAATGCACTAACCATCTACATTGAATTCTATAACATCCAAAGGAACATTGATAATTATTCAGAAACATTGTAAGACATATCGCTGGCAGCGAGCGAGCGAAGCGAGCGATCAAGACTTTCAGGGCAGAAGCGACTCGGACAGGTTAGGTTCAGAAAGCTAAGGCGGGAGCGAAGCGTAAGCGTAGCTCCCGCCTTAGCCTTCGATGTTAGGTATTTTTTTTATGACAGCACAGAAAAGGATTATTACCTTTAATATTATGAAATGTCATACAACCATGACATTGAATGTTATTACAAAGTAATATTGTGCCTTAAAATAATTATGACCTGTGAAAAAAGACCTTGCAATAATTATTATGAGTGACTTTAGTACCTTTAATATTATGAAGTGTGATGCTTCTTGACACTAAATGATATGAGTTTACTTATTAGTCCTTACAATAATTATGACTTAAGAAAATCGTAGCTCCAATTTATGTTGTTTAATATTATGACTTCCGATAATATGACAAAGAAAAATTATGACAGAAAACGTTATGGTCTTGAAAATTCGGAACAAAAATTTTATGGGAGTCATTATAGACCCTGTATAAACCCTTTTCTTGAAAGCCCCGGTGTTATAGTTGTTATCGTTATTAATTAAAACCAATTAAGTAGATTACAATACAAAATGCGTATTACGACTCCAATTGGCTTACTGCTCTAAGAAATACTCGATATAAAGCGCGCGTTTCCCCGGCGCGGCTGTATGGCCGGTTTCCTTCGCCCGCGGCGGACGACGCTAATTATTTCCCGCTCTTTCCGCCTGCGATCGGTTGGGTTTGAATTTGACGCCTTGCTGTTCGAATTTCGAATGTCTTGCAAATTTATTTTGTGAGTGAATGAAAATTATGTTCGCAATGGCAAATAATGTAAGCGGTACAACATTGTGGCAGAAATAGATGGTAAACGCGATGGCAAGCGCCCGCGCGTTTGACAACACGCTCTCTTAGTCTGTTGCCTACTTACTTACTGCGCTGGCTCAAGGACCCAAAGAGGATTTCGGCCTCCGACACCAGAAGACGCCATTCAGCACGGTCCTGCACCACTTCACGCCAGTCGGATCTTCTTAGGGCGTTCAGGTCCTTTGTGACTACCTCGCTCCAGCGATATCTGGGACGTCCAACCGGCCGCTTACCGATCGGACGCCCCAAATATGCTCTCTTAGCGGCACGATCCTCCTCCATTCTCTCAACGTGGCCCAGCCAACGCAGTCGGGCAGATTTTGTTTCGCCGATAATATTGGGCTCAGCCACCAGGTCTTCGATTTCTTAGTCTGTTGCCTATGCACTCGAAATTAGTGTTGCTTATCGAAGGCAAAACTAACAGTCATCATCATCATTCCAGCCTATGTACGACCCACCCACAGCAGGGCACAGACCTAGTTCGGATTGGGAACTTCACACACACACACCTTTGAATTGCCAATAGTATTAATAGTGCTTTATAAGCAGTACTATCAAAGACCATAGACCACGGTACTATCTATAGTGACAATGACAATACAATTGATACTATCGATACTTTTATGTCCAATAGAATCGATTATCGATAGTTTTATACCAGCTTTCTATACGTATTATGAACTGTCAACGTGGACTAATTGCAATACTATATTCTAACAGTGATAATAATTGTGCGTTAATAAATAATGACAACTATGATATATAGTTTGAGCAAACTCAGTGTCTCAAAAATTCAGTGTTATTAAAATATTCCAAATAGAAATATACAGCGAAAGGCATAAAGTATAAACATAATATAAGGCGCTATACATAAGCGAGTTAAGTGTAAGTTGTAATTAGTCAGTCTCTCTTAACTCAACTTTATTTATGCAGAGTCGCCTTAAGATATCCTGTCTGTACTGCGCTTAAATAATGTTGATAGTTGAATAAAAATATTTTATTATGCTGTTTTTACAAAATTTTTATTTTACTTCACAGGGTATCCCGTAAGTCGCTCAAGTAATTTATAGAGGAAATAGATAGCTCACTCACCTAAAAGTGTCACCAGTTTCAAAATATTTAGATTTTGATGAATTTAGATAAGTAAATGTACCTACACCCGCACCAAGTTTTTCAGTTGTGGTATTCGGAAGTTATATCTATATCGCTTTTATTCCAAAACACCAGTTTTGTTATCAGACACGGAAAAGCTTTTAAAAAACTATTATACTTTTTTTTTCAATTTATAATTTGCCTCTTATACTTAATTTTGGTCAAGCTTTGACCTCTCCTGGTGAACCACTCGTTAGCCTATTATCTTTAAAATACGCTCGTTTAAAAGACAGGGTCTTTTTAAAATAGTAAATATTTCATTATCAAAAGATTAATAAGAAAAAATGCTGAAGAAAGCTTAAAGTACTCTACACGACACGACAAACCAATATTATGCACCCAAGCTATCTTGGACTTAAATTGTATCAGAAAGCAATCAGCTTGAAGCTCTAGTCGAATTGACAGTAATGCTAAACTAATATTAGAAACTTTTAATAAATAAAATTGTATAACACGTCCGAGGTCATCTATTTATTTAATTTAATTTTGAAGAAACTATGAATTGACCTATAAACATGTCAAAAGCATTTTGATTGATATGGATTGGTTTTGTTATTATAGTTTTTCAATCACAGGCTTATTAGCACTCAAACAACATTTCGCACGCTTAATAAAAAATGCGAATTAGAATTATTCCCATTTCGAAACTAAACCATATGCTTTCTACATAAAGCTTATTATTGAATTGAGAATCATTTGAATTGCGTCAGTTTCTTTAATTTTAATCTAATTTTAATCGCGTTTCTAAATCCTAACTTTTAAGTCATTCAAGTATCAAGTGTACTTCGTCGGCGAGCTCAAGTTTATTCATGCTCTTTAGAAGAATATCTCAAAGGTGTAGCTAAGTTACAATATGAGGTACAGTCGCGCGCGAAATACTTAACTTAAAAGCTTTAATAAAGAAACACAGGGAAGCTTAAAGTCCTACCTATATATTACAGAATGGCTGACCAAAAAGTCGTTTTGGGAAATTGCATACCACCGCATTTATTAAGAAAAGTTTTCGATATTGTAAGTCCTTTACGAGATATAACCGTAAAATACCCCTTTTGGGGCACTTTTTTACCCCCCACCCATTATGCACAACTTCGGCGAGGGGAAAAACCTAGGCTGGTCATATTGGACAACAAATGAAGGCATTAAAAAACAATAAAACCTTTTGTAGCAATATTTCCGATTTAATTTATTTTTTAGTTTTTCCCTACTGGCCTATATACCTACCTCGTCTACCTACGTCTTCTTAAATACGAAAGTTTGTATTGATGGATAGATGGATGTATCGATGTTTGTTACTCTTTTACGCTAAAACAGTTTGATAAATTCTTATGAAATAGGATACTTTTTATCCCAGAAAATTGGATAGTTCCCGCGGGATAGCGATTATGAATTCTTCGCAGACGGTTTCGCAGACAACACCTAGTTTTTATGATAAAATTCACCAGGGACATTATTATAGACAAGTTTCCAATCTGCAATATACTTCATTTAATTTAGAATGAGAAACCACAATAACGTTATATTGCGTCTGGTCAACTATTTCTTACCTAGCAAATAGTACTGTACAATCGTCTGGGAGCCGCAACAGAAAATTGTTTTAATGTCACTTTATTTGCGTGTCGTCAATTGTTACTCTAGTACAAATTGTAAAGAGATTACAGTTCACGAGCTGCAATATAATGTTGTTGTGGTTTCTCATTCTAAATTAAATGAAGTACAGAGCGGCCGCGGTAGTGGGAAGTATTGGTGGCCAAATTACATTCCCCAAAGCGCTCGTGCGATATAAAACTGATCAGTGAAAGCCGTGACCAAAAAAGATTTACCCCATCTCCCGTCATGGAGTCCTTCCGTGGTCCTTGCCGCACCGGGCTCACATGTTTAATAGACTGGATTATTATGTACATTTAATTTAAATACTGTCTCCAAAACAATACCCAAATCGTTATAGGTGTACTGCAATATTTTAAGAGATCCCTGGATCTCTCTAAACCCGTCAAAATTGACGGCGAAATCGATTAAGATAGGTACATGAAAAACAACAAAATCATACATACGGTCGAGTATATAACCTCCTTATTTTTCGTAGTCGGCTAATAAAGTGCAAACGCTTGTGCTGGTGACAGTACCCGGCTCGCTAAGACGCCGGCCGCAAATTTGGGCGCACGTTGCTTAACATTTAAATGTTGGATCACACTGCGGCACTTAATGTGGACACGCCGTCCAAAATTATCATCATCATCAATATAAAAATAAAGGGTATGTATTTAACTGATTAGGAAAGTATTCGTGTTCTTGTGGATAGAAAATTGGTCAGCTAAAATGACTAATTGATCAGTGCCTTATAGTCAGCAAAAATTTCTAAATAAATCATGAATAAGCATTTTGTGGACTGATTTTTTTGTACAAATAACCAAATTTAACCAAATTTTAGTGAGACTCGAAGCAGCAGCCTGGGTTAAGCAGAATTTTTATTTTCATTCACTCAACAAAAATAGTCAAAAATCTTACTTACGCACAAAATGAACGCGATTCTTACTATAATCGTTACCATGTTTGTTTTAGTGAGGGTATTCAGGTAATAAAGATTAATAAACTTTCTGCATTATTTGTATTTTTAAACTAAACTTACACATGACAATCTGAACTAAGCGAAGGCTTTCACTTGCAAATAAAATCTTTATATGCTGTCAAAACTGAATGAAAACTGCTAATTTATTTAATTAATTACTACCTCCCAAAAATAAATGTAATAATTCACCTTATGGTATGTGTTTACCGTAGCCCAAGGTCACCTGCAGCATAATCGAAACTATTGATGCGTTGCTGGCTTGACAAAAAACGGTACACTCGCCTTTTAAAGGCAGCCGCCACTTCACATCGAACTTCATAACTTATTTAAATACAGTTTTATGAAAATATTCGTTTCTAATATGCACATGCTCTTGGTTAAATGTACTTGATTATCAAAATGGACTGAGCATTTTCGTTAGGCAATACGGAGAGTAAATGAAGCGTGAGTTAGTAGTTTCTTTCTTTCTTTCTAATAAATGTAGGTACTTAATCTAGTGAGATCCGCTCAAGAACCAAAATCACCGACATAGCTCGAAGAATCGCCAGACTCGAGTGGCAGTGCAGTGGGCAGAGCACATTGCTCGTAGAACTGGTGGCCGAAGGAGGAAAAAGGTTCTCGAGCGGCGTCCACGGAGCGGAAGACGCAGTACACGCAGCCTCCAACAACATGGACCAACGACCTAGTTAAGGTTGCGGGATCGCGTTCTGTTTGGCGAGCCCTGGGAGAGGCCTACGTGCAGCAGTGGACGTGGAAATGATGATGATGAATCTAGTGGGTGAGAACCACATTGTTGGTGGGGGTAAAGTTACGTAATACCACCCTAAGAATAAAAAAAACTGTGAAGTCGAATCCACACTACCCTAGCGCACCTCCTGCTCCCTAAAAGCGTCGCGCGAACGACACGAGTATATTTTAAGTAATTATGGCGAAATCTGCGCGTTCATCTCGATTAGGGCTTTTTGAATCTGGAATTACGAATTCGAATTTGGTATGCGGCCGTATGATTTTGAATTTCGAATGCTAGAGACTGTAGAGTATTTTCGGCCAGTGTCGGATATTTAATTATTAGTAGTTTGCAATAAAATTCTGGGAAAAACAATATTAAAGTAAAAGAAATTTTCTATCATTATAGTATTTTTCACCTATGATGAGTTCTGTGACACTTGAAAATTTTCCGAATTACGTATACCTACTATGATTTGAAAAAAATTTAAATGTTCAGTTTCCATGGTTACTGAAACTTGGACCGCAAAATCGCTCAGGCGTTTAGCAGAAAACCCGACCTGTCGGTCAGGGATAACCAGACTTTACAAGTTCCACGCGAATGAAGCCGTGGGCGGAAAACTGGAAAAATATTATGCAACTTCTCCATAAATAGGCACCAATAACTCTTAGAAAAATCGATAGTTTAATTCATAAATGGTACCTAAGTACATTTCTAAAACTGTCAAACTCGAAACGTCACAGAACGCATCATAGGTGAAAAATAGTATAATCATTGTCTATTTTATTTTTATACACTCATTAAGTATATATATATATATTATTTCTCTACAAATACTTAACAATCTTGCCCACCCAATCTACATAAGAAAAATTCACATAGCTCTATGTAGAGTAGCCATGAAAATGAGTGAAGAATAAAAATAAGTACGTACCCTAAGTATTTTTATTGGCAGGTAATTGGCAGTGTGAACGTAATTCCCTTTGCTTTTCCATTCAATGAACAGAAAAACCATAAGCAAATAAAAATAAAACCGGCTCTACGCGCATTTCGAACTCGCGCCAAAGACGTTCCAAGTTTAAATTCAGACCCTCCGGTATTCGTAATTTCGAATTAAGAAATTGGATTGCCGTTTATTTGTCTATGGGCGAAAGGGATCAGCTTATCTTATACTTGTTGAATTTAGACTTCTCCAGGAAAAGAGGGTTCAAATATGAGGTTCATTGCATTGCGTGGTCTATTTAGTTGTTTATACAAACAAATTACTTATAATCATCATCATCCCAGCCTATATACGTCCCACTGCAGAGCACAGGCCTCCTCTCAGAATGAGGGGGCTTGGGCCGTAGTTTCCACGCGGCAATGACACACAAACAAACACAAGTAACAAATTACTGTTCGTAGTAAAATAGCACAAGGGTCAAAAAATACGATTACGACAACGAAAGTGTACAATGCAACTCGCAGTTTAGCTATTTTTGGCATTTTATCGTTTTTTCGTTACTTTTGTGGTTAACTAGTTTAAGAAGAACGTGCTTAGCAACACGGCAAGTCGTGACATGTTGTGATATTTTTCAAACTAAATACAAACTGAAATATAGATGCACAGAAAAAACCCCAGAAAAAAGACCAATGCTGGGAATCGAACCCAGGTCCTCAGCGTTCCGTGCTGCGTGCTTTACCCCTACACCATCACTGGTCTAGAGGTTAGCGACGAATCTTTCCCATACATCGTACATTTCAGTCTGTTATAATCACCTTATGCAGTGATAAAGCACTCATCTATGTTTATGCCCTCTACCGAGAGACTTTAACACTCCTTCGGAGCTACCCGCTCACCTGGACCAAGAGATGGCGCTACTGTGCAACTTTAAACAAATCAGATATGAAGTATCTTTTTTATTTATTTTTTCAACTTCATTTTTTTATTACTTTTACGGTCATCCCATGAAACCATATATTTCAAACTAAATACAAACTGAAATATAGATGCACAGAAAAAACCCCAGAAAAAAAAAAAAAAAAAAAAAAAAAACCCCAGAAAAAATCATTCTGTGCATCTATATTTCAGTTTGTATTTAGTTTGAAATATATGGTTTCATGGGATGACCGTAAAAGTAATAAAAAAATGAAGTTGAAAAAATAAATAAAAAAGATACTTCATATCTGACATGTTGTGATTGCGATAGCCGTTCAAAGGGGCTTATTACGAATGATTTTGACGCAAATCAAGTTGCCATGTGTTCATGAACACGAGTAGATGGAGCTACGCAAAGTGACGTCTAATTATACCTTTCAGGGGCTAAATTCAGGAACGGTCTAACACGGTTTGCGAGCGGTATTTCAATCGTTTGGGAGAGGATAGGAATGGGCTGAGCTTGGGATTAGCTTTATTTTCCTGTTAATTCGCTTTGTAAATAAATAAATGAATAAATAATAGTTATTTGTTATACAAGGGGGGAAAGTTGTATTTTACCAGCGAGTGTTCATTTGAAACAAGAGCTATCGAAAGGATTCTATGATTGACCACGAGCGAAGCGAGTGGTTCAAAAATAGAATCCTTTTGATAGTGAGTGTTTCAACACACGAGACGTAAAATAACTTTTCACCCGTGTATAACACAAAACTTTTCACCTCACTACAGCGAGGAAAATAATTAGAAAAACATGTGAATATTTAATTGAAAAGTTTTGACTTAAGTTTTTTTTTATTATTTCGGATGCGTTTTGTTCGCACATCGGCTTACTTGGACTGTCATAACATTTTATCCGTTTTTACAACAAGAATGAAGGTTAATGTTTAATGCTGATATTTATTAATTAAAATAAAGTTGTAAGACTGTATTTAGTGTTTTTTACTCGATGCAATTCATTAATTGTGATTTTAAAATTCAGCACTTTTAACGTTTTACGTTTTGTTAGCTGTCAAATATCACTTAAGCTGCCCTCAAATGTCAAAACTCTTTCTTCACATGTGGATAAAAAGCGATTTTCTCAATAGATGTCAAACGAACAAAAAGGGCTTTCCGAGCTAGTGAGGTGAAAATAAATAAGGCTCATCTCAATCTCAGCCCAAAAGCCCTCGCAAACCAGTGCTTTTTGGCGTTCCTGAATAGCAGTTCATCCCTATCCTCTTGCAAACGATTGAATTTCCGCTCGCAAACCGTGTTGGGCCTTTCCTGAATTTAGCCCCTTATTATACTGGTTGGCCTTAGCTTCTGGACAAATACTAATACTACTGGTTTAGCAAGATATTTAAAACCAAACTGCAAAGTATCATAACAATCAGTCCAATAATAACTGAAAAATTAACGGTTTTCAATGTATCACTTTGGAGGAGCCTAGTTATTTGGATAATATGATTTCACAAATTTTTTTTGTTCTATTTACTTAATTAAAAAAAAATATTAGGGGACAATCTTACACAAATCGACCTAGTCCCAAACTAAGCAAAGCTTGTACTATGGGTACTAGACGACGATAAACATACTTATATAAATAAATAAATACTTAAATACATAGAAAACATCCAAACTCAGGAACAAATATTCGTGCTCATCACACAAATAAATGCCCTTACCGGGATTTGAACCCAGGACCTCTTGCTTCGTAGGCAGGGTCACTACCAACTAGGCTAAAGCGGTCGTTACTAATTAATTTTACCATTAAATAAGGTAGAGCGGAGGCAGTGCGTCGAACCTAGAGGTGATAAAGAGAAACTGACTGTGGTTGGAAACACCGAAGGCAGAAGATCACGCGGTCATTCACCAACGAGATGGACCGATCAAGTAAAAGACCCACCAATTCTACACGTTCGTAAGAGATGTGCTGCATAGGAACCGGTGGAGGCAGATTATCCGCTCCAGATACAACCCTATATAGTGACCACGATCTTCAGACATGAGGGAACGACCTGGAAGTAAGGCAGGTAAATGTGCTCGATATCGTTTGGATGTAGGTAAGTATAGCGACAAATAAAGGCATGACTCCATCTTCTTCTAAATTTAAATTGACCATTACCAACAATTGACATCGCATCCCAAACAAACACAACCGATCCCAAATGCTGGCACACGACAAAATTAATCACCGGACAAATCGTACTCGAATCAAGAAACCATTAAATAACCAATCCGCATTTATGACGACAACCGCGTTCCAAATTCGAAACACCCGCGCATTTTCGACCCTACTTGCCAAGACTTTCATGCCAGTACGTTATCTGTGCTCGCAAAACGTTTGTACGTATTTAATCATGTTCAAAGGCTGAGTATTGCGCTATTCGAAGCAGCATACGTGTATTCAAAACTAACAAAAGAAAAAAAGCAATCTCGTCAGATTGGCATTTGGGGGCCAACGCACAAAAAGGGGCCTCCTTTAGGGGAACATTGTTAGCGGATTGAAAAGCGTTTTGTCGTCAACATGTTATTCGGTAATTTAGTGTTGCCTGATTGAAATAACGAGGGTTGTAATTGGAAAGGAGGTTTAAAGTAGGAGCTTGATTGATTGGTTTCGGCTGGCAAGTTTTTGGTAACCCTGAGGATATTCTATCAACCAAAAGCAAAAGCCAAATTTTTTGAATCGACTCTATAAGACAATATTTTCTTTTTTGAGTGCGTGGACTGTTTTCTGAATAAGTATATCTATAATTTTATTGACATTTCAGGGATTTCATTGCTACCAAAATTCTGAGCGTATTAAAAACAACTTCTACATACCATATGTATCTAATCTACTGGTGGCAACCATTAGCTAGATATACGAATACGACGATAGCAATAACAGGTACTTACCTATAATACTCTAGCTAGATGGCAAAATATGTGTTTCTTCTGTGGGTACTTACTTTGTTCCATTTCAATCGCTAAAATCAAAATATCAGTTCCATTTTCAATCGCTAAAATCAAAATATATCACCCTCCCATTTCATGATACCATCGAAAAACAAACTTTTTAATTTTCCGATACACCACCACTCAAAGACTGGCAGTCTACGCTCTGCATCACAAAGGCGAGGCGTGTATCCGAACGCGTTCACTCCAAAACATTTCGAATTCGAAATTGGAATTGAGAAATGCGTTCTGTTCTTTGCGTTCCATTTTAGCTGATTGACGCCAGCTTCGATTTTCAAAGACTCAAAGACTGCATTCCGTTATACGTTCAAAATAGTATGAAAGCTGCGACGATTTTGTATCTGGTTGGATAGGGATGATAGAGAGTAATTGGAGCACATTTGAATGTATAAGGAAATTCAATTACGGAGAATAAGTATATATACTTACTTACTAATGAGTATAGTATAGTTGAGAATAAATATCGTTTTGTGTGTGTTATCGTTTGTTTGTCGCATTCACAAATTTTTTGCGGTTGCCAAAAATTACGATCAATAACATGTTTACTTCTGTGTGTTAGCATTTGTGTTATTTTATATGATAGGGGACCAACGAGCAGGAGAGTCACCTGATAAAAAGCAATTACCGCCGCCCATGGACACCCACATTACAATACATGTTGAGTTACGGATACATTGTCGGCCCTTTGAGAAAAGAGTAGGCTCGTTTTTTGATGCAGATCCCCAAGTTGTACCGGTCCGAAAATAATAATGAATCCGCGATAAACGGACTGTAGTCGACTGTCAGCTATTGAGGTGATGAGGTAGGAAACAGCGACAGCTCTTCCCTACAGCTACAAGAAAACAGTAAAATGACAATTTCACTGTTTTTAGGGTTCCGTAGTCAACTAGGAACCCTTATAGTTTCGCCATGTCTGTCTGTCTGTCTGTCTGTCCGTCCGCGGCTAAGCTCAGAGACGGTTAGGACTAGAAAGCTGTAATTTGGTATGAATATATATATCAGTGACGTCGACAAAGTGGTTAAATAAAAAAAAAACAAAAATAATTAATAATTAATTTAGCTGTGTGGTACCGGCGGCGAATAGTACCAACCCATTTCATCCCGTGGGTGTCGTAAAAGGCGACTAAGGGAATAAAGGAACACAGAAGACGGGCAGCAGCGTCTCTGAACCGTTTGACATCTTACTGCGATCGCCAACCCGCCTGCCAAGCGTGGCGATTATGGCAATTCCTCCCAAATGTTTGGGAGAGGCCCTTGCCCAGCAGTGGGATCCCTACGGGCTACTAAAAAAAAAAAAAAAAAAAAATTTTTTTTGGGTTCCTCCCATAGACGTAAAGTGGGGGTGATTTTTTTTCTCGACTAACCCTATAGTGTGGGGTGTCATTGGATAGGTATTTGAAAATAAATAGGAGGTTAGCAAAAACTATTTTTTAATAAAGTGAATATTTTCGGAGATATTCACTCCGAAAGTTCAAAATAATGTGTCCCCTCTATAACTTTTGAACCGCAAGTCTAAAAAATGTGGAAAAAAATCACGTAAGTAAGTTAAACTTAATAAAAAATTTCTGGTAAAATTATTTTCAACTTAATCAGTTGAGCAGTTTTTTAAGTTTTTATAAAAAAATATATTTCTTAACTAAGATTGTAATTTAACCGCCATTGTAAGCATTTTTTTTCTTTAAGTACAGACCTATAATATCACGCTAACAGTATCTTCTTTCAAATAAAAAAAATTGAAATCGGTTCATTTATAATAAGACTCTAGTAGACTGCAGATTAGATTAGTTACCCAATTCGCCGATAGATGGCGCTGTACCGCCGACGTTGAAATTCTACATCGCGCTGTTATCCCTAGCGCGCGGTGGGAGTTGGGACCAAAACAATCACATTAAGTATGCAAAGATTTTTTCGTACCTACCTGCTACGGAACCCTATCTTGGTCGTGTCCGACACGCTCTTGGCCGGTTTTTTTTTTCAAATTTGGAACGCCAATTTGTTTATACGGACACTTTACTACTATAGTATACAGCAGGTCATTTAATTAAGTTTTTCATCTATACCACAGCTTTTGAAAACATTACCTAGGTATAATATTTATGTTCCTTTTAAGAATTTAGGGACATTCTCAGGATCATATTTTTCTTTTTTCTAAGAAGTGCTCGATTCGGAGTATACATTACGCTTGATGGTATTCTTATGTCGCCGTCACAACACGACATATACGATAATCAATATACCTGTACCGTACCGCAATCCGTCTACATCTAATGTCAGCTTCAATAGAAAAACGTGCGAGAAAATGGGTTTTTGATTAAAGATATATTTCGGGATTTTACATAGTCATTGGTTAACTTCGAGAAAGAGGGCAATCGACGAATTAGACTCGGCTGGGCAGCGTTCGGGAAGCTCCGCAATATCTTGTCATCCAATATACCGCAGTGTCTCAAGTCAAAAGTCTTTGACCAGAGTGTGTTGGCTTAGATGGCACTGATGGCTTATGGCACTGAGGCCGGGGCGTCTCGTCGCCGGTCGCCTTACCAGTGCGGCCCCGGCCCTCAGGCCACACGTCTCAACGTGTCCGCTAACGATGGGCCTCATAAGAAAGCTCAAAGTCACTCAGAGGGCGATGGAGAGAGCTATGGTAGGATTTCCTCTACGGGATCGCATTAGAAATGATGAAATCCGCGCAAGAACTAAAGTCTCTGACATAGCTCGAAGAATCCGGACTCAAGTGGCAATGGGCAGGCCTCGCTCGTAGAACTGATGGCCGATGGAGCCAAAAGGTTCTCGAGTGGCGTCCACGGACCGGAAGACGCAGTGTAGGTAGGCTTCCTGTAACACAGGATATCCTAGCGCAGGACCCTCAGTTGTACCTAACTTTTTTTGTAAAAAACTATTAAAAAAAAACGCTTTTTAATTTTTTTTCATTCCATTCCCCATTTAAGTAAATCTTAAGTTTGCTGACTCCGAGTCGCTAATTTTATGTCCACAGGAGAGACAACTTTTGTTTCTCACTGTGTGTATGACCCAGATAGAGAAAAAGTATGGTGACACCACGGAACCCTAAAAATAGCGCCATCTTACATTCGGATCGCACAATTATCGACCACATCGATAATACGCTGTCAGATTATGACAGTACATTATTTTCCCGAGTGTCTGCTGTTTATATAACGTTATTAAACATTCCCAATAAGTATCCCGAGGGAAATACGTTTACCACCTCGACTCTGAACAACTTTTAATATGAAAAATGCTATTATCATAACCGCCACACCGTTTTAACCAACAACAGATACGAAAACACACAGAAACCAACTTTATTACAACCGAATGAGAGTCAGTGGGAATTTATCGAAGTGAATATGAATCGTGGTCGGAAAACACAGCGTTTGCGCTCGGCGAAATCAATTTTCTTTTTTATCCGCGTGATCTGCTTTGTGATAAAGGTTAAATCCTCTATTTTGTTAAATATTTGAGCTGTATAAATAAGTTTGTTTTTCTCTTATATCTTTTACGCAAGTTGACATCTCTTTATAGAAATTGTTTAGCATTCGTTTCGGTTTTTTCTTCAATAAATATTAATGAGGGACCTTCGTCTTTTCTTTTGTTTGATTAATAAAGTTTCGTGATATCCATACATATTGCTTTAATCCGATTTGTTGTCACAGTTTAGGTTTAGGCCTTGCGGAGAGGAATTAAAACATAAAAAACAAGTCTAGACGTTTATTAGAACGCTAACTGTGAACAAGCAAGAGACTAGAGAGGGTCGTAGGTTTTAAGCACTTGAGTGGGATACGCTTTCCCCGGACAGACACTGCCCTGGATTCAGGAGACCGTAGGACGCGCTGCGGGCGTCGCAGGTGGATCTTCAAGGTCGTTTGCTGTGTTGCAGAGCTGAGGCCAGGGTGCTTCAGGGCTCGGAGTGTGCTGATGGCGAGGAGCCAAGAGGCGGAGACTGCAGTATCGTTCGGCGGTTTAACCCCGACTTGGTTGCCCTGGAATTTGGTTAATGTCAGCAGGGGCCCATACAATTGCTCTGTCCACCGGCCCAACGTCCATAACGGTCCCTGACCATAGGTCCGAATTTAAACGCTGGCTGTGTGGCAGAGCAATCATACGGAATTTACAAAAAGAGAAAGATGAAGCTAAATGTAATACAAAAGAATAAAATGATTTAGTGAAAACGAAAACTGTTCTTTTTTTTTGAAATTTAAATTTGAACTAACTGAAACTGCCTAACGGTCTAAGAAGTTTAAACATAATCTACAATAAATGCAGACCGTTGGAGTTAGCTAGGTAAAGAAACAGGAGATAGTAATAGAATAATTTTGTATATAGAAAGCTAGAAATAAACACATAAAATTAGACAAGGTAAAATGTTGATATTTGCTTTTGGAGAGAACTTACCAATATCGGGCAGAGTATCCACTGGGCTGATTTATTTGGTAGTATAGGTAGACTGTTTTCTTGACAGTGGTGTTCAGATTCAAAATGTGCCAAATTTTTGGCGGCACTGGGTTTTAAAGACAAAATTAGGTCACGCCCCTCGAGATAACGCTAACCGTAATTTGTGTGATGTGTTTTGACAGTTCGTGCCACAGAGAAGACTCTGCGCAACAAAACGATGTACTTAATTTATTTGGCCTTCCTCATTATTTAATTAATTAAATATTTAGGAAAGACAAGAGCTCAGATTTTGTCCGTATTTACTTAATTATATTAAATAAATACGTCCAAAAATCATAGCAGCGGAAAGTTTGATAATAGCGCCATCTAGTGCTCGCGGGGTAAGGCTCGTTGCATTGAATCGAACTAACTTCGTTAGGATATTGGTAATTAAGTCCAAAAACAAAACCAAAGAATTATATTGTCCCAATTGCATTGTGACAGTACCTCCCTCTCCGCGGAGGATTTTTTCGTCTTAGCGAAAAAATCCGCCTGAGAAAAATCCCTAACGTAACACATTCAAAATAACCTATCAATCCTATCATACTTCCTAACATACTTCATTCATTCAACCTAACACAGGCAGGTCTGCCGTTTAAGACACTGCAAGACCCTACGCTACGAGAAAATGGCGAGATGGTAAAGAGGTAGTAATTAGGAGACACAGCCGCCAATCTAGACAAGGGTTGCCAACCGCCCTTATAAGATTATCCAGCACTACGCGCAAGGTTTAGCTGCCTGGCCGCGCAACGCTAGATATAGCTTTCATTAGGCGTTTTTAAGGAGTTGAAATTAGTAAAGACCGCTCCGGCAAAGGCTTTGGATTAAGACTAGCATTGGTAGTGAAGTAATTGTGTCGACCTAAGGAACTAGTGTACGTACACAAAGCAACTAGAACTTTTATAACTTAGAGATAAATAATATTAAACACGGGAACCATGTGTATAGTTTATTCCTAACACGCGGCTAGTATTTGTTAAATTTAAGTAGTTAACTATAATTAGTGCGTCTCACTCTGTCGAGGTAGACGCTAAGGTAGTCACAACGATCACGAACGAGTCGATGCGTTTTCATTTTAAAACTAGATTAAAACATACAGAAGAGTATTTTACGAGTAGGCGCAAAATATTTATAAGTAATGTTAAGTCGTTGACCTTGCTATGCAGTAGCGTTGTTTAAGGTAAACAAACTTGACGATACGATTGAGAACATAAAACAGGGTAGTTAGCGCAGCGCGACAATTACTGCCACCCTCTTTTTTAACTTAAGGTATCATGGACCGAGCCCACGACATTAACGTAATAAGAGTGCAACGTTGTTACAATAATAAAAGTACATTTTATAATTATGATGAAAATTAAGTCTTCTGTGTAGGAACAGTACTAATTGTTGCTAAATCGTTCTTAACGAGGTTATTTATTCGTACGTTATTTAAAGGTTATGTTGAAGTTTATTACTATTTATTGCCTGGAGTTAATTTCAGATCCTTTATGTGCCATACGCCTAAATCCTTGCCAGACATATCTTGTAGTTCAAATATTAACGGTGACCTTTTCTTGGAAATACGGCATTTCATAAATTTAGGTGCAAGTTTTTTACTGAAATACTGCGACTTATCACTTAAATAAAAGGTTCGCTTCCATACAATGTCTCCTACTTCAAAGTTTGCAGGCTTACGTCGTAAGTTATAGCGACGCACATTCTTTTGGTGCGCGTAGTATAATGAATGTTGCACTTTGTCGAATATATTAGTGAGGAAACCTGCATTCTGAGCGTAAACATCGCGTGGAAGGAATAATAATTCATCGCCTAGGTCGTTTTCCAAATAGTGTGAGCCGCATGTCACGAGCTCTCTGCCGTGTACTAGAAATGCTGGTGTATAACCTGTGGTTTCGTTAACCGAGTTATTCATCGCAAATTGTATCTTAGGTAAATTAGTATCCCAAGACCTCTGGTCGTTTTCCACAAAGGTCGACACGCAGGTCAAGGCAGTTTTATTATATCGTTCGCAATCGTTTATATGTGGAGAATATTTTGCTGTGAAAAACTGGTTTGGGACCTTATATTTGTCTAGTAATACTTTTAATTCGCGACTAATAAACTGGGAACCATTGTCCATGTAAATAGTTTGTGGTACACCGTGCACCAAGAAAATCGATTCTTCTAAGTGTTTTACGACTATAGAGGCTGTGGCTTTCCTAACGGGAAATAAAAAACAATATTTAGAAAAACAACAGGTTACTACCAATAAATAACTGTTTCGTTTTCTGCTAACTGGAAGCGGGCCTACGAAGTCTATGGACAGGACCTGGAACGGTCTAGCACAGTGTTTAGGGCGGCCCATATGACCTAACGTTGCATGTGTAGGATGTTTGTAAGCTAAGCATGTATCGCAAGCAGATATAAATTTCGTTATGTCCTTATACATGCCTAACCAGTAATATTTAAGTGCTACACGGTGATAGGTTTTAAAGGCACCTAGATGACCGGCTGTAGGTTCTGCGTGATTTTCCTTTATGACCTGATTCCTTAATTCTTGAGGAACGACCTCTTTCCATAGGAACTCCGTAGTTAAGTTATTATTGGACTTAGTTAATCTATACAAGGAGTTGTTAACTACTTTTAGGTTAGGGTAACCTTGAGGCGTATTGATGCAACCGTTAAATAGATCGACGTACCATTTATCTTTTGAGGTTAAGTATGAATTAGCAATATTTATTGCAGACACCGGAACGGCTCTGGACAACGAGTCAGGAATGACATTGTCTTTTCCGCGACGATGTAATATTTCGAAATCAAAAGACGATAAACGAATACCCCAACGGGCTAGGCGGCCGGTAGGGTTATTAAGGGTTAAGAACCATTTTAAAGATGAATGGTCAGTATAGACTTTAAATGTTTTGCCGTTCTCCAAGTAGCAACGCCAATGTTCTAATGCCGCGAGTACGGCTAACGTTTCACGTTCCGTTACACTGTAGTTCTTCTCACAAGCTGTTAATGACCGACTCATATACGCCACTGGGTGTTCTTCGTTGTTAACGACTTGACAAAGCATAGCGCCGACGCCATAGTTACTCGCGTCCGTGTGTACTTCGAATGGCAAGTCGAAATTAGGGCATGAAAGAACCGGTGTTGTTACGAGGCAGTGTTTAAGTTTTTTGAACGACTCATTAGCTTCGCTGGTCCAAGAAAATGGCGGTGCGCCCTTTTTATTCGAAGTTAATTTGTTTAATGGACCAGCAAGCGTACTAAAGTTTGGTACGAAACGACGGTACCAGGAAGCAGTACCTAAAAATCTTTTTACGTCCTTCGGTGAAGTTGGTGTAGGGTAGTTTACGATAGAATTTACTTTATCGGGATCGGTGCGTAAACCGCGCGAGTCTACTACGTAACCGAGGTATTTTAACGAGTCTCTAAAGAATTGTGATTTTTCGTAATTAATAGTGAGACCCGCTTCTTTAAGCTTAGATAGAACGCGTAAAAGTAGGGTCACGTGTTCTTCGAAAGAATTGCTGACGCAGACTATGTCATCCAAATAGCAAAAAACCTTCATTTCAAATTCAACTCCGAAAATTCTATCAACCAGTCGCTGCTGGGAGGCTGGAGCGTTAGTGAGGCCGAAGGCCATTGTTTTAAAACAGAAGGTACCTCGAGAAGGCACAAAGAATGCGGTTTTAGTTTTATCCGCGTTATCAATAGGAATTTGCCAAAAAGCTTTTGATAAATCAATACTAGATAAGAACTTAGCATCCCTTAGGTTATCTAAAATTTCTGAAATGTAAGGTAAGCTGTAGGCATCCTTTTTAGTTACTGAATTTAATTTACGGCTATCCAGACAGAATCTAGGTTTCCCATCCTTTTTATTAACAACGAGTACTGGAGATGACCACGCGCTTTCACAAGGCTCAATGACATCTAGGTTGAGCATTTCGTCGACCTGGTCGTTAACTATACGGAGCTTCTCAGGTGACATTCGATAAAAACGTTGACGTATCGGTTGAGCGTCTCCAGTATCGATACGATGTGTAATTAACGTAGTACGTCCGAGACCTTTTCTCTCGTAAGAAATATTATTAAATTGGGAAATGACGTTATCGGCTTGAATGCGCTGTGACTGACTCAACCCGGTGTACGACTGTAAGTTCTGAGTATCTGGGACCCCCTCTGAGTGCTTAGTAGTACACTCATTTACCCTAATACTATATAAATATTTAGGGCAAATTTTGAAAGCGCGCCAAAAGTCAACCCCTAGAATGAGTGAGGTCTCGATCCCCGGAACCACGTGAAACCTAATTGAGTGAGTCACACGCTCAAAAGTTACGTCGAGATCAAAATAACCTACACTCCTCAAATGTTGACCGCCAGCCGCGACTATCTGTATAGAATCATCGTCTGACATACGATGGCCTAATTTAATTAGATTCGTATGAAAGTTTCTTCCCATCAATGTTACAGCCGATCCAGAGTCCAAGAGACCAGATACCTCTAAACCACCTAAAGATATAGTAGCATAAGGTCGTGAATCCGATAAGGAAGGAGGGGGCAAAATAGTAGCTAAGTTATAAGAGTTAAAAAAGTTTCTTATGAAGTCTACCCACTTTAGCCAGTCGTCATTTTTATTAAAGTGGCTAGTATTCCGCCCCGCTACTAGTTTTTTGAATTGGGGTTTGTAGTTGATTGCGGTTGAGTAGTTTTAAAACATTGCGGACAGTTAGATGCATTGTAACCTGTCAAGCCACAACGGAAACACAGTAGTGTACGCGGAGCGCGACAAAGTCTTAAAGAATGTGCATTAGTGCGACAACGCGGACAGAATGGTTTATTATTATTATTATATTGTGAATTTAAAGCGCTGACGGGATAGTTAGATTTAAAATTGTGATGCGAACTCTTATTAGCGTTGTTACTTGGATACTGTTTAAACTGGGAATGGTTATAAGAAACCGGTTTATTATAGGCAAATTCCGGAGCCAGAGTATCAGAATTAGGACGAGGTGGTTCTTTAAATTGAGACATTCGTGCGTGAACGATTTCATAATTGTGGCATCTTTCCCTTAGCTCGTCTACGGTTTCAATCATACCCGCAGTGGCTATAATGGTAGCATAGTAAGGCCGTATATTATGAAGAATTATTTCCAGCTTTTCTTCCTCAGAAAAGGGCACCGATAATCTTGAAAACATGCCGTTCATTATAGATAGGTAGATAGTTATATTCTCAGACTCGCCTTGAGTACGAGCACGGATCTCAGCCTTAAGTCGGTAGTCATAATCTAATTGACTAAAAACGCTAATTAAACGCGACGCTAAATCATCCCAACTATTGATTGTGCTTCTAACGGAACGGAACCAATGCAGTGCCTCTCCGTCAAATATTTCGGTTGCAAATAAAAGGAATTTTTCTGAATTAATATTACGGGCTAGCATAAATTCTTGTACTCTGAGAACAAAAGCGCGCGGACAAGTTTTTCCGTTATATTTCAATTTTGAAAAATCAGAAGTTACTCCGCGATCGCACGTAACCAGAATATTTGTTGGAGGCTGCATCGACTGCGAAGGCGCATCGCTGTGACTAGCTAAATTATTATACGCGGCCGTACTAGGTCGCATTTCGGCCAAGTCCTTGCCTAAGTCCTGGAATAAACTATAACATGTAGTTAACGTGACGGAATCCTCGGCAGATTCTGGTGAAATCCTCCTTAGACGGTGGTAAATATGGTTTAATAGATTTTCGGTACGTTCATACAATCCCTCATTGAAGGTAGATTTAAGTGTTGTAATGTTAGACTGGGCTTTAAGTAAACTAACCCTAACCCCGGTAATATCCTCCGAAATTTCGAGGCCTGATTCCAGAATATCTCCCGTGGGCATAGATGACGCTAGCTTTACTATTTGTTTACGTAATTCTTGCACAGAGTCTGCGGGTGTAGAACCACGAATTAAGACTTCATAAGTTAGCTCACTCTTTTGAAGTGACAAATACTTGATTTCGTACATATTAGATATTTAGATTAAGTGATAGCGTTGAAGTTAATAATTAGCTGATAATGAAATTTAGAAAAATAACAAATTATAAGGCGCGTGCCAAGCGACAGCTTATAAAAAGAATGTAGTACTGTACTGAAGTTAAATTTACAAAAAAAACAGTCTTAACGATACTTTGTGATAGTGATCGTTAAAATTTAAGGTATAGTTTTAGGTGATTAAGTAAAATGCCTACTGGGGTAGTCTCCAATAGCAAATATCAAGTGATTTGACTATTCCGTACGTTACAAACAAGGAGTAATCTAAGTATGTACCTTCCCACTCAATTATATCCTCGCAGTAGATAGAAGTTAAAGAAAAATAAGTAGAGTAGTGTTGCCTATATTTATTTTAGAACGATTTGGATGAAATTTAGCATGCAGTGGTTGTAGGTTAAATAACCGTCGGTTATTAACTTCCGATTTTGTATGAAATTTTCCGTTGTAGAATAACGGTTGGCAGTTAAGTTAAAAATTAGGTAGGTAGTTCAATTTAAAATTGGGCAGTTAAATTTGAAAAAAAAAACGTTACAAATTTAAAAAAAAAACCGTTGAGATGACAACCACTGGGCAACGAAATGCCCTTTATTCGCCTCTTACGAAACCTAGGTGCAAAAGGGTGGCACTATTCTTAACCGGAACCACACGGTGATTAGAAAAGTGATAAAAAGAATATTACTTACTGCGAGACACAAGTAGTAGGAAAGTGCACAAATACCAACACAAACACAACGAATAAAACCAGAAAAAACGTTTCCCAACTCAAGACCACGTTAAGAGGCGCCACTTGTCACAGTTTAGGTTTAGGCCTTGCGGAGAGGAATTAAAACATAAAAAACAAGTCTAGACGTTTATTAGAACGCTAACTGTGAACAAGCAAGAGACTAGAGAGGGTCGTAGGTTTTAAGCACTTGAGTGGGATACGCTTTCCCCGGACAGACACTGCCCTGGATTCAGGAGACCGTAGGACGCGCTGCGGGCGTCGCAGGTGGATCTTCAAGGTCGTTTGCTGTGTTGCAGAGCTGAGGCCAGGGTGCTTCAGGGCTCGGAGTGTGCTGATGGCGAGGAGCCAAGAGGCGGAGACTGCAGTATCGTTCGGCGGTTTAACCCCGACTTGGTTGCCCTGGAATTTGGTTAATGTCAGCAGGGGCCCATACAATTGCTCTGTCCACCGGCCCAACGTCCATAACGGTCCCTGACCATAGGTCCGAATTTAAACGCTGGCTGTGTGGCAGAGCAATCATACGGAATTTACAAAAAGAGAAAGATGAAGCTAAATGTAATACAAAAGAATAAAATGATTTAGTGAAAACGAAAACTGTTCTTTTTTTTGAAATTTAAATTTGAACTAACTGAAACTGCCTAACGGTCTAAGAAGTTTAAACATAATCTACAATAAATGCAGACCGTTGGAGTTAGCTAGGTAAAGAAACAGGAGATAGTAATAGAATAATTTTGTATATAGAAAGCTAGAAATAAACACATAAAATTAGACAAGGTAAAATGTTGATATTTGCTTTTGGAGAGAACTTACCAATATCGGGCAGAGTATCCACTGGGCTGATTTATTTGGTAGTATAGGTAGACTGTTTTCTTGACAGTGGTGTTCAGATTCAAAATGTGCCAAATTTTTGGCGGCACTGGGTTTTAAAGACAAAATTAGGTCACGCCCCTCGAGATAACGCTAACCGTAATTTGTGTGATGTGTTTTGACAGTTCGTGCCACAGAGAAGACTCTGCGCAACAAAACGATGTACTTAATTTATTTGGCCTTCCTCATTATTTAATTAATTAAATATTTAGGAAAGACAAGAGCTCAGATTTTGTCCGTATTTACTTAATTATATTAAATAAATACGTCCAAAAATCATAGCAGCGGAAAGTTTGATAATAGCGCCATCTAGTGCTCGCGGGGTAAGGCTCGTTGCATTGAATCGAACTAACTTCGTTAGGATATTGGTAATTAAGTCCAAAAACAAAACCAAAGAATTATATTGTCCCAATTGCATTGTGACATTGTCACAAAAGGAGAGGTTTGACGGTTAAAAATTGAAAAAGCACGAAACGCTTCATAAAACAAAATAAAAGAGAATATTTTAATGAACTAAAACAATTACTTTGCTCACCCGCGACCTTACAATAGTTACGTTTATGTCATTAATATGGACCTCCGCAAAGTAACGCCTGATTCTTTAAATTAGAATATTTTACTTCATAGCATTAAATAATTTGGCTTCAGGCATGTACTTCAACCCTTTTGTAGGTAATTTTATTTATTTTATTGACAGTGGGAAACAAACATTGAAAAATAACATAATTATAGGTACTTATACCTAATGAATGTTTAAAATTTTAATAATACAAAAGTCAGTTTCCAATAGTGAATTACTTATATCATTATGGTTCCTTAGACAAGTATAATTGACTAATTACATTACTAAATGGTTAAATGGAACCATTTTATGGGTATATTTTAAACGAAAGTATTAAAGTACCTGTAACGTGAAGGGAAATGGACTGTAATGGAAACGACGATGTGACTGAAATAATGGTAAAAATCTTTAATGGTAAGCAACTAAACCATACAAATTTGCTCAGAGAACTTCAAACAAACACAACGACATATAACGACTGACAAAAAGTATTTTTATAAAAAAAGATATAAAACAGTAAAAAGTATCAAAAATGCAAGGAGTTCGCAACATTCCGGCCCCTTGTGCATGAATGCACAGAACTAGCCCAGATAGCCAAGGCTCGTAGAACCTTAAGTGGCTATCTTGACCAGTTTTTTCGAGGGCCGACGTAACAAACCTCCAGCAGTAGCTACGTCCACCACTCTTACCACCCCGTCTTTGCCCGGGAAGAGATTAGCTACGCGTCCACGCGGCCAGGTTCCTCGTGGCAGATTTTCGTCGACAATGAGTACTAAATCTCCGACCTTCACATTGTCGTTAATTCTGTCACCCATCTGACGGGGCTGCATAGTTGGCAGCACTTCTCTTGTCCATCTGTTCCAGAAGTGGTCTGCCAACCTCAGAGCTTTCCTCCATTCAGCTCTCCTCAGCAGGTCACCATCATCCAAACCTTCTGGTACGGCTTGATTGGAGGAGGATCCAATAAGAAAATGGAAGGGGGTCAGCGTTTCTTCGGTGTCGCTTTCCACGGAAACGTGGCTCAGTGGTCGTGAGTTGACGATAGCCTCTGCTTCGTATAGAAGCGTCAAAAGCGTTTCTTCCTTCGGCGCACGTTCGTGTAACGTGGCGTTTAGTGCCACTTTCACGCATCGCACTAGCCTTTCCCAACATCCTCCAAAGAACGGAGATGCAGCCGGTATAAAACTCCACTGAACTCCTCTGTTGGCCACAAAATCTTCAACGTCTGGGCGGTAAAATTCTCTCAAAACCCGATTGGCACCAACAAAGCACGTACCATTATCTGAATATATTGTTTCTGGGGTACCTCTCCTAGCTATGAAGCGACGTAAAGCCATAATGGCCGAATCGGCAGTAAGACTGTGGACAAGCTCCAAGTGGACGGCTCTGGCGGTCATGCACGTGAATAAAGCTACATATCGCTTTTCTTTTCTTCGTCCAATAGTAACATTGATTGGGCCAAAGTAATCCAAGCCTGTGAATGTAAATGGTCGGCGATGATGCGCAAGCCGCTGTTGTGGAAGATCTCCAGTCATAGGGTTCATCGGCTTTGCTTTTCTAATGCGACAAAATAAACATCGACTAGTGACAGACCGCACTACATTCCGCAGACGAAGAATCCAATATCTCTGCCTTATCTCATTAATGACCATCTGATTGTTCGCGTGACCTGCCCTTTTGTGGAAATTATGTACCAGCGAACGGACGACGGGGTGAAAACCATCCAGTAATATGGGAGATCTGACATCGGTGCTGACGTCTTCAACGGCTCTGATCCTGCCAGCTAACCGCAACAGTTTGTCTTCTCCCATGACGGGTGACAATTTTATGAGACGACTTGTTTTTGGTATGGGCCGTGAGTCTGAGATGCAGCGGATCTCTTCCGCAAAACTTTCTGACTGTACGCGTCGCAAAACTTGCTCTTCTGCTTCTCTCACTAACTCGGCTGATAGAGGTAGAAGAGTGGTGGAAGTAGAGACACTCGAATTACGGCGGTCACCAACAGCGTTGTTAGTGTTAGGAGATCTTATACGGTCCAATATTGAACGGAATTTGGCCACAACCTGCAAAACACGTGCAGTAGCGCGAATTAAACGGAACCAATCACTAAAATGTGTAAGATCTGCGGTAACTACCACATGAACAGCTTCAAGTCCGAAAGACTGTTTTCGTTCCTCTTTGACCGTGGCCTGGCCAGGTGGCTCAATAGGCCAATCCTCAGGAGGATCGAAAAGGAACGAAGGACCTAAAAACCACCGGTGGTTCCAATTAAGATTTAATGGTTTAATTCGGGTGACGTCATCCGCAACGTTCAAGTCTGTTGGGACCCATCGCCAATCATTTACAGAAGAGTTTTCGGTAATTTCACCTACTCGATGAGCCACAAAAGGTTTGAACGTTCGTGCATCACTTCTGAGCCAGCTGAGGACAGTTATCGAATCTGTCCACAAAAATGTGCGAACAGGTTTTTTGCGATGGCTGTCCTTGATGGTAAGTGCAAGGCGAGAAGCAATCAAAGCGGCTTGAAGTTCCAATCGTGGAATCGAAGTTGGTTTTAAAGGTGAGACTCTTGCCTTGCTCGAAATGAGAGTGAGCTTGATGCTGCCGTCGGAGTATACTTAACGCCAATAGGCAACGCAGGCATAGGCAAGCTCACTTGCATCCGCAAAAACATGCAACTCCCTTAAATACGGCTCAGAGTCTTTAGCTTTTGAATACCAACGAGGAATTTTCAAAACAGAAACAGTCGATAGTTCTTGAAACCAATCGAACCACTTTGACGCTTCCGACGAGGGAAGTTCATTGTCCCAACTAAGGTTTAATCTCCACGCCTGTTGGAATAAAATCCGACCTTTTACAACTATGGGTCCCAATAGACCTAAAGGGTCATACACGCGCATGAGATGTGATAGTACCTTACGTTTAGTTAGAGAGTTAGGAATGGTTTCAGATAAACCTGTACGGAATCCTAAGTTATCTGTGGTGGGATCCCAAGCCATTCCTAACGCTCGAACGATATTAGAAGTGTTGCCAAGATGAATTTCCAATGGCTGCGTAGCTCGAAGGTCGGTTGGGACGAGACTCAATGCCGCTGGCTCATTAGAAATCCATCCCCGCATCTCAAAAGAGGCGGCACTGTGGACGGTAATTATGTCAGATACTAATTTGGCTGCTTCTTGAATATTATCTAGAGAACCAATGTAATCATCCATGTAATGATCAAATAAAATGGCTTCTACGGCTTCAGGATACAAACTTTTGTATTCTAAAGCATTTTTATTCTTTATATATTGTGCTATAAAAGGACTACAACACGCGCCAAAGATAACAGCCGTCATCCTGAATTCTTTTAAGGGCTGTGTATTCACCGATCTCCATAGATATCGCAGAGCGTCCCTGTCTTGCTCCCTTACTCGAATCTGGGGAAACATTTCTTTTATGTCAGCTGTGATGCCGATCCGTCCCTCCCGGAAACGAAATAAAACTTTTAGTAAGGGCTGCAACAGATCAGGACCAGAAAACAATAAAGAATTCAGGCTGACTCCCTCATTCCTGGCTGCGGCGTCATGCACAACGCGAAGTTTGTTCTTCTGAGGATGGTACACGCCAAAATGCGGTAGATAGAGGCGAATTGTCTCATCATTGTCAACAGAGCTGCGATTGACGTGATACGTCTCAGAAGCACACTCTTCTGCGTAACCTTTATTCAACATGTTGGTCATAAATGCATCGTAAGCGGTAGCAAAACCAACATCCTTACTCATACGTCTCTCTAGACTTAAAACCGTGACATTGCTTGAGGGTAGCTGTCAGGAACACGCTGTATATCGTCACGCCATGGCAAGCCTACCTCGAAGCGGCCGGTAGGCAAGCGCCTTGATGTGGATTCGACGATTTCTATAGCACGTAAGTCCTGTTTACTATGCAACGTTTCTTTTTTAGTAATCCCTAAAGAATCAAGTTTGTACTGTTCTTTAATAAGAGACTCTAAATTTTCATCTGTTGACGTTTCAATAAAAGTACCGTGATTTACAAACTCGACGAGTTTCGTTTTACTAGAAGCAAATCCGTATAATGTCCAGCCTAGTGCTGTCAGACACGCTACTGGATCGTTCTTCCTACCAATACGTACGTCACGGTTAATAGATAAATGCCAATGTTCGGCTCCAATTAAAATGGTTGGAGTCGCATCGTCATATGTCAATACGTCAACTAGATCGCTTAGGTGCGAAAAAGACTCAATCGTTTCGCGTTTAATAGTTTGTGGCCGTAAAGAAAGAGATTCCATAGCCCTGGCGTTCTTTACTAAAAATGTTTCTTGTGTGTGCCTACCTTTAATAGAAAAATTGACATACGAAACCGTAGTTTTTCGCTCTAGTCCGCCAATACCGTTAACAGTGATCACCTGCTTTGGCCCTGAAGTCCCTATTTGTGTAGCAAGATCCGAGTCAATTAAAGTGGCCGTGCTTCCGTCGTCTAGGAGCGCATATGCGTCGCAAGTTCCCGCAGGGCCGGACACGGTGACAGGGATGATCTTCAAGTAGGCTCGAGGACGAAGAGCTAAAATAGTGTCTGCTTGTTTAACCTGAGTAGAGGTAGAAGACACAACTACTTTGTCCTCAATCGGTACGGAAACATTTGATATTGGGTGTTTATTTTCAACTGTAAGAATGTCACTCTGAGTAGTTTCTGAATTAAGTGTGTTTATCAAATCGATGGACGGATTTTTGTGAAGAAGTGAGTGGTGCCGTAAAGGGCACCCGCCAACGCCACACGGAGGCACTTTACATACTTTCCATTGATGTGAAACACTCCTAAGGCATCTATAACATACTTTTGCTTCACGTAGCCACTGCCATCTATCGTCAACAGACAAAGACTTGAACTCGGAACACGACTTAATATTGTGGTCTTTTTTACAGAATGAACACTCTTTTTTATTTACAATACTCTTAGAATGTGAGACCGTGTTTACATGTTCCCGTTTTAATTGTTTCTCAGGAGCAAAATGCTGTATATTTTGAGCCGAACTAGAGTCTGGTGACAAACCAAACTTGACGTGTTGGTCTAGTTCTCGCTTTAAAAAGTCGGATAATATTTCTAACTTAGAACGTCCCGTAGTGTCTAACGTGGCAAAATCAGTCCATCTTATTTTCATTGTAGGATTTAATTTACCTAGCACTGCGTGAAACAATTCCGGAGAATATAAATACTCTATTTGTTTGAGGAGCTTAATTGTTGAAATAGAGTTACGTACACGATTGGAGAGGGTTCCAAGCTCTTTAAGATCGTTACCCAAACGTGGAAGATTTTTCAAACTTGAAACTTCCTTGAACACGATGAGCTCGGGGCGCGCGAAGTTATCTTCGAGAGCGCGCATGACCACCTCAGGATCCTCCGCCGACATCAGCAGCGCCGCGACGGACTCTCGCGCGGGGCCGCGGATCGCATTTTGTAATCGATTTATGTTCTCTAGAGCAGAGAAATTATTTTTAGTAACATCATATATGCGTTTGAACTGTAACCATTGTAATGTGTTACCAGAAAAGGGAAACAGATCCAGTTTTTTGACACCAGGGGCGCTGGCGAGCGCCTTGGCAGCTGCGGCGGTGTCGGCTACAGCTCGCAAGAGAGTCGCTTGTTGCCCTAGGTCCGTTAACATGAGCGGTGGGGTAGTTCCGGCCGCCTCGGACGTTCTGGCAATATCGCGAGTTCGCGTTTGTTGAAAATTATCGTTAGTAAAGGGTGCAGTCACCCTAGCGGCCGTCGGCTGAAGAACCGGGCTAGGGCTAGGAGACGGAACAGGGATAAACTGTTCACATCCAACTACGAGATTGCCTTTATTAACCTGAGTGAATTCAGTATGGTCGCGTTGGCTTTCTACCCATTTATTAGTTCTATCAACGCTCACCCTGTCAGAGCTGGCGCGGCTCCTCGCACAGCTGGCGGCGTCGGCGTCGATGGCGGCGAGCTCAGCCAACAGCTCCCTCTGCTCGAGCTGCCGCTGCAGCGCCGCGAGCTGACGTTCGCGCTCGCGCTCCCGTGCCGCAAGCTCCTGTTCATGCTCAAATTGTCGACGTAAGGCGAGCGCTTCAACCGCGGCCTTTTGTGCTTTCACCGCAGCAGATGAACGCGAAGACCTTGTTTGTGCGGTGCGTGCACTGGGAGCCTTACTGAACGTCAGACCGGAGCCGCTTTGCTGAGGAACGTCAACATTAGTCGGCTGACTAGACTCTACAGCGAGGGCGCTAGGCGCTATACTAGGTACAGGAATATTCGACATAACTTTGCCTTTACTACGAGTGAAAGGCGGTGTGCGTATCATGAATGAAACTAAATAATGCGTGTATTTTTCAAACGAAAATGCGGTGACAAGATAGTATATTTTTTACTTACGTCAAATTTTTTACCAAGATGTCAAACGAAATAAAACTATGTTAGGTGCACTGGAAATGATGGGAGATGGACCAAAATGTAACGTGAAGAGAAATGGACTGTAATGGAAACGACGATGTGACTGAAATAATGGTAAAAATCTTTAATGGTAAGCAACTAAACCATACAAATTTGCTCAGAGAACTTCAAACAAACACAACGACATATAACGACTGACAAAAAGTATTTTTATAAAAAAAGATATAAAACAGTAAAAAGTATCAAAAATGCAAGGAGTTCGCAACAGTACCAAAAATTTAGACTAACAAAAGGAGAGTGCAAACTCAAGCGGTAGAAAGTGTTTTATAGGTATGATTCCTTGTAAATAAAATTTAATACATTTTTTTTTCGGGAAGCCCCGCAATATTTTGTCATCCGATATACCGCAGTGTCTCAAGTCAAAAGTCTTTGACCAGTGTGTGTTGCCAGTGATGACTTAAGGCACTGAGACGCGCCCGCTAACGATGGGCCTCATAAGAAAGTTCAAAGTCATTCAGAGGGCGATGGAGAGGGCTATGCTTGGAGTTTCTCTGCGGGATCGCATTAGAAATGATGAAATCCGCGCAAGAACTAAAGACACAGACATAGCTCGAAGAATCGCTAGACTTAAGACGCGACTTAAGATCGCGGACCGTACGACGCAGTGTAGGTAGGCCTCCAACAAGATGGAGCGACGACCTGGTTAAGGTTGCGGGATCTCATTGGATGCGGATGGCACGGAACCGATTTGTTTGGCGAGCCTTGGGGGAGGCCTATGTTCAGCAGTGGGCGTCTTTCGGCTGAAATGATGATGATGACAATTTTTTAAACATTATTTTTTTCTATTTTTACCCCGTGCTTCGTAATCAGGTTCTCTAACCACTAGACCATTCGATCACCAAAAGTCAACACTAACAGAAAAACCCGTGCGTTGATTGGCTGTCACACCCATCGCATTGGAGTTATTGGAGGTTATCAATATTTCGACCAATGGGAAGCGAGAACGTGTCAGCACTGTGTAAAGTAAACAAAACATAGATGGCGTTGCTCTTTCGCTGATTCATTTCATTTACGTGCTCTCTCCGGATATTTTTACGCGCATCTGACCAATACTATAACCTGGTTCATGATATTTAAGTTAGTATTTTTATTTAAAACTAGCTTTTGCCCGCGATTCCGTCCGCGTGGAATTAGTAATTTGGGCAGCTTATTTTTTTTATCCAATTTGCTTTTTCATCAATTATGGCTCTCCTTAGTTGATCGATATAAAAAAATACCCCCCCCCCCGCACCCCCCCCCCCCCCCTCACCGACCCCCCACCGAACCCCCCCCGCACACCCGCGTTCACATTCACCACTGTACCTACTCCCAAGTTACTACTTCTCAAAACTGTTCTATAAATTCTTAAAATAGACGTATCTTTCTTATTTGTGAAATGTTAATCCATAAAAATACCAACATATCAGTGAAAACCGCATCCTTCTAGGTTAAGCCGTTTCTGAGATTAGCGCGCACAAACGCACAGACAAACAGACAATAATTCTAAAAAACATTGTTTTGGGTTCTATTGCGCTAGTAAATAGCCCTAGTGACAGTTTTTCTCAAATATCTTCAATGTACAGACACCGACTTGTTACAGATTTATTATATGTATAGATAAATAAGTTTTTGTTGAATAATCATGCACTAAGCCTTCTTACTTACTATTTAATTTTTAAGATAATATATTGTTACTAAATGATATTTTTTTGTTTAGATAGCAAACATCGAAATGCATTTGTAATTTTTGCATATACTACTAACATTCACATTTACGTACTGCTGCTACTTAATACCCTCAACTTTTAAGTTATGTTACATTTCGATTTCTCAACCGTACTTTGATCCACACATTGATACTTAATAAACTTCACGATTATGAATGACAAATCTTACTTCACCGTGATACAGTTTATACTACCTAGTACGAGGAGTAAAATTCATCATTAATTACTAGAAGTTAAAACCTTCAACTTACCCACCACCTTTAGTATTAAGTGGGTCAATCAACTTTTTTTTGTCAACGATTTTCTGCTACTTTCTATGACAACCGAAATAATTAAAAAACTGATTATTTTACCTTATTTGAAGTATACTTTTCAAAACCCTAGATTGTTGTAGTCAATAATGGTATAATTGCCATATTTATTTTATTTTGTTTAGCTTCTATTTCGTGGGTGACCCAGGGGACAATGATGTCCCCGAAATTTGTATGAAAATAGTGGTATGTCCCCTGGGTGACTGGATTTTTTCATAGAAATACTTATTTTTTTTTGGTTTTCACATACGCACTATGATAAACAGTTTATTTAATTACGACAAAATCATGGTTTCACTAACCAGAGATTACAGAGTTACTTGTAAAGGAGTAAATAGAAATTTACAAGAAAAAGTTGATTGACCCAAGTATAAAAAATCTACTTACTGTGGATTGTAAAATGTTTGTTGTTTTTGGTGAAATAAAGTTATTATTATTATTATTATTATCCTACTGCAGGGCACAGGCTTCCTCTCAGAAAGAAATGGCTTGGGCCGTAGTTCCTACGCGGGCCTAGTGCGAAACGGGACCTTCACACACACCACTGAATTTCTTCGCAGGTTTCCTCGCGATGTTTTCATTCACCATAAAGCTCATGGTAAATTTAAAATGTAATTTCACACATAAATTCAAAAAACTTGATTGAACCCACGACCCTCTGCTTGAGAGGCCTTAGGTCAACCAATAGGCTATCATGTTTTTAATAATAATAATGATCAGTAAAATTAAAATATATTATATGAAGATTATATCGACGGTGGAAAGGAGAAACCCTTTAAGCGACATTTTGAATGAAATTGAGTCATAATTATATATCGTTGAAATAAGCATTTTTTTCTGCAACGTTTGAGCTATATAACTACCTAAAAATATTTATTCCAAAATGTCGCTTAAAGGGTTTCTCCTTTCCAACGTCAATAATATGATTATATCAATTCAATAATAATTATAAATTCACAAAACGTAAGAATAAGAAATTCAAGAAAAGCTTCATTGGGGGCACCCTGCCAAGGAAAGTGTTAAAAACTAGATTTTTACAAAAACTTATTAATAAGAAAAGATACAAACGAGATTAATATTTTTTAAACAAAAAACAGAAATGGCGGATACCCATTCCAGAACCATCCGATGACGTTCCGCGTCACCAGGCACCGAGCAATGCCATTTGACGGCTTTGTCAACGATGACATTCCATTTTCGATTGATGTTCGCTCTTGTAACGGCAGTTTTTGTTTTTAGAACTGATTTTGAAATAGACCCTCTTTGTATGGATTGTAAAGTTATCTGTGGAGGCGTGGGGGTGAATGAAATGTAAAGTTCTTGCTTGTTTTTCGGTAAGAAATAATAAAAACTGGTCAAATGCGAGTCGGAGTGCCAACGAAACCCTATTACTGAGACTCCGCTGTCTGTCTGTCCGTCTGTCACAAGGCTCTATCTCTGTACCGTAACAGACACACTTGAAATTTTCTATCATCATCATCCCAGCCTATACGTGCCACTGTAGGGCACAGGCCTCTTCTCAGAATGGAAGGGCTTGGGCCGTAGTTCCAACGCGGGCCCAGTGCGGATTGGGAATTTCACAAACACCATTGAATTTCTTCTCAGTTATATGGAGGTTTCCTCACGATGTTTTCCTTCACCGTAAAGCTCATGGTATATTTTAAATCAATTAAATGTAATTTCGCACATAAATTTCGAAAAACTCCTGTGCGAGCCGGAATTTGAACCTGCAACCCTCTGCTTGAGAAACCAAAGCTCAAACCACTAGGCCACCATGGCAAACAATGCCTGAAAATCGTAACGGCACAGCTGAAAAGGCTACGGTTCCGCCCTCTATTATAATCAGAGATCGGACGGATTGGCGTCATTGCTCGCAATAATGTGAACATAACTCCAAAATTAATTAAATAATTAAACATGTCATTATTTTTTAAGTGAGATTTAATCTTAATGCCTACTCAAGAAAATAAATAACACAAAGATTTCTTATGATGTAGATTTATTAAAGAATAATCAGTGTTTCTCCAAATTAATATCAATGTTAATTTTTTTTTTGGAAAAGTATATCCACGGTGTTTTCATGCTGGCACTTCACTTGGCGTATTTCACGAAATAGTTACGTGTGCGAGAGAGGAGCACTATGCCGATTCTAGCATGAAAGACGGAGATGGCAATAGCGCAACGCGAACACGCAACGCCAAGTGAAAAGCCACCATTATATTTATACATCGTATATATGTATGAACTAGAAAATTTCTTCAATTAAAAAATTACTAAAACGACAACTGTCACTTTTATTAACATTTTACTAATAATTGTATGCATATGTAAATTGTTATCTCCGGGAATTCAAATTTGATTTCAAGAAATAATTTCATAATTAATTTATCAATTAATTTTTGAGGCATGTCCATATTATTGCGAGCAATGACGCAAATTCGTCCGATCTCTGATTATAATAAAATTTAAAGTTTAAATACATATTATTATTATCGATAGAATGTAGATTATTATGTGTATATATAGAGATATAGATTATCTCAAACAAAATTTTTATCTAAATATATATGCCAAGTTTCAGCTAAACCAGGGGCTAAATTCAGGAACGGTCCAACACGGTTTGCGAACGGTAGTTCAATCGTTTGCGAGAGGATAGGGATGAACTGCTAATCAGGAACGCCAACAATCACTGTTTTGCGAGAGGTTTGGGCCGACATTGGGATGAGCCTTATTTATTTATTTACAAAGCGAATTAACAGGAAAATAAGGAAGTCAGATATGAAGTATCTTTTTTATTTATTTTTCAACTTCATTTTTTTTATTACTTTTACGGTCATCCCATGAAACCATATATTTCAAACTAAATACAAACTGAAATATAGATGCACAGAAAAAACCCCAGAAAAAAGACCAATGCTGGGAATCGAACCCAGGTCCTCAGCGTTCCGTGCTGCGTGCTTACCCCTACACCATCACTGGTCTAGAGGTTAGCGACGAATCTTTCCCATACATCGTACATTTCAGTCTGTTATAATCACTTTATGCAGTGATAAAGCACTCATCTATGTTATGCCCTCTACCGAGAGACTTTAACACTCCTTCGGAGCTAACCGCTCACCTGGACCAAGAGATGCACTGCATAAGGTGATTATAACAGACTGAAATGTACGATGTATGGGAAAGATTCGTCGTTAACCTCTAGACCAGTGGTGGTGTAGGGGTAAGCACGCAGCACGGAACGCTGAGGACCTGAGTTCGATTCCCAGCATTGGTCTTTTTTCTGGGGTTTTTTCTGTGCATCTATATTTCAGTTTGTATTTAGTTTGAAATATAGGAAAATAAGGCTCATCCCAAGCTCAGCCCATCCATTCTTATCCTCTCGCAAACGATTGAATTACCGCTCGCAAACCGTGTTGCGTCGTTCCTGAATTTAGCCCCTGTTCAACCGTTAGTCTGACTAAAGAATATAAAAAAATAAAAATATCCAAACATCCTCACAAATTTTTCATTTATATTAGTTGTAGAGCTTTGCTCTTACACCTACCATATTAGCATATTATTTAACTTTTTAAAATAGCTTTTGGCTTCAATAATTCAAAACTTCATACTGGCCAGTTAAATCTTTGTAATGTGTTCTTTTCTCAAAATCGCTTAGTAATATTTTCATTGTCGTCGTCGGCTTCCACTTTTATTTACGAATCTTTGAATAAAAGAAGAAAATGCTGGCCGTATTAGATAAGTAAGTATCTAAATCTTAGTATCATGTCGCATTCCACTTTCTTAGAAGGTTTCAACAATGGCATGCATGAGTTTAAAGCGACAAAGTACTAAGCATTCGGCGTTCCGATTCCTTTTGAGGCTGTGTTCGAATTTTAAAATGGTGAAGGAATCGTCTGTGGCGTGTTGATTAGGGGGAGAGGTGAGGTAACCGGTATTAGGTCGTAGGGTTGTCACGTTCAAATTATTTTTCTTCTTTTTTTAAACATGCCTTTTGCAATTTGTTAATATGTAGCTAGCATGTTGTAATCATCATCATCATTGCCAGCGCGGAAAGACGTCCAATTGGACTTAGGCTTTTCCCAGAGATCGCCACAATGACTGACCTTACGCCACTCACATCTAATAGATTCCCGTGACTTTTATCAGGTCATTAGTCTTTTTGGTAGGCTTTGTAATTGGTAGAGCTGAAATTTGGTTGGAATATGTGGATACGCTGACAATGCAATAAATTTTTTTTTACCGAAACTCATTTTGTTTTTTTTTACTAGGGAAATTGTGTAAAAGTGTAACACTTACTAAACGAGCCTGGCATCGGGCAAACAAATAGAGATGAAGAAAAAATCAGAGCTGAAATGTTATCTGCATTCAACGAGTCAAACAGAGTAAGAAGCTAAAAAATCACCACCACATCAAAGTATCAAAGTATTCATAAATAGTATCAAATATTGGTATAGGTCACAATCAATAGTATCAGTATGGACGGACATATTCTAATTAGAGAGAGAATTGAGCCAATAGTGGTAAGTATATTCTCCCTGGCAATTGTCACACGAAAATGAACCCTGTGACTGCTACCAACGCCATCGGCGGTGAGCCGGCTGCTACCTATAGTTGAATGTAGTGGTTATCCAACGTGAGTGTCGTATCTGTGACGTAGTATTATAATAATCTGTTAGCGGCAACCCTACAGCGTGAGTGGGGTGGTGGGGGACGCGGCGCTGTGATTGGAGCATCGCGCGTCACGTGCCGCTGGGAAATCAGCTTCAGCCGTATTTATTCCACGGTTACACAGAGTAGGAAACTATACAGAGACGAGTATCCGTAACGTGAAATGCCTATATATTTCGATACTAGCTGTTGCCCGTGACTTCGTCTGCGAATAATTTGTTTTTCGCTATCCTGCGGGAACTATTCAATTTTCCGGGATAAAACTATCTTATGTCCTTTCTCGGGACTCAAAATATCTCTATACCAAATTTAATCTATATGGGTTGGGTTCAGCGGTTTACGCGTGAAGAGGTGACAGACAGACAGTCACAATGTTGCATTTACACTATTAAGGTATGGATATGGATTTCATTAAATGTGTAAGTAGATATGTCTGCCTGAAAGAGATCACTCTGAAGTAATAAGACAGACTTTGATAAGAGCTGTTTCGCATAACGTCCGTTTTGAATCCAATCTGAACCCGTGGAAATACGGTCCAGAGTATACGTAGAACTATTTGTTTCATAATATGAAAATGAAAAAAAATGAAAAAAATGAAAAAATATTTATTAAGAAAGTACAAGCTTCAACATAAACATTGCAATATGGCTAGGTAAAAGTGGAGAATACAATTAATTGTAAGCATACAGCAGGTTAGAGATGTACTTGACAGCGTTATTCAGGATGTATTACAATGGCTCCTACCCTAGGCGTAGCTTGTCTTGTAGGCAACCAAAACAAATTATGTGTTGCCAAAATGTAAGACGCGAAAAATCAATAAAAATATACTCATTAGTTCCGATTTTTCTCGGATCTAGTGCGTAAACTACCATACAAATAATTCTACGACCATATCCCGGACCGTATTTTCAAGGATTCAGATCAAACCTAGCGCGAAACCACTTTAAGACGCAATGGTGGCCGATCATTTATCTGTTTGCTAGAATGACAGATTTTACATTTTTGACCAAATCGAATTCTAATTAAATAAGGTATTAGAAATGTTTTGACTGGGAATGCAGGATTTAGCGTAAATTTAGCGATACACGATTTAAAATGTAGCGGTTTCTCTAATTGACGTCTAAATGGCGCTAGAGGTCGCTGCAAGTAGAGTTTATTTTTAATGACTTCCCATTAATATACTTCATCTGATACGTGCTATAGTACTTCGTAATTTTCTCTGTGTAAGACAAAGTATTGCATTGGTAGACTGAAATGCCATCTACTCAAGCCATTTTCTATATCGCCTAATGTATTTTCGGAACTATGACCATATTTATTATCCTGAGGTGTTCTTTTCTATTATAATTACATACTTAACTTGATGTCTTGTTTGATAAAACGTTTGCTCTAGCACACAGCATGCGAGCTATAACTGTGTAGCATCTCTAATCCGCTACGTCTTTCGATTCGTAAAACTATTTCGTAGCGCTGTAGAATTCTACGAACAATAACGTATGTACGAAAACCTCCTTCTGCATATCTGAAAACGTATTGTCAGCTGGTTTTTGTTCGAAAATGCATTCAATATAATTTGGTTTAGATTTAAGCAGTTTATTAAGTCCGAATAAGGTACATGTTTCGTACCTGCTACTTTTTTGTATGGAGCAGTTCAAAGCATGTTCTTCAATTCTACTTTTGTTTAATATCTATACTTACCTGTCAAATGCATGTACGCGCATAACTTCAGAATGGCTGCACCAATTTGTCTAATTCTTTTTTGTTGTGTTAGTAACTGAGAGAAGGTTTGTATGGAAGAAAATGTTGTTGTTTTTTAATTAGTAGTACACCCGTGCGAAGTCGGGACGGGCAGCTAGTATTTTATAAAATATCTCAATCATAGCTAGTCTCTGTCTACGCGCTACTCTACGGCCGCGTCATCGTGAATTCGTGACATTCGCTCGGCGCCGAATTTCGTGTCGTCGAACGCCTCCGACTGCGAATTCAAATTTCGTACAAACTGCGAATTTTGAAATTCGAACGAATTCCGGTGAACGTTCTCGTTGTTCGATAAACGGTACGATAGCTTCTGTTGAATTTGCTTCGGCTGTGTTTTGTTTATTAATTTACTAGCTGTTGCTCGCGACTTTGTCTGCGAATAATTTCCTTTATCTATGCTATCCTGCGGGAACTGAACAATTTTCTAGGATAAAAACTATCCCATGTCCTTTCCTGGGACTGAAACTATCTCCATCACAATTTTCTTTTAAATAGGTTCAGTCATTATTGCATCAAACAAATATTTCACAAATTTTGTCATATTTAATATTAATAGTAAGACTGGATATTTATTTTTTTAAATTGGTAAGTACTCTATCTGATCGACACACACTGTATCAGACAAGCGTTACCCCGCAGCTTTGCTCCCGAGGAAGAATTCTGCGGGAGTTTAGAAAAATCATGTTTTAGTGTATCTATTATCCACAAGGAATTGTTTGTCTCATTTCAAGTTTCAGTCGTCAGTCACGTCACTCTTTCTTAGGTATACTTAGATAAATAGGTACACATTTCCGTAATATCACACTATCACACTAATATTATAAAGGCGAAAGTTTGTGAGTGTGTGAGTGTGTATGTTTGTTACTTCTTCACGTCTAAACGGCTGGAGCGATTTTAATAAAATTTGGTTTGGAGCTAGCTGACACCCTGGATTAACACATAGGGTAGGTACTTTTTATCCCGGAAAATTGCGTAGTTCCCGCGGGATAGCGATAAACAAATTCTTTGCAGACGGAGTCGCGGGCAACAGCTAGTAATCAATAAAAGACAATTCTACGCAAGCAGACTTACGATCAACAACTACTAACCTAAAAATCTTCAAAGACTTACGCGTTGAAGATATCATATGCATATTACGTATAAAACGAATAAACCCTCTCACACTCACAAATATGTTCTCTATTACAAACAAAATACAATTACATCAAATAAAACGTAGTTAAGCTAAAAACCCACCCTTCCAATCACTCCGATACCCGCTAAATACATTTTAATTTACACACACTCAACGATTCACACGCAAAAATACACTTACACTCCATAAAATAAGATCCAATGTAACAAAGCTGTAAGGAAGACATCTCTTGCCATTAAACACAATCATAGAAATGTACGCACCCGAAACCGAATGAAAAAGGTGTCAAAGATCGAATTTACGATTCATTATACGTAATCCGTACAAAAACGGCTCCCTCTATTCGAAAGCGGAACGTTCCAAATCACACTCTAAGTTTAAACTGTTGCGTTGAATTTCGTTTGCGTGAAACGACATTCGATTTCGAAAAAAGCATTCGAAGTGCGCACGCATGTAAGTGCCCATTGTGGTGGCAGATGGTCCGTTTGGACTTGGAATCGAAACGTCAGAACTTCCCGCTTAAGAAACAAACGACGTAACAACCTCGCATTCGCGCGTCCATACGCCATTTTGTTTTTCTCAACACGCTATCATTTTGATGGCTTTTTTTACAAAGCTCGCATGAAGATGAATCGCCGAGTGCTTAGGTAATTCGTTGTGAAGGGCGGCAAAGTAATTAAGTCTATACGAATCAGTTTTCGTGTCAATTAGTGTTTATGAATAAAATTACCACTGTTTTCGTGTCGGGGTGTGGTTGTTTTTTAATTTTAATAGGATTATTTGGATAATAAATAGTAGTGACTAGTGACCTATTTAACGTGACGTGATGCTATTTTTTTGGTCATTGTTAGCGGCCAGTTTCATTTAAAATATTTTTTTTTGTTACTCTCTAATGTGTTTTAAAAATAAAATTTTCAGCCAGTGTTTTTAAAAACAAAACGAACGATGCCCTAAAAGTGCTCCCACTAGAATTCCATAGACAAAATTAACAAACGTAACGAATTTCCAGCCAGTGTTTTTAAACTCCACATTAAAGCCTGTGGCTTAATAAATGATGCCAATAAAACGCTAATAGTGGTCCGAATGAATTGAAAATATGTGTTTATGCCATTAGGCGGGCATTACGCAGTCCCAACGGACAGACTGCCTAATCGACCACTAACATCCCCAGCCTCGTATCATATCGCGTTACATTATTGTAAAATCAACCTTCAGCTAAAGTGATAGTGTTGATAATGTAATTACAGAATGAATGTAGATATGAGGTTGGGAAAGTAAGAGATGGTAATGCCTTGTGGACAACGGCCCTAATGTTGGGATGAATGGCGGGAAGGGTGGTTCAGTGGATTTTAATGAAGTCGTTTGCTTTAGGATAAAATGCTGTAAAAAGTGATAGATGTCATCATAATCGCTGTTCCTTAAACATAATTTGAAGAATACATAATACATTTACATATCTAGATGTCTATGTTGATACTAGGAAAAACGGTATCAAATCTTACTAATACTACCTACTCTACCTACTCTAATGTATTTCAAGGTAAAACGACTGGATGGATTTCAAACATCGCATACAGGGTGAAATTTTGATCGTGATACAAAATTAGTGTTTCTAGCTTAGTTAATGCCGGACAACATAATGAATTTACCCAGTTGTTAGAATTAGTATTGTTATAAGTATTTGAGGTGTGTTTTAGTTCATAATTTAACTACAACAAAGTATGAAAATCAAAAATTTTATCAGACCAATTTCAACAATTGAGTAAATGCATTATGTTATCGAGCATTAACTAAGCTTGAAACACTGATTTTGTATCACGTTCAAAAATTCGTCCTGTATTTTCTTCATCATCAGAAAGACGTCCACTGGTGTACATAGGCCTTCCCTAAAAAACGCCACAAAACTATCCTGCAATGCCCGCATCCATCGGACTCCTGTGACTTCCACCAGGTACCAGTCCAGCATGACGGGACCACCAAGACGCAACGAGGTTCTTCCGGTAAGCCACCATCCAAGAACGCACTGGCCCAAACGGCCATCAACATTCTAATAGTAACATTTCCTTACACTTATACTGCATACTGAAGCTTTAAAGGACAACAACATTATAGTCCGAAAAGCTTGTGCGCGACCCTCCGCGGAACCCTGTCGCAGTCAGCATTTGCCGCACTTATTAAAAACAATCTTGTTAAGGACAGCAGAGGCTCCCTGCGACAGGGTTCCGCCGAGCGCCACGCACGAGCTTGTCGGACTTTAACGTCTGTATTTTCACTCTAAAAAGTTGAATATTTTCCTAATGGCGCATCTGTTTAAAATTTGGTTAAATTACCCAGTGGACAGTTGACCTTAATTTGGACCTTTTAGTGTAAAAGTACTTTAAAGTTGTTCCAAACACGAGTGCGGTATACACTAACTGGTAAGCACTTTGTTGATGGCCAGTTAATACTTTAATAACTGCCGCACCCATAGACGTTGATTAGGATATAACGTTAAAAGTAAGAACTAAATGTAGGCTACTTTATTTGTATATTTTTGACGTAAAATGCTGGTACATGACTATTTGAAAATGAAAAATGGAAATGAAAAAATTTTATTTCGCACACACAAAAATAAAAAAACACAAACAATTATTACTATTAAGACAGTACAATTTAAAAATATAAAAAAAAATAAAAACAAGCAAACAAAAAAAAATTAAATAAAATAACAAAATAATGTATTAAAAAGTGTAGGTACGAAAAAGGTCCCGCCTCAGCATAAATGCGGACTCCTGAGGCCGTATTGTCTAACGCTTCTGACGCTTGCCTTCGCTTTCACCATCTCTTTCTGTCATCAACTTATACCGTTTGACAGAAAGAAATAGTGATTGCGAAGGCAAGCGTCAGAAGCGTTAGACAATAAGCCTGCATGGGGTGGAGCCAGCGCTGATCTTCCGGCGAGACCATTTTTATCAGTCACAGAAACCCTGCCGTGCAACACGGCCTTACATCGTTTCATTTCGTATACTTCTATTTTTTACTGTTTTATTTCGTTGTCTTACTATATTAAATCATCTCTACAATTTTTATATATGTATTTACGGAATCTCAGAACTAAAGAACAATTAAATATTATGAAAACTCCCTAAAGATTATTTATTACATCGCCATTTTGTCATTACTCGGCTGACCCATCATCTCTCTATACATTATCTGTGTAATCTGTTGTCTATGGCGGCCTGTGTTTTAGCGGGGGTCGGGTTTCGCGCCATTTGGCCAACCGGTCGTGTAATAGCTCTGGAAGGAGCGGCGTACAGTAGGCTACGATAGAGTTTGGGGATTATATTTTGTAGCAGCTTTTTTGGTTTTGCCTTGTGGAAAAATAAAGAATAGGCAAGTTTAAAAAAAATCCTATTTAAGTCCAGCTAAGTTCAACTCCAGTGGTTTAGGCTATGCATGTCTGTCTACTGGTCAGCGAGTTACGATAACTTTTATTAATATTGACGGAAGTTAACGGCAATCTAACCAAAGACATATAACTTAACTGAAATCCGGGATTAATGAGGTGTGGAGGGATTATAATAATATTATGGTGCAATCAACAAGCCAATGCTTTTGATTAGTCTTTTTTTTCATAAATTATGAATTAAAATATTTAATACTTTTCTTAATATGAGCTTTTTTTATTTATACTCATAACCGCCCGCTATAGTAAAGAAAGAAAGAAAGAAAGAAAAATATTTATTCGTGACATAATCTTAAATTAACAAAGAAAAACAGGTAAAAGATACAAACATTATCACGAAATGGTCCCAACTCAGCATGATGTCGGCCGTGAAGCCGACGCTGGTCTTCTGAAAGTAGTCTGTTGAAAACACAAATAATAATAAAACCAATACGATAGCTCATTATGGTATGTTTCACAAAATAAACAATAGAGAAAAGATACATGGAGAATATTACAATGTCAGCAAATGCTTTAGAGCAGCTGCTTTAGAGCGATCTGTTCCAGGCAACCCGTAAAGCAGAAATAAGAAAAGAACAGATTTAAACAGTTCGTACAATTTATGTTTAACTGTTTACACATAAAACAAACAAAGCTTCGAAATTAAATTCTAACGCGCCAGTGTGCGGTGCGCACTCAAATCCCTAATGTTCCTCTTCAGCCAGCATTGTCTATTTGAATTTGGAATAAGCCTGTTCGAAATTCGAATTGAGATGTTTGTTTTCGATTCGGTGGTTAAATTTGATTCGCTGTTAGCAAACAAGGAGTTTGAATTTGGAATCCGATTATTGTGACGAATTGGCTGTTTCGAATTAGCGTTTTGATGCTGGCTGGTTTTAACTTTTTAATTTGTTTTAATAAGGATGTTTAGAATATTGTTTCGTTAAATTTGGAACTGGTTATATCTTTGACCAATTTCGATATTTTCTTATGATGTTGATGGCATAAAGTAGGTATACTTATTGCATGTAGTTTGGCTTAACACGTTTACTGCGGTATGGGGTTGATATGACCCGATACATGAATGATTAATAAAATTGACAAGTGTTCCACGTTTAATGACATTTGATTATGATTATTGCTGTAAAACAGTAGAGGGGGACGATTTGTGAAATATCATATGGCATTCTTCGAAAATTTATTTTATTTAATTTTGTAGAAATAAAAGGATCTTTTAATTACTAACACGCCATATGTAACAATATATGACTTTTGCGGGCAGAAAGCTCGTTATAACATCAAAGTGCAGTAATGACTCCATTATGATCGAGTGCCGTAAGTACGTAATTGGGGCCCGCTAAGTAGGGCTTAAAGGGGGCAAACGAAAGTTTCGCCTTTGAAAAAAGATGGAGAAATAAAATATAGAGTATATTGATACCGGCGCACAATTACCCACGAGCAACCGCGTGAGCAGAGCGGTGGCGCGTAGTGCACGTTTGGCATCAGCCGTAGCGTGTTCCTCCAAGGGGAAGGGCTACGGATTAGACCGAAACATGTCAAGTTAAACTCGTTTTAAGACGTGACGTGACGTAATCCGTTTTTACTATGAGTGAGTCTAACGGTAGTTTCATGTTTAAACTATATACCGTCCTACCAAAAGGTTTTCAATTGGCATCGACGGGCCGTAAGACGCAGTGTAGGTCTGGTCTCCAACAATATGGAGCGACGAATCGTACGCTTATTGTCTAACGCGCTGACGCTTGCTTTCGCATTCACTATTTCTTTCTGTCAAACGGTATAAGAAGGTGACAGAAAGAGATGGTGAAAGCGAAGGCCGGCGCCCGCGCATTAGAGAATACGGCCTCTGGTTAAGGTTGCGGGAACGCGTTGGATGCGGATAGCGTAGGAACAGTCTATTTGCCGAACCTTGGAGGAGGCATATGTTCAGCAGTGGGTTTCGGCTGAAAAGATAAAATGATGATGATTGTTCAGTATTAACTTCATTAATACCAGCAGAAGCCGTGGTGGCCTAGTTTGACCTACCACCTCTCAAGTAGAGGGTCGTGGGTTCAAATCCTGGCTCGCACCTTTAAGTGGGTGCGCAATGATGGCTATAAAAACTTTTGATATAACTTCAGTCGCTATAACGCTCATTTGATAATCATTGAATCTTATAACAACACTTAATATATTATCATTTCATTTGATATAATCAACTTTTCATATAACGTTCATAACTGTAGACATCGGTTACTCGTGGCATTTAGGTAGCATTTGACGTTTCTGACAGACTAGTGAAGTGACTATGTTTCTCTGTACGAATCGAGCAAAGAAACCAATTACAAGAAATCTTTTCAACCATTTAATATTTGACTTTCGTGATAGACAATAAATATTTGTTCAAAATTTTTAGAAGTCATCCTACGTCTCCTATTTGAGTGTGTTCGTAAAAAAAAAAACTTTGTTAAAAATTTCATTTTTATTGCAAGCTTTTTTGTTGACTGTGCTTGCATTGTCATCCAACTTACATAAGTATACCAAATTTCAAGCCAATCCGACCACTGGAAGTGGGTCAAAATCGACTTCCAAAATTTGACCCGTACGTATATACGTACGTAAAAACCTACATTGCAAGTTAAATAAAAGCTTGTAAAAAGCATTCTTGCGTAAATTTGTAGGTGTTCTCTTTGATTTCAACTTCTTTATTTTGTAATAAGCTATTAAAAATTACTACCTATTGTAAGATATCCTGGATTTTTTGATAATGCTATTTTTAGCTTTTGATAAATAAGTTTACCTTTTGGATGTAGTCTCGGTAATAAACGTGACCTTTCAATTTTAAATAATTATTTTATCTTATCTGAAAAGGCACTTGAAAAACGTGTCTCATCACTAGTGCTACCTAATTGCTACGAGTTACCGATGTCTATTCATAAGATATCGATACCGGAAATCTCAAATGGCGTAAAGGACAAAAATGCGAAAATGGGTCTTAAATGCCATTCGATAGGGAAAAAAAAGCTGTATACGATGGCATTTAAGACTCATTTTCGCATTTTTGTCCTTTTCGCCATTTGAGATTTCCGGTATCGATATAATGATGCAATGCAATAGACGTATTTGTATTTGTATTTGATAGTTATATAATAATGGTTGTATTTAATGCCAGAAAAGTTGGTTAGGTTAGGTTAGAACTGCAACCCCCTACACAAAACAAATGGTTGCGTCTCACGAGATGTAACAGCAAAATATATAATAACGTTATACCATATAAAATTATATATTTTAAAATTATACCAAACGTCAAATGAGTGATTATACCATTTGAAAATATATCAAATGTAGTTATATGAAAAGAAGATTATATCAAATGTTGTTATATCGATCATTACACACCCCCTTTAAGTTTTTAGGACTTTATGTGCGAAATTACATTTGAAATTTACCATGTGCTTTAGGGTGAAGGAAAACATCGTGAGGAACCTGCATACACCTGCGAAGAGATTCAATGGTGTGTGTGTTCAAAATACGCACTGGGCCCGCGTGGGAACTACGGCTCAAGCCCTCTCGTTCTGAGAGGAGGCCTGTGCCCTCCAGTGGGACGTATATAGGCTGGGATGATGATGATAACATTTATAACACAAGAAACCACTAAATTTTATCACCCCCAAAAAACCGCGTTACCCCATAAAAGAACGCCAAACTGGCAAAACACTGTCAAATTTTATGGACCCATCCCTTGGGCCCCACGATGGGCTCACGGGGCCACGATGGGGCCACGGGGACTGGCTAAGTGCAATGGGGTATTTAATGAGAATAAACACTAGTTAAATGATTGAATGAGTGGGGTGGTTTGTTTGTGCCGTCAAAGATGCGAGGTTATTTTCGGGCTGACTGTATTATCATGTTTTTAGAACAGACATGTATGTAAACCCTGTATTGTTCAAAAATAATAACTATAAACTAGAAAATTTAATAACCACCAACCCAATTTTAACACACAATGTTTGAAAATAAAGTAAATGTCCATTATGTGATTATGAATCTAACAAAAGAGCTGATAACTTTGAAAAGGCTGAACTAATTTTGATGAAACATGTTTAAAACCATCGTCAAAAAACATGTTTTCAAATAAAAAAAACCGCATCGAAATCGGTTCACCCGTATAAGAGCTATGATGCCACTGACAGACACACACATAACGGTCAAACTTATAACACCCTTCTTTTTGTGTCGGGGTTTGAAAAACACTATTGACAACCGTCGAGATACATGTACAAAGGCGGACTTATCCTTTCAAGTGATCTCTACCAGTCAACCTCAACATGTGTTACATTAATAAATTAATTTGATTGTGAAATAAAAACCGCGAGCGCATCGATACCCTCCAATTATGATAGATATCTCCCAAACGGGCAAATTGCACGCGTTACCCTTTGTGTATACAACGTTACGCAATTATAGACCCTCGTGAATAATGTTAGTTAACTTTGGGAGCTTTGGTTTTAGATTGTTAATTGAAATATAACAAGCTTTGCCTCGTTAGAAATAAGTATATACCTACCTTCACAGGTACCTTGCTTGTATATTTTAGAAATATGTAAGTTTGTCCGCAAATACCCTGATTACTTTACACAGCGAGACGATAACCAAAGTACACGACGTAACGACCGCTTTAGCCTAGTTGGTAGTGACCCTGCCTACGAAGCAAGAGGTCCTGGGTTCGAATCCCGGTAAGGGCATTTATTTGTGTGATGAGCACGAATATTTGTTCCTGAGTTATGGATGTTTTCTATGTATTTAAGTATTTATTTATCTATATAAGTATGTTTATCGTCGTCTGGTACCCATAGTACAAGCTTTGCTTAGTTTGGGACTAGGTCGATTTGTGTAAGATTGTCCCCTAATATTTATTTATTTATTTATTTTACATACTCACTACGCCACAGAAATAAATTAAATTTGCCACCATCCCTCCTCAAACTACACTCTCACGGAACCTACGCTATGTCAGTAAAAATATATAATAAACTACCTACCCAAATAAAAATAGCAACAAAAGATAAAAACTTTATAATGTTAAAAGATCTCTTACTCCAAAAATTCTACTACACTATAAACGAATATCTAGAAGAATAAGTAATATTTTTAATTATTGTCATGTTATGTATTTAGTCAAAGGATGATTTCCTTACAATGTGCCACAAGTTATTAGTTTGTAATTTAAAATTGTTTGAAATTGTTCATTTAATTGTTCGAAATTGTTAAAATTTTTTTTTTGTTTTTTAATAATTTTAAATAATAATTTTATTTTTTAAAGTGTCACTTACATGGACACTAACATTACGTGTTGTATAGATAAGTACAAACTAATGTATAAATTTAGTTTAAAAGTTATATTGCACTGAAATATGTACCTACTGCTTAATTTTAAGGTTAATTGTTACGCCCCAACAGGGCATCATTTTTGTACAATTTTTTGTAAGAAATGTTGCGATTTAATAACTGAAATACTGAAATATTTCTCAAGAAAGAAGTCTTCTTTATATTCACTGTTTTTTTGTGTTAATGGCATTTTCCATGTGGGTAAAGGAGTCTACGCCTATCTATCTATCTATCTATCTACAGCCATTGTCCGTCCACTGCTGGACGTAGGCCTCCCTCATATTGCGCCAAAATTCGCGATCCTGGGCTTCCCTCATCCACCTACTGCCAGCTGTCCTCCTAAGGTCATCAGTCCAACGTGTTGCAGGGCGTCCCACACTACGCTTTCCTAAACGTGGTCTCCACTCCAGGACACGTCTGCTCCAACGATCGTCAGTTGTACGGCAAACGTGACCAGCCCATTGCCACTTCAGCGTGCTAATCCTTCGGCCTATGTCAACGACTTTCGTCTTTTGTCTTATATGCTCGTTCCGGACCCTATCTCTCAACGAGATTCCGAGCATAGCCCTCTCCATGGCACGCTGAGCGACTTTGAACTTATGGACTAGTCCTCCTGTGAGTGTCCACGTTTCAGCAGCGTAAGTCATAACGGGTAGGACGCACTGGTTAAAAACCTTAGTCTTCAGGCATTGTGGCAGGGATGACGTCAAGATATGACGAAGCTTCCCAAATGCTGCCCAGCCCAATCGAATCCTTCTATCGGCTTCTTTCTCGAAGTTGTTTCTACCAAGCTTAATGACTTGTCCCAGGTAGACATACTCCTGAACAACTTCGAGGGCCGAATCTCCGACGAACAGGGGCTCAGGGATGACGTGATCGTTGAACATGACCTTTGTCTTGTCCAAATTCATCCCAAGCCCCACTCGTCGCGAAGCATCATTAAGGCTGTTCAGCATTTCCGCCAAATCCTGCAATGATTCCGCCATAACAACTATGTCATCGGCAAACCTGAGGTGAGAGATGTACTCGCCGTTTACGTTTATGCCACGTCTTTTCCAGTCCAGGGTCTTAAAGACATCCTCTAGTGCGTTAGTGAATAGCTTAGGGGATATAACATCCCCCTGCCTCACTCCTCGACGCAACTGGATGGGTTCTGTCTCCTGATCCTGTACTTGGACGGATATCGTGGCGGCATCATACAGACATCTCAGCACCTCAATGTAACGCCAATCGACTTGGCATCGCTGCAAGGATTCTAGAACCGCCCAGGTCTCGATGGAGTCGAAGGCTTTTTCGTAGTCCACAAATGCCAGACACAGGGGCAGATTGTACTCGTGAGTCTTCTGTACAATCTGCCGCACTGTGTGTATGTGATCCACGGTGCTGTAGCCTTTTCGGAACCCGGCTTGTTCTGGTGGCTGGAAGTCGTCAAATCTTTTGGCGAGACGATTCGTGATAACCCTCGAAAACAACTTGTAGACGTGGCTCAAGAGCGAAATCGGTCTGTAGTTCTGTAAGAGCAACTTGTCTCCTTTTTTATGGAACAATACGACCACGCTCCTGTTCCACGCCCCCGGTGTTATACCGTTTTGGAGAACGGCATCAAACAACTTCTGGAGCTCTTTTAGGAGCGGTGTCCCACCTGCTCGCAGCAACTCAGTTGTGATACCGTCCTCACCCGGTGCTTTATTGTTTTTCATCTGTTTGAGGGCTATCCTAATCTCGCCGACGTCAATTTCCGGAAGGTCCTCCGTGTGGTGGCGGGTCAGAGTGGCTCTCTCATCTTGAACGTCTTGGGTCACTAGTTTCGAGGCATGCGAGGCATACAGGGTATCGTAGAATTTCTTGACTTCCGCGAGAACTTCTGGTTTGGACGTAACGTGTCTGCCATCCGCAGTCTTGAGCTTTGTTATGTGACCTCTCCCAAGCTGCTGATTAAACACTTTGGACCCCCTATTACGCTCGATCGCTTCCATTACGGTGCGAGTATTGGAGCGCCGGAGATCGCGTCTAATCAGCTTTTTGGTCTGAGAGTTTAGTGCTCGGTATGCTATTGCATTGGCCTGCGTTTGCGCCATTTCACGTCTCTTCGTCATGAATTCCAGAGTCTCAGCAGACAGTTTAGATACCCTGTCTTTCCTCTGCCGTCGAAAATGTTTGTGACCTACGTTTCGGAGTATTGTAGCCAATTTAGGTAACTATTGTGTTAGTGTATAACTTCTTGTTTTTTTTGGAACCTAAGTTGTAAGTCGTTGTGTTGTGTTGTTGTTGGAAGTTGTCGTGTTGGTTTCACTTTGTGTTTCCATGTATCATGACCTGATGGTCCCAAAGGAAGATGAGCGCCGTTCGCAAGACCGGCACTTTGCTGATTCGGGACCATTTTGTTATTAATGGGATATTTTTTAATTTTATTGCTGTCTTATTTTAATTTGTATGATATTCACAAATAAACGTGACCTGAAAAAAGGTAACGGTAATATTTTCAAAAAACGGCATCTGCTCAGATCTTTTTTTAGGGTTCCGTACCCAAAGTATTACTTTCTTTTGTACTTATTTAATTGTTACTACGGATTTCCGATCACGGGCCCATGGGGACCCGGTCATTTGAAAGGCATTCATGGGGCCGAAGCCAACATGAAGAGGCCTTTGGTACCATATAATATAAATGAGATGGGCGCAACTATGGAGGTCTATCCCCTAATACACCATGAGGATGTGCTAGCGGACAGTCCTCCACAGTTGCCAAACTATTGCCAGGTAGGAAGCGACATGGAATTGGCTATGGGGTTGGGATGTTGTGGACAGGATTACCGGGCTATGGAGTGAGATAACGGACACCTACCATTTCAATATCTCATAAACTGAACTTTTGGTAGGCGGTGACTCGCCATTCACTAAATGGGCCCCTCAAACTTAAAATTGTTAATATAATTGTTAATTGTTACTATTATTATTATTATTATTTTTCCTTTCTCTTTTGAATATTTCTGTTTTTCTTTTTACCGCACGTATTTTAAACTGTCTGCTTATCCATTATATATTAAATTGTCTTCTCTTAGCTAGGTTAGCTGGAAGAGATCCCTTTTTAGGGATAAGCTCGCCTTTGTTCTCTTCTCTGTTTATTTGTATTTTTATTTTTATGTGCAATAAAGAGTTTACATACATACATACATACATACAAAGGGTAAAAACGGAAACCCTATTACTGAGGCTCCGCTGTCCTTCCGCCCGTCCGTCCGTCTGTCTGTCCGTCTGTCCGTCTGTCACCAGGCTGTATCTCGGGAACCGTGATAGCTAGAGAGTTGAAATTTTCACAGATAATGTATTTCGGTTGCCGCTATAACAACAAATACTAAAAAATGGAATAAAATAAATATTTAAGGGGGCTCCCATACAACAAACATGATATTTTTTTGCTCGTTTTTACTCGATATTGATAACGGCAACAGGTTGACACTTGAAATATTCACAGAATATTTAATTAAATATTAAAAATAAATCATTAAATTAAAACAAAAAAAATAAATATTTAACGACCGCTTAGCCTAGTTGGTAGTGACCCTGCCTACGAAGCAATAGGTCCTGGGTTCAAATCCCGGTAAGGGCATTTATTTGTGTGATGAGCACGAATATTTGTTCCTGAGTTATGGATGTTTTCTATGTATTTAAGTATTTATTTATCTATATAAGTATGTTTATCGTCGTCTAGTACCCATAGTACAAGCTTTGCTTAGTTTGGGACTAGATCGATTTGTGTAAGATTGTCCCCTAATATTTATTTATTTTATTTAAGGGGGGCTCCCATACAACGAACGTGATTTTTATAGATAATTGTACGGAACCTTTCGTGCGCGAGTCCGACTCGCACTTGGCCGGTTTTTATTGATTGCAGACGAAGTTATGCGTCATCTTGGAAGTGAAGACACCTACCTCAACGTTCATTAACAGCTCTTTGCATTGCCAGGATAGTATTCTATATCTCGTATGCCAAGTTTTATGTAAATCCGTTCAATCGATATTGCATGATTGGGTAACAAAACAAACATCCACACATCCAAACATTTTTACAAAATCTCTCATGACTAATATCTGTGGGATAGAATTTATTTGTTTTAGGCAACTAGGCCCACGACAATACTATTATCTAATATATAAAAATCTCGTGTCACGGTGTTTGTTACCGAACTCCTCCGAAACGGCTAGACCGATTTTTATAAAACTTTTTTCTCTATACTCGGTAGGCCTGAGAATAGGTCGTAGGCTATTTTTTATCTTCGCAGACGGAGTCGCGGGCGACAGCTAGTCTAATATATAAAAATCTCGTGTCACGGTGTTTGTTACCGAACTCCTCCGAAACGGCTCGACCGATTTGTATGAAACTTTTTCTCCGTATTTGGTAGGTCTGAGAATAGGTCGTAGGTTATTTTTTATCTCCCCCCCCCCCTTTCTTCGCAGACGGAGTCGCGGGCAACAGCTAGTATTCTATACTAATCCTAATTGAGGTGAGAATGTTTATGAAGACGTTTGACTTTGGATGTTTCGATGTTTATGAATGTTTAGTTACAATAATAACCTTAAGATACTAATATTCTTCTATCTATCTTCTTCTTCTTTCTTAATCTTCTGTCTTTTAATGTAAGTATAAAAATCTTGTCTTACGGTGTTTGTTATCGAACTGCACCGGAACGGCTCGGCCGATTTTTATGAAATTTTTGTCTATATTTGGTAAGTAGAATAAGTCGTAGGCTATTTTTATACCCCTATCCTTCGCACAGAGTCGCAGGAAACAGCTAGTAGAAGAATAACAATTTAAAAAAATACTGTTCCAAAAATAAAACACTTCGTTACGCTTCAAGATTAAAAAAAAAACCAACTTCAATTCAAATTTTTGAATCAAATCTGGTGCTCTTAGGACCTCCACTGCGGCATTTGTTTATGTAATGTGAGTTCGAAGCCGAATAATAAATTTAATCATCCGATTAGTTGAAACATAACTAGCTGCCGTCCAGACAATTATCACACTACAATAAATAACAATGAAAATTGTCAACAATATCCACCAAATTACTGCCATCTGCCGTTTGACAGATCCCAAAGGGTTTTTGGCGCGTTTTTTCCATCTGTCAAACCGCCATCTTAATTTGTCACAATCTTACCTTACCACCAACCGTGGCGCCACTGTCTATTAGAATTTTGAAAATTAGCTTGTGGTAGCCGTAGTTCCAAATTTATCCACAAGGAAAGTTAAGTTTGCGGCGGCATAGACAAATTTGCGATTTTACGCGCCATTGCTTGCACTCGAGTTAAATTAACCGCATTCGATCCTTTTACTCGGGTAGTGATTATTGTTTCGTGTATTGTTAGTTTACGGTTGATTCAGTTTAAATTAAGTGAAGGAAAATGCCGTTAATACTGTTTACCGCTGCAAACAGAGACGCCAGTTACCTAAAATAATATCCTAAGCACGTTAGTTCCGTTTTATCTTTGGGTAAGAAATGTACTTCATCATTTCAGCCGAAATACGTCCACTGCTGAACATAGGCCTCCCTCAAGGCTCGCCAAACAGATCGGCCCTGCGCCATCCGCATCCAATGCGTTCCCGCTACCTTCACCAGGTCGTCGCTCCATCTATTTAACGACCGCTTTAGCCTAGTTGGTAGTGACCCTTGTCCTGGGTTCAAATCCCGGTAAGGGCATTTATTTGTGTGATGAGCACGAATATTTGTTCCTGAGTTATGGATGTTTTCTATGTAGGTATTTAAGTATTTATTTATCTATATAAGTATGTCTATCGTCGTCTAGTACCCATAGTACAAGCTTTGCTTAGTTTGGGACTAGGTCGATTTGTGTGAGATTGTCCCGTAATATTATTTATTATTTATTTATTTTTATCTTGTTGGAGGGCTACCTACACTGCGTCTTCCGGTCCGCGGACGCCACTCAAGAACCTTTCGGCCCCATCGGCCGTCAGATCTACGGGCGATGTGCCCTGCCCACTGCCACTTAAGTCTAGCGATTCTTCGAGCTATGTCCGTGACTTTAGTTCTTGCGCGGATTTCATCATTTCTAATGCGATCCCGCAGAGAAACTCCAAGCATAGCCTTTTCCATCGCCCTCTGAGTGACCTTGAACTTCCTTATAAGACCCATCGTTAGCGGCCACGCCTCAGAAAAATGAAAATCAAAAAAAAATCGTCGTAGAAATGTACTTATATCAATTAATATTTTTTTGTAGCTGGTGGTGGGAGCGCTAGTCACTTTTCAGGTTTTGGGAGGTAAAAAAGTGCCACAGCAGGAACGTAGGTATTTAGATAAAATTGTATCTAATAATAATTGTACAGAAATAATAAAAAAAGATACCGTTACTGCCTAACCTGCTCTTTCTTAATAGGTAGCCTATTCTCGAATAAGACAAGATGAAGATGAATCCATACTTAACTTTAATATCATACAAATGAGACGGTACTCTATCTGTCTGACAATTCATAACACGCTCAAACTGCTGAATTAATTTGGATAAAATTTGGTAAAGGTAATTTGACATCCTGGGACATCGAAGAGTTTTTATCCCGGAAAATGAGCACGGGATAGCGAGAGATGAATTCTTCGCAGACTGAGTGGTCATTAGTTAGTATTAGTATATAAATTTAGCTAGCTATTGCCCGCTTTCGCGGGAACTATGCAATATATTGGAATAAAAACTATCCTACGTCCAGCCCAAGGTGTCAAACTAAAAAATTCAACCTAAATCGGCTCAGAAGTTACTTTCACTATAATATTAACATGGTGGATTACATGTCTAATTGTTCCTCCTCGTAAATTTCCCTTACCCACCGTACCTACATTGCCCGTTTAGTTAGTATCTATTGCCATTAACAATGTCCAAACAAAGCCCCTCCCACACGAGCGAGCGGCGCTGCGTGAAATATAAGAGCACTCCACAAAAGGGCTAATAACTCGTATGAAGCACCCTTAACGTTCGGTGGCTAGACGGACGTGAAGCACAGGATACAGCGATTTTATTGTATATTTAAGCTGAGAAAAGAGGGAGAGAGATAGTGGAAAAGAGAGAGCGAGAGACTACTTATAAAGATGAAATTTGACTTCTTTTCTTTACTTATATAAAAGTGAGAAATACTTTTTTTTGGAAAATTTGCATGAGGTAAATACCCAATGTTCGACACTTTGATTCCAATAATAGACACCCTGCTTGTCGCCTTTACTGCTACGAATTAAGATTGAAAGTGTCGGCTATTGGTGCATCGTCGGGCACTGAGGTATTTACCTTAGTTAACTCGGGATAGCGGTAAAACAATTCTTCACGGACGAAATTTTTACTGTCTAATTAATAGAATCATATTTGCATTCGTATTAACCATCTCTTTCTACAACCATTTTAAGCCGATAAACATTTGACAAAAATTTGAATGTGATGATTAAATCATCACATTCAAATAACATCAAACTTTGATGTTATCAATAGGCCAAAAGCGCTCGTCGCATAAAATGACGGGGCTCTGGAATAGTTCGGAAATTGGCCATACATGTGAAAACAATACTGCTTGCGTTAATTTTATGTTGCAAGAAGGTTGCACGCTGAAAACTTGATTCTGGTATATTAATTTTATTTCGACAAAATGATCCAATTTCCAGTATATCTTAGTTCCAGACAGGTAGGTCTTTTTTTAAATACGTAACTAAGTATTTATTATTGGTGTTGATTAAGGAGTAACTTTACGGGAAAATGAGTCAAACATCTTTTAAAAACAAATAATAATACTAACCAGGCAAATATCGAGACGGCGGCAAAAAGGAGCGCGATCGAACGTTACTGTGGTTTTCAACACATTCCGCTCCGTGCCTGCGTGGTTACCCACAAAACCCTGACAAAGTGTAGTCTTTAATTTAACCCGCTACCGCTTATGAATTGATAGCGAGCGGTGAATATGAAATATTATTTATCTATGGTTCGATCAGTTCCTTTGTTGGCATTAAAGGCAGTAGCTCTATTGTTTACCATAGACAGCGCTCTTTTTTTTCTTGGCGTCTGCCGTTTTTTTTTGTTTGTTTGATACCGCCTTTTTGAAGAAAGTGATTGTTTGTTCTTTTGTTTAATTTTCTAAATTATTTTTACTTTTTGTTTGAAAATTAGCTCGACATCCGATTTGTGAGTTAAATTAGTTGTATTTATTTTAAAGAGCCACAATAAAATATATGTCGATGAGCTTTTGTAATAATAATTAACTGCCTACAAACATAGAACCCAACTGTTAGATTCTAGGCGCTGAATATATAGCACACTCATTAAGATATTTCAAATTTTTATTTAGCTGAAAACTCCTAAAATTTAGCTACCATCTGAATAATTTGAGGAGCTGTTTAACCTAAACCATCTTTTAGTACTTTCTGACTCCCAATCCCGCTTGTGTAAGAAAAATAAAGAGTTTTATAAACTCCCTCCCGAAAAGGTAAAAGGTACTAGAATGGCGTTCATGAACCAGAAGACGTATAGGTCAGCCTCCAACAAGGTAGACCGAGGACCTTAAGGTTGCGGGAACGCGTTGGATGCGGATGACGCAGGACTGGTCTGTTTGGCAACCTTGGGGGAGGCCTATGTTCAGCAGTGGACGTTTCTCAGCTGTAATCATAATGGACTCCCCCTCCCTTACAATCTTACGTAAAATCAGTAAAGGTACTTTACAAAATTGCAAAGCATAAGTAGTCAAAACATAATTTATGCGAGATATAGTAATTATGATTTAGTAATTTTGTTATTGGCTAGGCAAAAGAAATGTGGGCAGACCGCCTTCCCGATGATCCGATGACATTATGGAGACAGCAGGACCAGTCTGGAAGAGAGAGACAGATAGTCGATCTGGATGGAAAAAGGTTGGAGAGGCGTATGCCCAACGGTGGGCGAAAACGCGCTGAGGAAGAAGAATCATATTTTCTTTTATAATCTACAAATCGACTACCGCAACGTACAGCATTGAATCTGCAAAATTTGAATTTTGAAATTTCAGTACTATGCCACGTAACGTATATCGAATCTAACAATTTGGTTTGTGTAGTTTCGATACTGTTCGTTGTCAACATCGAAATTATCTAAACAGCGCTATACTTAAACGCCTCAGCATTACGCTAAGCCAGTGGCCGATTTGCAACTGAATGACATATTCTATCTTTAGCTTTCGTGTTGTCTTTTGTTTTGTAAAAATATTGATAATGTGATGTGTCTTGTGTCGCTGTACATAAATGTATTTTCTTTCTATCTTTCTATGCTTAGTTTTGTGATTTTAGAATATTAAAAAAAAAAATTTTTTTCGTTTTTCTCTCCCCCTCGCCTTACGTGATAAATCATCACTATTACAAGTAAGCAACTTAAATGACTACCACCACACACCACCATCACAAAAGTTGCTGATCTACATCTACACTATCTACACTAATATTATAAAGAGGAAAGATTTGTACCTATTTTTGTATGTTTGTAATGAATAGGCTCAAAAAGTACTGGGCCGATTTAAAAAATTCTTTCACCAATAGAATGCTACATTCTTCCAATTTGACATGGGCTACATTTCATTTTGAAAAAAATTAGGGATCCTTGGTAAAATTTGAACAATGTAACCGAAGGTGTAGAAAAATGAGTCTTAAAATGTCTTTCGTCGAATGCGCTGCTGAAACTATTAGCGATAGAACAAAATAATGTACAACAATATTGAAGAACATCATAATGTCTACAAAAAACTCCGCGGTAGCATATGTCCAACTATTGTAGTTATGTCACTACAACAACTTTTTTCATTTTAAACATTAATGAAAATGCTAACCAAATTCAAACCAAGCTATTTATGTGTTTATATTAATCCTTATCCAAATAAATTATTTTATGGTCAAGACCATTTAACTACCTATAAAATAGTTTTTAAATTATTTAAATTGGACTTTCCATTCAAAAGATATTACGAATTAAAAAATTCAAACAGTAAACAAAACCGCCATAGCGTCGTGGCCGTTGTTTGCGATGCAGTATGAAAAGCGCGCCGGGCATCGCGGCGGGCGGGGTGGAGGGGGCACTGAAATACAGGAGTGGGACGCGCACGTCTGTAAGATAGGTAGCCGCTAAGATATAACTGTGGGATTTTTTTTAATATATAATTAATAAATAATAATTTTTTAATAAATAAAAATATTTGTGAAAAAAAGTGTTTTATATCCAAATTTCCAAAAATAAATAATTGTCTACCCCGTGCGAAGCCGGGACGGGCTGCTAGTCTGTCATAAAATCTTGTTTAAGCCTTCTTTTTCCATCGAACACATCACCGTTACTCCAAAAGTATGTGTGAAAAATTGCTACACTCCGTGCATATTCACAGCCAGTACCTACATGATATAAACGTAATCCCTCAAAGCTAATACAGTTACGTTTCGGCCATCGACGTTGGTTTTTTGCTACCCATTTAGCTTTACCATTCTTTTGACGGAGCTTCTGAGCTTTAGGGTACCGCGGTCTGGGAACCATTTTTAAATGCAAATAACTGCAATGTTTTAATTTGCTACTCTGTGACACGTGCAAAGCAGTTACATCTGTGCGATACATGTGTTTTCATGTTTGCATCGAAATGCGCATGATAAAATGTCTATTGTCGATTAACTAAGTGACATAGATTTTTTTTCTTTTTTTCACAACTGGTATAATTTGACTTCCCTCACGTTACCAGATAATCAATGAGTTTTGGGAAATTATGGAATTGCTCATGAGATTATACCATAGACTAGGGGGTAACGATTTTGGTAATGATCTCCTAGTATACAGTAAGTACATTGCCAGCTGTCTCAGAGATAGGAACATTAACGCTGCAGACAGCAACTTAAAAAATGACGAAGTATTCCGCTTTCCATATTTTTACGTCTCATAATAATTTCACTTGGCACACCAACGTTTGCGATAAAATAACGTTGCTTATTAAATGTAAAAGCGACACTATTGAAAAAAATGCAAAAGTTGCTTTTTTTATTTGTGTCACTTTTGTATTCAAGCAGCGTTATATAGGAGCGTACTCTTTTCAGGATTTTTGAAATTTTGTCTTAAGGAATGCTGGTTAGTTTAATAACAATTCTGCAGAAAATACTGTTTCCGAAATAAAATAATTTGCGACAAATTAAAATTATGAAAAACGATACATTCATTATCCCAGCATATACGTCCCACTGCCTGCAGGGCACATGCCTCCTCTCAGAATGGGATGGGTTGGGCCTTAGGTCCCACGCGGGCCCAGTGCGGATTGGGAACTTCACACACCATTGAATTTCTTCGCAGGTGTATGTAGGTTTCCTTACGATGTTTTCCTTCATCGTAAAGCTCATGGTAAATTTCAAAAGTAATTTCGCACATGCATTCCGAAAAACTCAAGAGTTGTGAGCCGGGATTTGAACCCACGACCCTCTGTTTGAGAGGCCATAGGTCAAACCACTAGGCCACAATGGCTATATCTAAACAATACATTAGGGCATTTGAAATTCGGGCAAACGATAAAGAACCAAAACATAAATATGGGGATAAAACATAGACAATATTTTTAAAATCATCGATAATACCCCATCTCTATGAACCGCGGCGCGTCCCTGTGCGGAAACCATATTTCATTTGTATCATTCTATCCAATCCTTTGCCGAAACCATACTTTTAGGGGTTCTTTTAATTCGTTTTGCTGATAACTCGGGGAAAAAGCTCTTTTTTTTATTTGACTGGTATTACTTTTCAGGGGATGTACGGGGTACAGTCGCAGTGAGGTTCCTGAGTTCGACCTTTTATACATAACTTAATAATTGAAATCAAAGGTGAGCGCAAAAGTGTGAGCGATTGAGCTGGGTGTTTGTAAAATCAGAAAAACGTGTTTCCCGATAGGTGAGATCAAGCTGAATAGATTTTGTGTCCTCAAAATCCCAAAACAGCAAAAGACAGTCGTTAAAGCCATTTTCACCAACCCGATGGACAGATACCATTAAGTCCGTAACCAAGATCCCTGTGGCGGAGTGCGCTCACCAGGCAACCAATAGAGAGAGATTGCGAAGGTAGCGACCGCAGCGGAGAGCGACCCCTCATGAAGAGTGAACGACTAAGAAGAAGAAGACGAAAGCCATTTTAAAAATCTCAAAGTAAGACCTATCTAGATATATTTTTCGCCTCCAAAGACCCTGATCAGGCGCGCATCCAGGATTTAAGGAGGAGTAATCTTAAGCCCATTTTTTTTTTTAAATCTAATATTTTAACGAGGCTTGAGTACACCTAATGTGACTACGTCAGCCTCATGGGAAGCCACAGAAAACTACAACACTCTTAACTGTTTCCTAACTCAGAGATGGAGTCTCTGTATAAAAGCATTTCTGATGAATTTGTATATCAGTACCGCTTCATCCGACACCGGCTTACTCAGAATTACATTTACACCACCATTATACAAGTTTAAATGAGCCAAATATTTCTTCCTAACGTCTCCAATCTGGTCACATTCCAGAAGGAAGTGCAAAAAGTCCTCGGTTCTGTTACAACCCCTACACAAGGGTGACTGCATGACTCTCATTAAATTAAAAAAACAATTCAGTGGAATGTGACCAGATCGAACACGTAAAGCTGACACAAGCCTTCGGCCTTATTTTATGGGGATCTGCTGCAGACTTGGAATCAATTTTTATTTTGCAAAAGAGGGCTATCAGAGCGATATATAACTTAAGGACACGCGATTCTTTAAGATCTTTTTTTAAAGAAATAGGTATCCTAACCCTGCCGTCGTTGTATATATTTGAAATAATCATGTATGTAAGAAAAAACATATGTGATTTTCCCACTAACGTCGATAAGCCAAAGGTTACTAGAAACACAGGGAAGCTTAAAGTTCCATCTTACAGACTGGCTAAAACTAAAAAGTCGTTTCTGGGAAGATGCATACGTTTTTATAATAAAATTCCGAAAACAATAACCGAACAAACTGATACAAAATTCAAATCCATTGTGAAGAAGACATTAATATCTAAGGCGTACTATAAAATTAATGACTATATCATGGACAGGGATGTTTGGAAATAATTCCGATCCGCATTGGCGATCTCTAGTCTCAAATAGCGTATCTACTGTGTTAAAAAATTTAATTGTATTAAATACTTTAGATGTATGTCATTTAATAACAATGTAGATCTGATTGAAAAAAATATACCTTGTTGAGTTTCTTGCCGGTTTCTTCTCAACAGGGTTTTTTCCGAACCGGTGGTAGATTTTTCGACGTTCATAGGAGCATCAATTTGATGCCTAAATTGAATAAAGAATTTTGACTTTGACTTTGACAAGCAGGTCCCTGGAAAGGCCGGCACAATCAAACCAGGGAACCTTGAAAACCTTGCTCTGTATGGTGCTGTACCAAATCTCTTTCACACTAGATGCAGTACTGAAAAGTTTTTGCCATTCCGAATAGCACTCCTATTTTGCTAATTGCATTAATTCTGTACCATAGGGCTTTGACAAACAGCCAATCCCTCCCGTGAAGCCCATTTTAAACCTGCAAGAAAGAACCGTGCAAATTGCATTGCATTGCGGCGCTGGCTAGACCACTTTAAACTCCTTCGCTAAACGGCCTAACAATGTAATGCAACTTACAATTTTTTTCTGGCAAATCTAAACTGAGCTTCAGCTCATCTCACCTGCTGATACTTCTAGAAAAGCGTTAAATGTAAAAAAATACAAATTTCAATTTGTCATAAGTAAGAATTGGTTGGAAGTATGGGTAGGCAAGGTAGAGTATGACAATACAATTACATTCAGCTTAAAAACGGTTATACTAGGTGCCAGCTGGATACCAAGGTCTTCTGTTCACACGACATAAAGCTAAGTACGAAGATCTCAGTATACGTGGCGGTCGTTCTGCCTAACATCCTGTATGCTGCGGAAACTTGGACTGTGTGTGTACCGTCGTCACATCCGCATGCTAGACCGATTCCACCTAAGATGTCTGCGTAAAATTACGAACGTCAGATGGTCTGATCGCGTGCGGAATACCGAGGTGCTGCGACGAGCCAATGTTGGTGGCATTGAGGCTTACCTCATGCGGCGACAGCTTCGGTGGTGCGGACACGTGTCAAGGATGGCAGAGCAGAGGGTCGCAAAGCACATCTTCTACTCAGAACTTGAGGAGGGCAAGCGCAAGCATGGAGGACAACTCCTCAGGTATAAAGATGTGCTGAAGCGACACATGAAGAGATGTGGCATAGAGTCTTCCCAGTGGGAAAAGCATGCCGCCCTAAGAACCGACTGGAGGGCTTTGGTTAAAACCATAGTCCGTGAGTTTGAGCTCCACCGGCGCGCCGAACTCGACACCAAGCGCGATGAGTTAAAAGCCCGACCACCTGCGCTAACTCAATATAATTATGTTAACGGTGTGCTCACATGCCCGCAATGTGCGAGGACCTTCACAAATAAGATAGGCTACACAAGCCACATGTGAGCACACGAGCGAGTCTAAAACTCTCGAAGCGGTCGCCGTGACCGAAATTGGTCGGACCACATCATCATCATCATCATCATCATCACTAGGTGCCAGATAACGCTGCCTAAAAGTTCATTACTCCTCAAGTATTATGTTATCTCAAGTTTAAAAACGACTGTCGCTAAATGTATGAAAATTATCGCTAAATCAACTTTACGTGGTTATCGTGGTACAGGGTTGAGTTCACTCGCGGTCATTGCAGAAATTGACAACATTTTCTCACTAGTATGATATGATGTATATATACGTATATATGTCTACAGTAATATACCAAAAGTAACTCTCTCTCTCCCTCCCTCTTTCTATCTCCACCCCCCCCCCCCCCGCGCATTAAAAATGGTTGCCAAAGGTTCTTTACCTTACCAAACCTGGTAAGTAACTGGTAGCCAGTGTAGAACTAACATAATATAGCTTGTCTAATTTGTAAGCCGCATTTTCGCACAGGATTTTATGCGGTTTGTCGATCGTAATGTTGCACACTGATCATGGTTCACGGAATAGTCGACGCTCCCGAATAGATGAAGAGTCGTTATTAATATTTACACGCACACATCAACTCAACTGATTATTCAGTCGAGCACTCATCATCAATCATTATCACTCATCGCCATTTTCTACACAAGCTCTAGTCAAGCCGTTTAGTCTAGTTCTACACTTTCTGCTAACAAACTGCTATGCAGTTTGGCAGAGGTATTTAGAGATAAGTATTTCTGTGCTTCTTTTGTTTGTATTTGAGTAAATAAAATAAATAGTAATTTAAAAAAAGTGAATAAACGGCTCCTTTTCTTCAGTGTCCAATACAACGTCCTTACCGAGAACCGACAACGGCCTCGCGCGTAAATATCAGTTATGCAGTCATTAGCTTGCGCCGTTGTATGTGTCCGCGCATGCGCGTAACTCCAGCGCAGTATAGAGGCACCTTTAGATAAAACAGAATACCTACTGGTCATATTCGGCCTATATTCGTTCTACTCATGGGTTCAGGCCTCCTTCCAAAATGAGAGTGATACAATAGGGATGTTGAAGACATTAAAAAATAATTCGAAGACACGACTCCAGTTAAAAAACGCTTTATTCTAGCCCTGAAAACCAGATTCATTTTAGATTAACTGCAAAATTAGATTTTTTGTTGCTTTAAAACAAATAAACAGTTAGTTGACGAACAAATGACGTCATAAGTTGCTATTGCCATTCAAACTCTATGGCAGAGTTGTATTTTGACAGCTCATAAAAAGTACGTCAGCTGATTGGTGGTGTCAACATCCCTATTTACGGCAGTAAGGTATAACGAGTTTAAAAAGAAACTATAAGACATACGAAGATCTGTATAAAGCATTATGATACCTTTCTGTCGGGTACGTAATAAGAAATAAATGAACGTAGCATTGATAGTCATAATATTATATGTATACGCTGACTTTGTAGCTCGTTTAGTATAACGTTCACTGGATATAATGAACGAAAGTTATAATATCAAATTATCTAATTTTGTAAGGTATAACGTAATTATATATTTGAAGCCTAGACTAATCGTTTGAGCTATGGCCTCTCAAGCAAAGGGTCATGGGTACGAGCCCGGGCTCGCACCTCTGCGATTTTCAGAATTTACGTGTAAAATTCAGTATATTTGAAAATTTACCATGATCATTACGGTGAAGGATAATTTCGCGAGGAAACCTGCACACATCTGCGATGAAATTCAATAGTGCGTGTGAAGTTTCCAATTTTCACTGGGCCCGCGTGGGAACTATAGCTGCTGCTCAAGCCCTCTCATACTGAGACTAGTTTTTTTTTATAAAGATTGTAGTAGTTCCCTACCCAATACTGTATTTCCAATATTACCGCGAGCGTTTAGAGGAAGTCACAAAATATTCGGGACCCTAAAAATGACGCTTAGAAGCACCACCCCTAAGCGCACACGCACGTTAACATTAACATTTAACATGTTGTTGTTAAATTAATTGCGCTGATATTAATAATTAATGACCGCGATGCCAACGATGATTATTAAAATGTAGAGCTTCTGCTTTTGTTATTGATTCTTTTGTAGAGCTTCTGCTTTTGTTATTGACTTTGCTGGCTAGCTCGATGAATCGGCAGACCAAAGTGGCAGTGGGCAGGGCATATCGCTCGTCAAAGAGATGGCCGATGGGGCTAAAAGCTTTTCTCGAGTGGCGGCCACGGACCGGAAGACGCAGTGTAGGTATTTAGGCCTCCAACAAGACGAAGCAATGAGCTAGGGCTAAACTCAGGAACGGCCCAACACGGTTTGCGAGCGGTAATTCAATCGTTTGGGAGAGGATAGGAATGGGCTGAGCTTGGGATGAGTCTTATTTTCCTGTTAATTCGCTTTGTAAATAAATAAATAATAAACAAATAAATAAGGCTCATCCCAAACCTGTCGCAAACCAGTGATTTTTGGCGTTCCTGAATAGCAGTTCGAACCAAACCCAACCCAAACGATTGAATTACCGCTACCAAACTCGTGAAGGCCCGTTCCTGAATTTAGCCCCTAGTTAAAGTTGCGGAAACGCTTTGAATGCGAATGGCGTAGGACCGGTCTGTTTGGCGAACCTTAGGACAGGCCTATGATGATTATATTCAAATTAAATAACTACATAAACAAGTTTAAAAAACATTTATCTCAAAATGGTTTTTGATTCACTATACTTATTGCCTATTGTCTGTCTGTATTTTTATTTATGTTAATTTTTCTGTACTGTATTTGGTGTTCAATAAAGAATAATATGTGTAAGAATAATTAGGTAGGTATGTAAATATATACTTTATTGTAATGTAATGTAATTAAAACACAAAAATAATACAAATAACATAAAAAAAAAGAATAATATAAAAATATTTATTGTGTTTTGTAAGAATATTTGGGTAATTATCAAATTTTGCTCAGGTAAACTTGTCCAAACCTCAAAAAAGTTGATTCCGTTTATACTGTCTATTTTCTGCGGTTATTCAAATGAAATAATTGGTGATATGCAATCAATAAATCACAGATAATTAATGATTATCGGAATCGAAAAAGATGCTTAGTATTTATGTATTTTTTTTTAATAATGCATGGTAACAGAGTGGTAGTTCTATACTAATAATAACACAGTGTTCTGCGCCAAATTTGAAAATTACCCATTTGTATTGTAATTGTATACGTAATAAAAACATACAACCTCAGTTTTAAATAAATTTCATTAAGCTCATAGATAAAGACATCTATGCTTACGTTTGCATGTCCAGTCGCGGAATGAAAAGGTTCGTCACTTTTCGACTCTGTGTCAACGAGTTAAGGTCGAAAAGTGACGAACCTTTTATTCCGCTACTATCCATCTAATGTTATATTAACAACACCCTATCCTCAACAACAGTCACACAGCAGATGTCGTAGACAATTAAAACTAAAAGTGTCGCTAATTGCTCTAATGCTCGATTAACCGACTCGTTCCGATGCAACGGATACGTGATAATAATGTCACGATTAGAATAGAAATATTTCAATGTCAGAGGTGAAAAATTACGATGGCGACCGCTTTTTACTGAGCGAGCTATACTAGTGGCATGTTGATTGGAACGTTGCCGTGAACTGGATATTAAGGGTCTACAGAAAAAACATGTCTAAGTAATACACATGTTTTTTTTAATAATTTTTGTTAATCTCAAAATGTAGAGCTCTCAAAGTTAAGGCCCTACCGAGCTTTTACGCATTTATTGCATTCATTTAATCTCGTGCTGTAAGCTTTAGTCCTGAAATTCATGTGTAAGATATTTGAGGATTCACTCTAATGACTTGTGTTTATCGAAACACGATTACTTGTAGTTCGCTTGATAGAAAAAAAATCCAAAGTCGGCTCTAAAAAATAACAATGGCATAAATGCAACTTTTTCCAATTACTTACGAGTAATGATAGAGAACGGTCAAAAATCGATCAAACTCTTGATTGCGACATCGACTTTTAAGTAATTTAGCCCACATTACACTAAAAGGTTCACACACTTTATTGTTTGAGCCTCTTCTATGGACATGGCAAAAGTTAAGGGTCTATAGCCAATATCTTTTGGTCAAATGTGGGACGCCTGGCTAACTCTCGGCGGCCCATTTAAATAAATCTCAAGTCGCTAATTTTATATCCACAGGAAAGACGACTTTTGTTTCATACGCTGTGTAAGAAAAATTACGTAGTTGCATTACATTGCAAGCCCGTGAATAGAACGGGTTGGAAGTGGTCGTCTGTGCGCGGAAATGTACCGCAACTTGTTTAACTTTTTGGGCTTAAGATACCGCCAGGGGAGATTGTGTTAAGTATTGTGTTATTGGAGTACCTAATCCTTCAAGTGTATGTCGAAAAAACTGAATCACGTACCATGGTGAACCCGTTCATTGCAAATGTCGTGTTGACATTTCATACTCATCCAGAAAACACCGTGAAATTGGTTGTGAAAAGTTGAAATTTGCATAATTAAGTACGTCAGTGTCTTAGAGGTGCGAATATTTATTCTATTTATTTCTGTGCTTGTCTATAATATCTGCAATGGTTAATATAATAATAAGGTTGTTTGGTACGTAGAAAAAAAAAGATCGTACAAAATATTCTAACCGTAAAACTAACTTTTGTCCAGTCCCCTCACATTGTAAGTATGTCTTATCAGCCCACGCACATCCCAAACCATTTGAATAAAAACACAATTAATTCCTCGTATGTTGTGACCGTTCTTACATTAATTCAATTTGGGCGATAAGTTAAGTATTAGCGGTTGAGCGGGCAACACTTGAATTAAAATAATAAATTTTGGCTGAAGGGCTCCGCTCCATGGCCAGAAAAAAAAATCGCTCTTATTTAGTAGCTTTTTTTGACAGCCTTCGCAAGCGTCAATCATTAGATTTGGCAGTTAAATTGAAATTCAGGGAGAATTCCCAAGAAATATATCGAGGAAAAAATTGTTTCTACACTTGCCTTAGAGGTCAATGTTTTATATCTACGAATAGTTGTACCTCGTAACAATATTTGTAACAAATTAATGTTACCTACTCAACTGTGTCAAAGTCTGTAATGTCAAAATCACCACCAATGTTTTTAAATCTTTAAATGCAATATGCAAAGCCGACACTTAAACAGCCTTAACAGAAAAAGCTTTTCAATGCAATCCGATTTTTAATTCTTTAACTAATTTTAAATAACTTTTTCTAACTTACTCAATCCATAATCGAACTTACAACGATAATCAAAAGGTTTGTTATAGCTTAACATTCTCAGCTTTCAAAGTCTAATAGTTCGAATGCTTTGCAACACGAGACGTTAGTATTTACCTATTCATTTTCAAAAAAGGAACTTAACGCCCAAATCGGCGCTTTAATACTGGACAAAGAGAAAAATAAACGGCTTTATTTAATTCGACAAACTTAATTTTGCTGCTCATATTCATAACACGAACCTAAAGTTACTCAAAGCTAAATTTTACTAGCTGTAAATGTAATTTGGCACTAAGCGGGGCCAAAAAAATAAAAAACAGCTCCCTTCTTTTTTCAAATTGTAATTCGTAGTTTCAAATTGCGAATGCGGCATTCTTATTTCAAAACATCAGTGAGGTGTCATTAGACACTCCCTCCAGGGTATGGAGAACGAAAGTACGAGTTACCTACGATTTATGAAGTCCGATTAAATTTAACAACATTTCTAAGCGTTTTGACTATTCTTGCGTTTTTAACCGACTTCAAAAAAATGAGGAGGTTTTATGTTCGACTGTAGGTAAGTACGTATTTTTTTTCTATGTCCGCTAAAATTTTGGACCGATTTTCAAAATTCCTTTTTATTAGTTTTGGTCATGTTGAAAATTACTTAAAACTCGTGGAGATGGTTTGAGACCTTAAAAATAATATAGGATAGTTTTTATTCCGGAAAATTGCATAGTTCCCCCGGGATAGCGATAAATGAATTCTTCGTGGGTGGAGTTGCGGGCAACAGGTAGTATTAAAAAAACGCTAATTATCTCCAAATTGCTAATTAAATCAGGCTGCAGTACCCGGGTCGCATAAATCATTAGGAACTTACCGGCGGCGAGCCAACCCGCTCGGTAAATGCGTGCGTTGGACTATCAATTGATAAATAACTATCAGGTTTCTAAAAAAACACTAGGAATCTATTTGGCCCGAACCGACATTTGATATTTCATACCTTTAAATAATTGATTTTACATGACGATATTAAAAATAAACGCTAATTATCTCCAAATTGCTAATTAAATCAGGCTGCAGTACTAGGGTCACATAAATCATTAGGAACTTATCAGCGGCGAGCCAAGCCGCTTGGTGGGTGCGTGCGGTGGGCTAACTATCAATTGATAAAGAACTATCAGGTTCTTAACTCCAGGAATATTTGCCCCGACCGACAGTTGATGTTTCATAACTTTTAACAATCGATTTTATGTGACGATATCCTACTATAATCATATAAGTGTAAAAGTTTGTGAAGATGCTTGTTTATTTGGATGTTTGGACGTTTGTTACTCAATCACGCAATAATGGCTTAACGGATTTACATGAACTTCGGTATGGAGATAGTTTGAGATCTTAGGAATAACATAGGGCAGTTTGTACCCCGGAAAATTGCATAGACCCCGTTGGATAGCAAATTCTTTGTGGATGGAGTCGCGGGCAACAGCTAGTACTTTATAATACCTCGATAGTAATAGTGCGGGAGCAATAAAATATTTAAAAATAATGATGTAATATTTAAAACTTTTTTGTGTCTTTTTGACACTTGTATTTTTTTATAAAGTAAAAGAAGTTGTATTATTATTTTTATATAAATTACTTAAGTATACCGAAATCCTAATAAAGTTGGTGATTAAAGAACACACATGATATTTCTAAACTTCGGACGGACTTGTATTTTCGTGGCTCCATACAAGAACTCCATCATTTTGTAATCGGAATCGAATGTTTTTAAATGTCGTCTAAATGGTGTTCCAATTGTCGTCACTTTAACACCTTGGAGTCAAATTACACGTCACGCAATACCGACATGCTAATCTCTAAGACTAAGTATTAAGGTTAAGTTTGGTGTGTCAAAGTGTTTGTGTTATTCCGGTTTCGTCTCTTTGTATTTTTAATCTGTAGTTTTTCTTTTAAAAGATAAAATCGCATCAGGCAGGTAGAGCTTAAGGGTGATCTATTGATCTAAGATCGGTATCTTTATTGTGCAACTTTTACTTACACTAAGAAGTTTTTTAAAACCATCGATATGAATGTGTACACAAGATCATTACTTAAAGATTACCCACAAAGTTAAGGCCAAATTGTTGACAATAAGTCCGTTCAGCCGCTAGTGCATGATTGAAAACAAACATCTAAACATCCAAACATCTTCACAGACTTTCTCATTAATATAATGATGTCTGTGTCTCAAAGCAGTTTTAATTTGAAAGGGAAGTTTTTTAGGGTTCTGTACCCAAAGGGTAAAACGAGACCCTAATACTGAGACTTCACTGTCCATCCGTCCGTCTGTCCGTCGGTCACCAGGCTGTATTTCAGAAACCGTGATAGCTAGACAGTTGAAATTTTCACAGGTGATGTATTTCGGCTGCCGCTATAACAACAAATACTAAAAAATAGAATTAAATAGCTATTTAAGGGGGCTCCCATACAACAAACGTGATTTTTTTGCTAGTTTTTATAGATAAGGGTGCGACTCGCACTTGGTCGGTTTTTTTTTCATTCCGCGTCTCTTCAAACGCGAAGCCTCACGCGAGTGTCGTGCCAAAAACAAATAAATTAAATTAACTGTATCATTTCGGTAGTTATCTGGGCATAATTATAATTACTTTTTAAACAGGCCCCCGAATTTAAAATGTCGGTCGATATTATCGCGTTAGAATTAGCGATGGTTTCGAGATAGCCGTAATAACGGACTTTTGGCTTTCGAGTTGGTTTTTGAAGTTACATGTTAGTTTTATTAGATGGGTCGTTTTTAAAAACAACATACATAATTAAGAGCTTGATTATCGTGTCCATTGTGTAACGAAAGTTAGTCAGTGAACTGAAACAATTACTTTGCTTACCCGCCCGACCCATAGCTACGTTTATAAATGTAAGAAATGCGTGTTCATGAAGTTCCTCCACCTCCACACTGTACGAACACACACAAATCACACAAACCCAACTATCACCACCACCAAACTACACTGACGCGTTTCGAACTCAACCAGAGCTCATCTTCAGAGTAGGTACTGTGGGACTGAGCTCGAATTTAGGTATATAAGTACGGGGATACGCGCGTGATGCTAAACTAGCAAATAATAGGTTATTCAATTTTCTTCATACGTGGATTTATTCATTGAGATCAGTATAACTAAGTATTATAATATTATGACCAGCACCTTCGGCTGTCCGGAGCAATCTGCCCTGGCTCGTGTACCGTTGACAATTCTATTTATTTAAAATCAAGTTCTAGAAATTATGTCTAAATTTATACATAACAAAATCAGACTAACCTGCCAGTAGCGGTATAGAGCCGTGCTACAGTCAATACCTACACTATGCTACCAAATGCTAGATGTGTTTGATGTGTGTGTTGTGTTGTTCAGTTCATTGATATAGACCTTCGTAAAGTAACGCCTGATTAAATAAATTCGAAAGTTAGTCATACAAAGTATATGGGTAACTTTCGTTACACAAAGGAATCAATCAAGTTTTGTTTTAATTAAGTTCCTTAATTTTGTATTTTTTTTAAATCGCCTCAAATGCCAGTTTGTACAGTTTGGGTAAAAAAGGTACATCACCTTAAAGTTGACATTTGCTTGCTATGTCAGTCCTGTCAACATTTTATTTCAAATGAAGAGTCTATGATTTGATAAAGGATCCAATTTAATAACTGACGGTTTTCGTACCCCGACTGCATAGTCAACAGCAAAAGCGGATGAGCGGTTCTGGTGCTGGTGATGATGTTTGGTTGTTGATCAGATCTACACTCTCTTATCACTTTGGAAATCCCCGTGACCTTCCCCAGTTCGAAGATATTTCCCAATTTCTAGCATTTCTAAGACTATTCGTGATTATTTTATAGTGTACAAATTATCTATTTGGGTGAACCAACTTTTTTTTGTTGTTTACTCTGTCCCCGGCAGTCAAAGTGACACTTCACACTGTTTCATAGAAAAATGCTTAGGTTGTCCAAGAGACAACATTTGTGTAACCATGGCAACGACTGCACTAAAAATTTGATTCACCTATTTACGCATGTAGTCTTATGTAGCTATTAGTGTGCAGTTTATTTATCTACCTATCTAAACTAAACAGCGATCCGGGTGTCACCAACGGTGCTGGCTGAAAATCAGCGCTGGGGTGCTATAAACGCCTCAGCATTATGCTGAGCCAGTGTCCGATTTGCAGCCGCAATGACGCATTCTATCTTTAGCTTTCGTGTTGTCTTTTGTTTTGTAAAAATATTGATGATGTGTCTTGTGTTGTTGTAAATAAAACGTATTTTATTTCTTCTTTCTATTTAATGTGAAAACGTTGTTCAGTGGATCAGAAATTAAATAATTAGTATATGACTTCATTTAGACGACCAGATGGCCTAGTGGTTAGAGACCCTGACTATGAAGCTTGAGGTCCCGGGTTCGATTCCCGTGTCGGGGCAGATATTTGTATGAAAAATACGAATGTTTGTTCTCGGGTCTTGGGTGTTTAATATGTATTTAAGTATGTATTTATCTATATAAGTATGTTTATCCGTTGCCTAGTACCCATAACACAAGCTTTGCTAAGCTTACTTAGGGACTAGGTCAATTGGTGTGAATTGTCCCGTGATATTTATTTTTTATTTATTTTGTTATAAGAATTGTCGTTATTGTCATCCATCATCTCAGCTTACGTCCCACTGCAGGGCGTACTCTTACAATGAGAAGGCTTGGGCCGTAGTTCCTACGCGGGTCCGATGTGGTATGGGTATTTCACACACACCATCGAGTTTCTTCGCAGTGTGGATCCTCACGGTGTTTTCCTTCACCGTAAAGTTCATGGTAAACAAATGCAATTTCGCACATAAATTCCTAAAACCCGGAGAGACCATAGGTCAAACCACTATACTTACTTCATTTAATTTAGAATTATTGAAAACCACAACATCATTATATTGCGGCTCGTTAACTATTTCTTACCTAGCAAATAGTACAGTGCAATAGTCTGGGAGCCGCACAATAAAATTGTTTTAATGCCACTTTATTTGCGTGTCGTCAGTTGTTACTCTAGTACAAATTGTAAAGAGATTACAGTTCACGAGCCGCAATATAATGTTATTCTCAAAAAGGTACATAGTTCTAGTTACATCACTAATTTCGCCAAACTATAATGTTTATTGGCGAATACCTACTACACTACTATATTGGTTGTTGTGGTTTATGATTCTAAATTAAATGGAGTATAGGCCACCACGACTTTTTTGAACACTCTGTACCTCTGGCCACGCGCCGCAATTAATAGGACAACATTTAATACTTATCTCCCCTAATTACTAAAAAACAATTAATTTTCGTTACTCAGTTTAATTGTGTCCCGGTTTAGCCTCCGGCGCGCTTGGACAGACGGACGAGTAATTAGACAATAAATTAACTTGCTTATGAGCGATGTGCGAACGAGATGGCGCGTTCGACGAGTTACAGTGCGCGCTTAAGAATATGGACCGGGGAATTTTTTCGAGTTACGAACGAATCGCGTAATTTAGCTGCATTCGGTTTCTCACAAGAGTCCTGTTTGTTTCATATCATCATCATCATCATCATCCCAGCCTATATATGTCCCACTGCAGGGCACAGACCTGCATGAGAATGAGAGGGCTTGGGTCGTAGTTCCCACGCGGACCCAGTGCGGATTGGGAACTTCACACACACCATTGAATTTCTTCTCAGGTAACTCATGGTTGCTGTAAAACTCATGGTAAATTTCAAATTTAATTTCGCACATAAATTACGAAAACTTAGAGGTGCGAGCCGGGATTTGAACCCATGACCCTCTACTTGAGAGGCTATAGGTCAAACCGTTAGGCCACCACGGCTATATTATAACGGAAAATATAAGAATAAGAAAAAGAATAATTTATTAACCAATGAAGTTGCACAGTACACGAAATCACCTAGGCCTATGTCCTGCAGTGGGACGTATATAGACTGGGATGATGATGATTACCACAGATATAGATACACATAGATAACGCAAATGCATCTACTTCGCGTGTCCGAACCCCGACAAAGCGTCGGGTTGGCCGCCACTACTGACAGTTCGCGTGCGTCAGTTGTTGCAGCCGGACGTCCGCGATAACTAAGAAAATGCCTCGTTGCGTTGTAATTAAGTGTAATTATGTCTGTGGTTTGATTTTCCCATCACTAAATTTTGGCTGTGACGTCACAGTAGTCTTAAAAAGTTGACACGCTTGTTTTCAATACAAATCGTGAGCATTGCGTTATCTATGTGTATCTATATCTGTGATGATTACCTACTTTTTTTCTTTCAAAAATCGCTCACCTCATTCAGTCGTAGTGAGTTTAGCAGAGGGCGGCGCGCGCTAATGTTTATTTTATGTAAAGCGCGGGTTAGCGGTAATTGGGCGATGCCGCGCAGGCGCGTGTGCATGCTTGAGCTCGTGACCCTTGTCACAGCGCAACGCGGAAGAACAAAAGTCAAAGTCAAAATAACTTTAAACTGAAATATGTAAATATTACGGGACAATTCACACCAATTGACCTAGTCCCAAAGTAAGCTAGGCAAAACTTGTGTTATGGATACTGCGCAACGGATAAACGTACTTATTTAGATAGATACATACTTAAAAACATATTAAACACCCAAGACCCGAGAACAAACATTCGTATTTTTCATACAAATATCTGCCCCGACACGGGAATCGAATCCGGGACCTCAAGCTTCATAGTCAGGTTCTCTAACCACTAGGCCATCTGGTCGTCTAAAAATAAATAAATTTAGGCTATAAAACCGGTCAAGTGCAAGTCGGACTCGTACTTGAAGGGTTCCGTCTCCGTATACCTAATGTTAGCCCTCTTCACTGATATCGGATCGAATATTGTGAGGCCGCTTGTAGACGTCCGTTGTTTTCACCGGACGACGGACCGTATTTTGCGATGTTGTATGGCTTCGTCGCCGGACAAGTGCCCGGTGCGTGTACACACATTCATTGTAAGCCATACAACACCGCAAGTCCGGCAAAAAAAACGGTCCGTTGTCCGGTGAAAACGACGGACGTCTACAAGCGGCCTGAAGGTTGTAGCAATATGGCCGCGTAGTTAGTATTAGTACATAATGGAATCGCTATAACGAGCGGATGTCGTGACTCGATCGTCAGTTTTGTAGCCGACAAAGCGAAGCAACTAACGTTATTAAATAAAAAACATTTAATTCAATAATTGTTGCCTGTACTACCATTGTAAAGTCAATATGGGGCCTGTTGCATAACAAAGTACAACTTATATTACAAGCGAAACTCCCATTCTAGTTAATATAACTGAAGCGAGAGTTCCGCTTGTAATATTAGTAGTTATTTACTAATTATTAATATTTTGATAGCTACGTTTATGCAAGAAATGTGTATTCGTGCAGTACGAACACGCACAAATCACACAAACCCAACTATCACCATCACCAAACTACACTGACGCGTTTCGTACTCTTTTATGCAACAGACCCCTGATGTACTAGTTAAAGTACAAGTCTCGGTAATACGAGCAGTCTCTATGAGGGTGAGAGGCACTAGAAGACATTATCAAATCCTTTAAACGCAAAGACGGAGCAGGAATTCTGTACTGAAAAAGAACTGAATTACCTAAATTAGATTTAGATTTATTTATTTCATGACTATAGTATAATATCACTTCACTAAGTGTCATGTTTTTTTTTATTATTTTTTCAAAACTGAGACCTCTCGATTGGTATCAGGTTATTGTTGAGTTTTGGGACATCCGGTATATGGTATATATCCGGATTCCGGAATGATGAACTAGGTTCGGATAGGTTTTTCATTGTGATTTTTTTAGTATAATTTAAACTATTAAGCTTTTTACACGACTACGGCAAAGCCAAAAGGAAGTGTAATGATTTTAACAGTCTATGTTTGTGTGTACGGATGTTCCACCGTAGAGTCGAGACTACTCATCCGATTTTAATAAATAGGGTATCAATCGATTCGTTATTATTAAAAGAACAGTCTCTGCCAAAATACCATTCGAGAAGATTCTACGTAATACATGGGTGTTAGGGATTTTTTTTGTTACGAATCATCATTTCAGCCGAAAGACGTCCACTGCTGAATATAGGCCTCCCCGAAGGTTTGTCAAACAGATTGGTCCTGTGCCTGTCTGAGCCATCCGTATTATTGCTACGAATAATTCGTACTAATTCCAACTTATGGCGAAAACACTATCCAACAAACCACAATTAAATGTATCATTAACTCCTTTGTTACAGCTACAGCTCAAAATAAATGGCATTCTAAAATTAACACCATTTTTTAAAGTAAATACTATCCAAAAACATTTCCTTGTTTTTTAAGTCGATCAACATAAAGTACAATTTTCGATGGCTTTCATTTTAAAAACTGAAAAAATTATTAATTTGTCGTATCTGAAACTAACAAATTTAATGTCTAACACCGCAAAATATTCTACAGCCCTTATACGTGAATATTTAAGAGTTTTATTTAATTAAATGTCGCGTAACCACCAGCAAATTGGAGCATCATGCGAGTCGAATCGATTATCGCTTTCGAACGCATCTGCTCGAAATTTGAATAATTACAAGTTTTAAAACAAACATGGCTGACATGGAACTGGCCATTAGCCTGTTACCTGTTACGAAAACTGACGTAAATTACATTTTAACAATTTATTAATTGCCGTTTTTTAGGGTTGCGTACTTCAAAAGAAAAAAGAACAAAACCACTTATCAGAATTAGTAGTCACCGACATAGCTCATAATAATTATCTATGTCAAGGTGGCAATGGGCTGGTCAAATCGCTTGAAGAACAGACGACCGTTGGGGGAGAAAGGTGCTTGAGTGGCGACCATGGAAGTAGCAGCGTTGGCCGGCCTTTTTTTGATGGTGTGCAAGATGCGCCATGCATTTGTCTCTGTCGGGGAAACAGAACACAAGTGGGGCTCTCGCGCAAGGGGCCTACCCTCGAAAAAAGGCACGGATTCCCTCGTTGTCATTGTGAACGCCGCGGAAGCATGAAGAGACACCGCGACGCCCACTGGCCGCCTCGGGATGGAGCTCCTCTGTTCGACACCGTGCAATATGAGTTCGGCTTTTCCCGAGCTCCTCCGCTGGTGTAGGATTAGCGTTGGCCAGCCTAGCATTAGGCGGACCGAGGGCATCGCGAAAGTTGCGGGCATCCGATGAATGCAGGTGGCAAGTAGTTGTTTATTGTAGCATTCTAAGGGGTACAATACGACTCGAACTTGTCCGGTTTTTATGCTTACGGCCTGAATTTGCTGTAAGTAGAATTAATAGTATGTTACGTGGTTAGTTTTTAGAAGATCATTGACTTTTAAGGGACTCTTGGAAGCACGAATATTTTCGAAATATATATTTTTTTTTTTTATTTATTTTATCTAACGGTACATGCTTTTACAACAAATTCTGTTATCGCCAAACTTTGCAGTTTGTTGGCGATGAAGCACTCAACACTATAATTGAATCATGCACCAGATACACAAAACAGTTAACAACTAAATAAACTAACATGCACAACTACTTACTTACACTTTTTACATGTTTTTCTAAAAGGTGTTTTTTCATTCTCTTTTTAAGGACCGGTTTACTAAACTTAGGTTTTTCTCTTAACCACCCCATTTCGTTAAATAGCCTCGGCACTAAATATTTATTTAACCTTTTCCCGTAATAATTGACTGCTGGAGGCTGTATTAATTTACCTTCTCGTACCCGCCTCGTGTTGTATTTATTAGTTACGGGGTATTTATATGCATCTAAATAATAGTTTTCTAAAGCAATCAGATACTTAATTTTCATCTCGACAGGCAAAATTTTACAAACTGGAAATAGCTCCATGCTCCATGTAATCTTCACACATATTTTTTATTTTCCTGTCCACTATTAATTTTACTATTCTGGTTTGCAAATTTCCTACATTCTTTATATAATCAAGTATAATATAATAATTGATAGGATCACCTTGAAGTTTGGTGGTCACGAGTAAACTGACGGTATCACGGTCGTTCAGCCGCGTGATTTTTTCGAACTACCCGCATTCGATCTTCATTTTATTCCGGCGCTCTATCATCATCATCATCATCATTGCAGCTGTAGGACGTCCACTGCTGGTTATAGGCCTCCCTCATCGATTCCTAATTATTACTGTTGGAAGCGGCTTGCATTCACCGTACCGTGAACCTGTAGGCTTATTGTCTAACGTTTTTGACGCTTGCCTTCGCAATCGCTATCTCTTTCTGTCAAACGGTATAAAACGTTGGCAGAAAGAGATAGTGAAAGCGAAGGCAAGCGCCAAAAGCGTTAGACAATACGGCCTCTGCAGTGTCTGCAGCCTTTACCAAATCAATCAGTCTCGTTGGTGGACGTCCTGCGCTGCGTTTGCCAGTCCGTGGTCTCCATTCGGGAACTTTTAGCCTCAACGGCGATCTGTTCTGCTTGCTATATGGCCAGCCCATTTGTCATTTCAACGAGCGCGAGCGACTGTCTATCAATGTGGCCGAAAAGTCGAGGTATTTTCCATGATTAATCTCGGGAGTGGTAGTAAATACGTCGCAATTCTTACTAATCTTCAAATTTAATTAATTATTCATTCCAAACACTATCTTCAAGAGTTAATTCAAAACGACCTAATCAGCGGAACGTCAAACAAAACAATCGAAAACAAACCGCCAACGTCCATTTTCAATTTCGGTAATTAAGTGACAGCTGATAACCGAAGAACACCGAAAATTGTCGAAAATCCCCGAGCGCAATCCGAGCGTGGCGGGCACGCGCCGATGGCGCGATAAGCATTACAATTTTAATTAAATTAAGATTCCTCATGCTTGCGATGAGGCGACGTAGTGGTGCCAAAACATCGATAAACTTTATCGACTGGTAGTGTGATAATACCTAACCTAATGATGTTATTATTATGTCAAACACTAACCACAAGTTGTTCGTGCCAGGACAATCTCTAGGTATAGATATTACAGAACTTTATCATGGTTTTAATTCATTCGGTAATATTCAATGCATTGGTATATTTATGCCCCATAGTGTGATATTGGTACTAAGGTGTATAATTTTTTATTGTTATATTTTTTGTACATTGTTCTTTAATTCTATAATAATCCAAATTTAATGAAACAATCTCAGGGTACTGCCGTTTCGGGGAAAATTATTTCACAAAAATTTCATTTGGTAACTGTTTATTTTTTCTGCCACTGTAAACTATTTAGGATATATTTCAAGACCATCCTGTAGGTTAGGTTAAGTTAGGTTTGTTTTTTAACAATCCTGAAAAGTTTACAGTTTCAGTCAAAATAAACAGTTGACAAATGAAACATTTGCCAAATGAATCATTTTACGAAATAATTTATTGCTGAAACATTAGTAAACCAACAATCTCATTCATATATGTACCTATATTTCTATAGCAGAACGTACCCACAAATACGTCTTGAAAAATGTTATTGACATTCGCTCCAAATTATAGGCAGACTATCGACATTTTGACCTCGTTGCCTCGAGCTACATCACTAATAAAAAACACGTCATTTAACCAAACTCAGTCAAATTTAAACCTTATCTCATGCAGCACAAAACAGACTTTAGTTCGTGTTGCAACCATGTTTAGATGACATAATTAAAAAGTTTCAAAACTCACTCCACATCATAACCTAGCTACTTGACTTTAAGGTTCACTTTATATTTTATTTTAAGTGGCGTATGATACCGCGAAAGGTAATTAAAGGTTGATAAAGCAATTTTATCTCTATCATTGGGCAATAAAAGCGAAATTTCTTTACGGTTATGGTTCGTTCGTGCGAAGCCCTCGTTTGCGCTAAAAGGTCTGTTTTGTAGTTTTATGACCGGTAATAATCGAAGTAATAATCGAATTAATATTGGATCGCTTAATTAAATAGATATGTTTATGAAACTGTCTGTTATTGGATTAATAGAGAATTGATAACGTCATCGGTACTTGAGGGGCTTGTCTAAACAACATTAGGCATCCCTACTATTATAAACGCGTAGTAACTGTCTGTCTGTTGTTACGCTTTACCTGCTGAACCGATTTACATGAAAGAATGACGGGCAAATTGGCCTGAATAAGTATCCAAAACGAAAGCTAGTTATTTAAGATTAATTTTCCAAAATGGACACTTCAAAAATTCCGGATAATAAGCGAATTCACGATCCCAGCCTACATACGTCCCACCGCAGGGCACAAGCATCCTATCAGAATGTTAAGCGAGTTATCAGCCCTCAAATTTGTGAGCTTACAAGTCATTACATTAGTTTTATTTATTGAGTGCGATGCGTCCTAAAACTATGTCGATTCTCCCAGCCTTCACGTTCCGTCCGTTTTAATAACAATTATAGCAAATGGTATGTCCGATAAGATAAGTCTTCATACATTATATTATAATCCTATTGATAATCAGGCTGGGTGGGTTCCATACATATCTGCCCATCATTATTTTGCATGGAGATATGTATTTCGAGGCCCTTCAGGGCCATAGTTATCCGACCTCAGGTAGTAAGTATGGATAAAACTAGCTGTTGTCCGCGACTCCGTCTACGAAGAATTCGTATATCGCTATCCCGCGGGAACTATGCAATTTTCTGGGATAAAAACTATCCTATGTCCTTCGCAGGGTCTCCAAACTATCTCCATTTCAAATTTCTAAATCTGTTCAGCGTTTAAAACGTAATGATGTATATGAGCCAGACAGACAGATAGACAGACACACTTTCGCATTTATAATATTAGTGTGGATATGGATATATAGTATGGATATTAGTTAGGATTAAGCCATTTTGGAAACATTCTTCATCTTTGTACTTTTCAGTTTCTAAACCAAACGCATAAAATCCAATAGTGTATTTTATTTCCAAAAACGACATTAATGTGACACAGCCTCAACGTAGAGCGCGCGCACACAGAGAGCGGTCTGGAGTTCCGCGTTCTTTCAAATGTACTGAAGTCCCTTACGATAACGCACACAGCAATCGTAAGCGACTCAGTACATTTGAAAGAACGCGGAACTCCAGCCCGCTCTCTGTGTGCGCGCGCTCTAAATGTTTATATGACCGCGTCATTATAAAAACAGTGTTGCCTTCCGGAAGCGCCGGATGCGGCCGCTTAGTGTTACCAGCGTCCACCGCATTACCCCGGAATGGGGTAGTTCCGGGTCGGGCTGCGGGGCAGATATGATCGGGCCGGCTAAACGGCGCCACGCGACGAGATTCAAATCGTTTTTCGGTTAACTGTTGATTTAATTAAGTGATATTTAATAATGGATTAGACACGTGATTATTTTTTTAGCTGGTGCACGGAGCAGAGTTAAATTCGTTCGTACCTAGGCTTAGGTAGTTTTAAAATGTATGGAACTGTCATCCCTAATCCAGGGTTAAGGTACCTTTACCCGTGGAACGTCACGTATGAGGTTAAGAGCAGCGATATTAGGTATGAACCAATACAAATAATAAACCATGTACACCAGCATATTCGTTTTATTTCCCTCCTTAGCATAATATTACAATATGACGAAGATCTCAACTACTATCAATAAATAACATTAATATTTAGAATTAAGCATCGTTTAATTATTAGGCTAGCAACATTACGGAACGTACAGTCGGTTCCCTAAAATAAGTATCCACTTTTCTATGCAGTTAGTATGGAAAAGTGGATACTTAAGTTAGGGAACCGACCCTACGTCCAAGCGATATGGCAACACAGTATCTTTACAAATGATCTAGTATTAAGGGCTTGTCATACTGGATGCGTCCTGCGTCCTACAGAATGTAATTAAAATGTATGAGATGACTGGACTGGAGGACGCAGTACGATATCAAGGTGACAAGTCCTATAATAAGCCACAAAAATGGCGCGCCCGCCGATAACATAATAGCTTTAACAAACGATCGAACAAAATATTCACATGTACATTTTGTGTAATTTTTGCATAATGTTCTGTGTCGTATGCCAGCTAGGATCCACATATCAGTGTCGAGTCACCTTGACCCGACGAATGCTGAGCTGATTACTTTTTCACAACATTAACATTTAGTTAATTATATAAGTGTTAGTTGTACAAAATGTTACTCCTAATTGTGAAATAGAGACTTCTTATTCTAACAGACTGGTGAACCGACAGGGACTCAACAATCTATTAGAATGACACCAGAGATTTCATATTTTGTTCGTTCGTTAGAACATTGTTGCTCGTCAAGCATGTCAACTGTTTTTATCCACGACACGCCAAGTTTTTGAGGTTTTACTATAAATAAAACTGTTCAAAAGGAATTATTGCACAATTTACAGAATTTTTCCTTGTAAATAATAAGCCGCACGAGCGTAGTTTATTTTCGTTAACTCGTTCAACTAATTAGTGGTATTCAATAAATAATACTTGCATTGTATTGTATCCCGCGTCCGACACCGATATCCGATAATGTGACTTGATACTTTTGTTCGAGGAAGAGGGGAGAGTTGTATTAATGGCATGCGTGTTAACGAAAGGCATTTAATGGCCTCATTTCTTACACAACACATTAACTGCTGCACCTACAGACGTCATTAATATTTAATCATGCCTCGATAAAAGCCTATTCAAATCTAAGCGATATTCCACCGGATATTTGGTATGGTGTCACGAATACAGGCCTTACGCTAAGAAGGTCGATATTAGAACTTTGTATTGTATTTGTAATTTGTGAGAGAGGCCGCACGACACTTTCTTCGAATTTCGGAGTAGCCGCCGAGAACCGCGTAACAAAGTCAGTCAGCATCATAAATAAGTGATCACTTTTGTACCTCGTCGCTTTCAGTCGTTACATAATTTCGTATAGCTTTTCAAACATGATGTTAAAGTGACAAGGTACACATAGGTACAAAAAAGGTACAAAAGTGATCACTTATTTATGACGTTGACCTTCCTCGTGTTTTGCAAAATTTAAAGTAAATATTGCTGTGATTTGAATAGGCCTTAATACAAAAAAATGTAACGTTGGTATAGGTATGACGCATTAAAGTTAGTTGACGTCTCTGAGTCCAGCGTTACGCGTAGAAATGAGATGACTTTTTGTATATCATTAAGTAGAATAAGCTTCAAAAATTCGAGAGACCAAAGTTGTTAGACGTCGATAGTCTCACTAAGGTCAAAGTACCGTAAAACGGGGTTACTTTAAAATGCAGGGGGCTACTTTTTTTTTCTTTTTTTAGACCATCTGTGACAGTGAAATAACTACCTTGATATATTACCTAACTTTTTACGTCATTTGCTCAATCGAGCTATGAATATTTGCGTTTTTATAACCATTTTAAATCCATCAAAGTAGCCCCAAAATTTCCTAAAGTAACCCCAGTTGAGTTTCTTGCCGGATTATTCTCAACTGTTTTTTCGAGCCGTTGATAGATTCTTCGACTTTCATAAGTGCTATAAAGCCTATATTAAATAATGAACTTAAAGTCAAAGTTGACTTTTAGTTTGTACCGCGTCAAAGACATAAATAATAGGGATGTTGACACCACCAATCAACTGACGTACTTTTTATAAGCTGTCGAAACACAATACTTCCATAGGGTTTGAATGGCAATAGCAACTTATGACGTCACTTGTTCGCCAACTCAATCAACTATTTATTTGTTTTAAAGCAGCAAAAAATCTAATGTTACAGGTACTTAATCAAAAATTAATCTGGCTTTCAGGGATAAAATAAAGCGTTTTTTTACTGGAGTCGTGTCTTCGAATTATTTTTTAATGGCGGCGTCACCATCCCGATTTAGAGTCTACAATTCCAAAGAAATAAGTACAGAAGATTTCAGTAAAATTAACCCAACCATTTACTGATAGATTCCGGTTTAATTTTAAGACGCCTTGTATATTTCCAGATGATTAAACAAAATTATGAAAGACATGAAATAGACTTTACAATACTAATAAGCATAAAAGTCTTGAAAACACTGATCCGCAAAAAACAACTTTGTTTTCAAAGACACTACGAGAAACAAACTTATTTTTTGCATGCTAAATTAGTACAGAACCCTCGCTTGGCCGATTTTTTTAATGCTCGTGATACAAAAAAATCTTCCAGATCTTAATACTTAATGTAATAGCTTATCAATAAAAAAGCATAGTCAGTTCTTTGCATTATATTTACAATTAAATTTAGTCTTACTACAGAATAAATACACGAAAATTTTGCTAGAGCATTTTTTTATTTACAATAATTTACAATAGGGAATGACAATTTGTACGTTATAATACACAAAATGATCTGAGCAGTAGTATATTCATCATCATGCCAGTCAAAAGATGTCCACTAGTAGAAAAAGGCCTTCTCTAAGGTGCAAGCCATACAAAAGAGGCGTGGGACGGGGGCGCATCGCAGGTCTTTTGTTCGCAGGCCGCGTCTCCGCCCCGTCTCTTCTGTCTGGCTTGGATCGCGACGCTTCTATACATTTAGTATGAAAACTGATCGAATTCTTACTGGTAGGTAAGTGCATACGTTTATGTTTCTCGAATAAACTCGTAGAAAGTCTGTTTTAAAATCTTAGGCCCAGTTTAGGTACCTATGCAAGAAAAATAGTGCAAGTTACATTACATTACGAGGCCGTAATAAAGCAATGACATTACCAAAGGAAATTGTGTTAAAATAAATTTAGATAGAAATGAAGGTAGCATGTGTACCTACTGCTGTTTTAATTCCTCATCATCATCATCATTTCAGCCGTAGGTTGGCCCTTCCAACCACCGTGAACTGCTTACCAAATGATCCGTTGTCTCGTTGGTGGACGTCCCACGCTGCGCTTGCCAGTCCGTGGTCCCCATTCGAGAACTTTCCGGCCCCAACGGCCAAATGTTCTGCGTGCTATATGGGCCTGCCCATATTATCCGTTAGGCTTGGTTATGTCAGTGACCTTTGTTCTTTTATTGGAATGTCTGTCAATAAACTACTTTACTAACTGCTCAGATCAATTTGTTATGCTATCGAATATTTGCTTTCCTCTATTGGGTAGTAAACCAGATGCTTGGTCAGCTCATAAAAATGCCCAAAATTACTAAGTAGTTAACAATTATATGAGTTAAAAATCTCACCACCTTATTCATAGAAAATCACGAATGACACATCTTGCTCTAGATTTGTCTGTTTTTTGTAAAATGTCAAAGTGATCATCATCTTCCCAACCTAGCATCTCAGCATGACAGGGCTTCAGCCGAAGTCCCACGCGGGCTCAGTACAGATTGGGAACTTCACGCATACAATTGAATTTATTTTGCAGGTGTGACAGGTATCACGACGTTTCCCTTCATAGTAAATCTAAAAAATAATATAAATTTCGAAAAAGTCAGAAGTGCAGAGGTGTGCCTGGGTTCGAAGTCACGAGCCTTTGCTTGAGACGCCGCATGTCAAATCACTAGGCTAATGTAATTTAACATTTGAACTTTACCATGAGTATTATGGTGAAGGAAAACATCGTGAGAACCCGTGAAGAAATTCAATGGTGCGGAGTTTTTTTTTGGCTTGCGTTTGACCACAATCACGCCTGATGGAACGCGAAGATGAGGCCTACGAGCACGCTTGCCCATTCACCCTAGACTTGAATTTAGGGGAATAAGCAGGAAGACACAACAAACACTCGCAGTGAAAACACTCGCAGTGGAGGAAGACCACCAATGAGGTGGAAGGACGACATCTGCCGACAGGAGGGTGGAGGATGGATGCATATGGCTGTCGATCGTCAGGCGTGGAGAAATGGAGAGGAGGCCTATGTCCGAAGACGGACGAACTAAGGGCTGCTATGGATGGATGGATGGATGGAAGCAGGAAGAAGGCAGTTGTTTGCGGTGTTGCGCGCGCCCCCCAGCCGCAAACCGTACAACAAATACGGGGCACTGTAACCGGTACGCGCGCGCTGCAAAATTGCTCAAACCCTTCCTCCAGTTCTCAGGAGAAGGAGCCGTGGTGGCCTAGTGGTTTCACCTATTGTTTCTCAAGGAGAGGGTCGTGGGTCTGACTCCGGGTTCACACCTCTGAGTTTTTCGGAATTAATGTGCGAAATTATATTTGAAATTTACCATGAAGAATTTCGTGAAGGAAAACAAGAGAAGAAATTCAATAGTGTTTGTGAAGTACCAAATCCGCACTGGGCCCGCGTGCGATCTATGACCCAAGGCCTTTCATTCTGAGAGGATGACTGTGTCCTGCAGTGCGACGTATATTGGCCGAGATGGTGATTAAATTTTATGAATAAGGCGATTGATTGAGCATCCTCTTTACTACCCAACAGTTATAAAGGCAACCTACTTACTTACTCAAAACCAATCGCTTTAAATCTCATGTTTTCCCAAGCCTCGTTTACATTAGGACAGAAATCGAGTAACGTGCCAGTTAACTCGACTTGGTGTCCTTGAAAGTAATGAATAGGCATTTAAAAGGACATAACCTATAAGCTTATAGTTACACCTATACATATGTCACATTAACGATTTGGCATTTGACATTCATGATTATGACTAGTCCGAACAATAACCCGGGTTCCTAAATCTTTGTCCATTATTGACAGAACACGCGCTGTCAGTCGTTTTTACAGTTTCACTTGCCATGTAACATAAATAAATAAAACACAGAGTTTTATGCCTTATTGAGACTACACCAAAAAGATCTAAATAAAACCGCTACTGTACTGGTTTCGTAACTGCCACATTTTTAACGTAAAATGCTTGACAATAGCAAAAATTTTGCGCAAATATTTTACTAGTTTTTAGCTCCTTGTTTTCAGACTCTATACGAAACAAAAATATATTGCAAGTTTCGATACACTGTCGTGCTCGATCGAACACTCATAAATCCAACTTCAACGCAACATGTTAAAATAGCGTTCATTCCATTTAGATCTTTCTATGTTGACTGGAGCTTTTCAGAGTGTACGTAATCAATTTACGCTGAAGAGCAAAATTATTGGGTTACTTGATAAGTCGAATCGAGTAAAAGTGACCCGTTAGTTTTGCTCGCCAGTATACAATAGATGCTAAGTCAACTCAAAGTCTTGAGCAACGAAATATATTCAAAACAATAACAATATCGTAGGCCACTTCTTTGCTTACCAAGCTAAGCCGAAAAGCGGTATTTCAATGAAATCTATAGTTTCGAGAAAATCGAAGATTTATAAAAATTGTTTTTCTCTTACCTTTACAGATAGTTTTTTTTTATCCAAAGAATATTCGTTGCTATTTCAAAAGTTTTGGCGGTATAAATTATACGTATATCGACTTACATATTATTGATATACCTACTTCTAATTATCTTAGTAAATTGAGATAGGGAAAAAATTTTAAAATGTTTATTCACATCCTTTATTATTATCCTTTGTTATTTGAATTAAGGCCACCACAAACCGAGAGCTCGGGGAGCCGACGGAGCGTGTCCAGCGCGTTATATAACACTGAATCAAATATACGGTGACACACACTGGCAACGCGGCACACCGTATTTGATTTAGCATTGTTGACCACGCTGGGCGCGCTCCGTCGGCGCCCCGCGCTCACGGTTTGTTGTGGCCTTTAGTTCATTGGATGGTATTTTTTTAAGCCATAAAAATCAACTTTACGATTTTTTTTTAAATACCGCTTTTCGGCTTAGCATGGAAGAATACACGACACTATAAAGTTTGTAACTTAACTAGCGTAAAATGGAACGTCACAAGCGCTAATTTAGGAACCGGGTGACACTTTAAAACCGTTCAGCCGCTTCAGCGGCTTTCTCTTGGCACTACACTAGACTACTGAGCGGCGCTCGCGAGGTCACCGGCGACGCTGGCAGCGGCTGCAACTGCTGCGGCGCTTGAGGAGGAAAATACACGCTCTCGTTCGAAAACTGCGGGTGCATAGGCAAAGGCGTATGCGGCATAGTGCTCGGGCGCGACTCGTGGTAAAGTATCGGAACGCGCACCAACCTCTGCGCTGCGTGCGCCATATTAGCCGCTTCCAATTCCGCGGCCAACTGCCTCTTCCATTTGTTGCGTCTGTTCTGAAACCAGATCTTCACCTGGGTTTCTGTGAGATGCAAGCTCGCAGCCAAGCCGGCGCGTTCCGAACTACTCAAGTACCGTTTCATGTCAAACGTTGACTCTAATTGGAATACTTGGGAGCGTGAGAAGACCGTGCGCGTTTTTTTCTTCCGCTTGCCTAGATTTGCGTTTGGATCACGTTTTTCTGAGTCCTTGTCGAAGTCGTCGCTTTCGTCGACGTCTGGGTCGGAGTCTTGGGGGTCTGGTTGTTGCGGGTAGAGAGCGGGGTGGAGACGCGGGGAGCGGGGTGAGGAGCGGGAAGGGGAGGGGGGCGTGGACGCACGAGGGGGGCTGCGCGGGCGCGGGGAGCCGCCCGCTGAGCCTTCTTCGTTGGTGATGGAGTCTTCTGTAACAAAGAAATTGATGTTAGGTAGGTATTAGTAAACTAAACAGCTAGTTTTCCTAAATGGTGCTGTTAAAATATGACCTGTAATTGTCAATGCAAAAATAGTTTTAGATTACTAAAATAATGTATTAAGCACATTCGGTTCATTCATGAATCGATTGCGCCGACGAAATTGCGGGCAAAGTTATTCATACGTAAATAAAATTAAAGAGAAATGTTGACTTTTATACTAAAATATATTGAAAGTATAAAACAGCTTAAACTTTGCATGCTGGACGACGACTAACTGTGGCGCTTTTTGTATCATAACCATAACACTATTGTAATTACTCACATTCGAGCAATAAACGATTTCATTCATTCATTCATTCATTCGAAAATTCAAAAAATATTTTTTTTCTATTATGCATTAAAACTTGTAGTACTTAATATTGTTTGTTAACTGTGAAATCACACGTTTAAAATCACGAGAAATCGGCAAAATGTATACCTACGGTCTTAAGGACACGAACTATTGATTGTACACCAAAATCAGTCCCAAATGACCGGATTACAGCGTATCAAATAAACTCAACTAATCGGAGGCGTAAATCGACGGCATTAGCCCGTAATTGGATCCCGAAGCCTCGCAACACTCGTAATAAAGAGAATCTCGGTGTTGACTGTTTTTATAGGTTACCGAGATTCGCATTGATTTACTCACATTTGTCTGACTTATTTAAGTCAGACATACTGTTAGGCCATACATAACTCGCAATCAAGCGGTTTCTGAACGGATGCACAGCAGCGCCTCTACACGACCGAAATGTCAGAAGACGGGTATTCACTCACCGGCAAAAAATTTGGCCCACAGTCCACCTTTCATACAAACGAGGTCACTTTGATGTCTTGGTTCTCCACTAGGCGGTGCTTTGGCTGTGATCTGATGATAGCTACTCCGAGCATTGATAAAGGACATTCAGAGTTCCTAAGATACCCACCTCATTGAATCTGCGTTTAACACGGAAATTATACACATTTAGAAAAACAGCTAAAATGGCAATAAAATGAATGAAAATCTCAGTGCTGTACAAATTCTCTCGCTGTGGTGTAAACTGGTTGTTGAATCAGTTGTGTGTGTTAGAAACTTTGGTCCACCTTTATTGATGCTCTGGATATCCATCCTCAGATCTCAACCGGGGCACTACCCTGGTGTAGAAATATGGCATCAAAGTAGCCTCGTTTGTATGAAATGTGGACAGTGGGCCAAATTTTTTGCCGGTGAGTTTATCATTATTGTTGTTGTGCCATCGTACCCATATTTGATATTTTGTAGTTAGATCTATTATTACAAGCCATGGTGGCCTAGTGGTTTGACTTATGGTCTCTCAAGCAGAGGGTCGTGGGTTCGAGTCTAGGCTCGCACCTCGGAGTTTTTCGGAATTTATGTGCGAAATTACATTTGTAATTTACTACGAAGGAAGGAAGCTGTACGCTGAAGAAAAATATCGAGAGGAAACCTGCATACACCTGCGAAGAAATTCTATAGTGTGTGTGAAGTTCCCAATTTTCACTGGGCCCGCGTTTGAACTACGGTCCAAGCTCTCTCGTTCTGGGGGGAGGGCTGTGCCCTGCAGTGGGACGTATATAGGCTGGGATGATGGGAAGATGAAGACAGACATCATAAATTAAACACATTTACTACAAGATGTAGGCCGTCACCTTTACATCAGTCTTAGGGGGCTGTTTCACCACCCAATGATAATTTTCACTGACACATAAATGTGATGCCGTCTCCGTCTATTCGAACAAAACAAACAGAGACGGCATCACATTTATCCGTCAAATAAATTTGACCAATGGATGGTGAAACAGGGGGTAAGTCTAGCATTTGTGAACGATGAAAAAGTGGATTCTGTCACGACACCGATATCCCGTCTGTCCTTTTGCCATTTGGCTCATCAAAATTTAGTTTTAAAACACGCTGACACTACTGCAGGTCTCTGACAGAATACCAGCTTGACGAGATACGACTCGGCTGGGCAGCGTTCGGGAAGCTCCGCAATATCTTGTCATCCAATACACCGCAATGTCACAACTCTCAAGCCAAAAGTCTTTGACCAGTGTGTGTTGCCAGTGATGAGTGTGATGTGATGACTTATGGCACTGAGACATGCCCGCTAACGATGGGCCTCATAAGAAAGCTCAAAGTCACTCAGAGTGCGATGGAGATGGCTATGCTTGGAGTTTCTCTGTGGGATCGCATTAAAAATGATGAAATCTGCGCAAAAACTAAAGTCACGGACATAGCTCGAAGAATCGTCAGACTTAAGTGGCAGTACATAGGGCACATCGCTCGTAGAATTGACGACCGATGGGACCGAAAGGTTCTCGAGTGGCGTCCGCGGACCGGAAGCCGCAGTATAGGTACGCCTCCAACAAAATGGAGCGACGACCTGGATTAGGTTGCTGGAACGCGTTGGATGCGGATGGCGCGGTGCCGGTCTGATTGGTGAGCCTTAGGGGAGGCCTGTGTTCAGCAGTGGACGTCTTTCGGCTGAAATGATGATGATGATGTATGTTTTGCGGTGTTTAAAGTTTTTATCTACCTATCTACCCATAGTACCCAATGTATAATGGTGTCTGGCTCTGGCTGGAAATAAACGTTCGAATTTTGAACTCCACCCATTCCAAACGTTCTAAAATCAAACTCGAAATCGGAACGCGGCGTGAAACCGAGTGTCATCAACGCCGTTGAACGAATCACTACAATACTCATACCATTCCACTTCTAAATCAAAACGAGCTTTAGGTTACCGCTTTAAAGCTCAATTTCGATTGTTTGTAATCACTTTAAAGTTAAAACAAAGGCAAAACGCCAGTCTAACTTGGTCTTTTAAATGGTTATTTTATGTTGGAATAGGAGGTCTTGTTTCGTTTGTTAGTTGGTTGTGATTCGACGCATCGCCAGTGTAACTTGGTATTTTTGTTAGTTGGTTTGTGCTAGCTATGGAGGTCTTGTTTCGTTGGTTAGTTGGTTGTGATTGGCATTGATTTTCGAAACCGTAGTTGTAATCCTTTGTCGGTGTTGCTTGCTCACTGTTTACATAAACGCTTACGAGTTTAAGTAGTTTATTTTATGAGAGTATAGTTTCTTTATTAGCACACAACTTTATTCTAAAACCAGCGATTTTCTGCAAGGATTGTCTTTTAAACAAATTACACCAAATCAAGGACGGATTAAAAGCCGTGGTGGCCTAGCCTATGACTTATGGCCTCTCAACCAGAGGATCGTGGGTTCAAATCCCGGCTCGCACCTCTGAGTTTTTTGGAATTTATGTGCGAAATTACATTTGTAATTTACCATAAGCTTTACGGTGAAGAAAAACATCGTGAGGAAACCTGTATACACCTGCGAAGGAATTCAATGGTGTGTGTGAAGTTCCCAATCCACACTGGGCCCGCGTGGGAACTACGGCCCAAGCCCTCTCATTCTGGGAGGAGGCCTGTGCCCTGGGATGATGAAGAAAAAGCAAAAAAAGTGATATCAACCGCTAGCATCGAACCATCGAGTTCTCTCTCCACTCCAGGCTACCTAACGAAAATATGACATATTTTCTTTTAAATCGAACGGGCTTAACATCCAGTACAGTAATTGTCGAAGTTTAGTCTTTACACGTAAAGATTCATTAAAAACAATAAACACCCGACTAGACTGAATAAAACTATTCAGTACGATTTATCCGGTCTACCAACATCAACGAACAAACATTACCCAACTAACAGCAATCCGAACAAACCACGTTCGAAAATTAAAACGACCGCACGCGACATTACGTCCGAAAGCGTAGCAACACCGCTTTTGGCGCGAACGAGGCGCGCGAATATGATATACACAACATACACAGGCAAGAGCAAGACGGCTATACTTCTCGTGTTTCAGCTCGTAGCAGTGTTGCTATACGCGAATAATTGTAGGAGTATAGTGGAAAAGCATTGTTCGGTCGGTTTCGGCCGCGTGAAATGGCGTGCTTTGTTTAAGGATGGGTTTTGAAAATTAAAGCGGGGTTGGAGAGCAAAGATGTGATGATGATAGCTTTTCCAGTTGAAATGAGGGTTTTAAGTCGGTGGGATGTTATGGGTTGGAGAAAATTATGCTGAGAAAATGGAATATGGAGTTATTTTGTACGTTGACGAAACTCAATGTCTTTTTAAGTATCTCATTATTCTGTTTAAAGGTTTTATGGGAACTCGTTTGAATTATAAATGGCATAGAGCTAATAATCAGAGGAGTAATAAGTACATAGTGTAACGTGAGCTAAAAACTTACCGCGCATACGGCTAAAAAGCCATATATGTACTTATTTTCGCAGCCCAGCCTAAAACGAAGTTAACTTCTCAAAACAATGTTGTCTTATTGGTGATTGCGTGATCAATTAAAACCTGTGAAAATACGAAAAACGTATTTTCCAAACCGGTGATAGATTTTTCAATATTCATAAGTTTTTTTTTTATACAATGTAAGTGGGTCTGCGTTAGACCACAATCACGCCTGATGGAAAATGAAGATGAGGCCTACGATGGAGCACACTTGCCTCGTAAATGCTCATTCACCCTACACTTGAATTTGGGGAAATAAGCAGGAAGAAGGCAGTTGAGCGCGGTGTTGTGCGCGCCCCCAAGCTGCAAACCGTACAACAAATACGGGGCACCGTAACCGGTACGCGCGCGCTGCACAACTGCTCAGGCCCTTCCTCCAGATGCCTTCGATAAGCAACAGGCCGGAAGACGACAAGAGTTGCTTGGTGGCCTGGCTCAACCTATAGGATGGTCACCAGCCACGCCACGGCCGAAGCCTACCACCGGAGGTGTATCGCTCGTTTAGCACACCCATGGGGTCAGTAGGGTCTCGAGGGTAAACCAACGGACGCGAACGATTTCAACCCCCAAATCTTAATCGCAATCACCATTTATCTCTCTCTCTCTCTCTACCGTGATCTTATAACGTGTGACAGTAAGAAGTGATAAAAAAAATTGGGATTCCAAATGCGTTATACAACAAGGCCTTTGTACCAAATTAGTCTTTGACCAGTGTGCGTTGCCAGTGATGACTTAAGGTTCGGCCATACCGCTGCTTAAAATACAGAAACGTTACGGAATCGCAGTGACGTGCCGTAAACGTCAGAATTTACCGCATGCTCTCCATAGTAAAGTTGTGACGTTTATGGTGCATGCAGGTTTTTTAAGCGGCGGTTTGGTCGCACCTCCCCATAAGAAAGCTCAAGGTCACACAGAGGGCGATGAAGAGGGCTCTCGGAGTTCCTTTGCGGGATCGCATTGAAAATGATGAAATCCACGCAAGAACTAAAGTCATCGACATAGCTTGAAAAATAGCCAGACTAAAGTGTAGAACACACAATGGGGCCGAAAACTCGAGTGGTATCCACGAATCGGAAGACGCAGCCTAGGCCTACCTACGTAGGCCTCCAACATAATGGAGCGACGACTTGGCTAAGGGAACGCGTTGGTTGCGGATAGCGCAAGACCGGTCTGTTCGGCGAGCCTTAGGGGAGACCTATATTCAGCAATGGAGGTCTTTTGGCTGAAAAGACGATGAAAATGAAAATCAGCGCCGAAATGCCCTATAAGTGCCTCAGAATCATGCTGAGCCAGTGCCCGATTCGAAACCGCAACGACACAGTCTATCCTTTTAGTTATCTATTTGTAGTAAAACAATATTGATGCGTCTAGTGTTGCTGCTGTCCTAAGCAATGGTCTTCCTACTAAACGAGATATGACCACCTTTAAAATTTACCACTACGACTAAGAAAAGCTAGCGGAAAAACGCGCTGATTAGCGCAAACGTATTGGAGGCTCGCAAGAATTACGATAAGGCCTGGTTCAAGACACTTGCTGGCAACAGACAGAAACGACATCAAGGTGGTTCTGCACCAACTTCCGCAAACTTCTATTGTCAGGCCTTTTGATGAATAATGTCGCTCTCGCATCTAGCTAATCAGTCACGAAAAGCATTGTGCACAGGCAATACGGTATAATTCGTCTGAAACAGACGCAAGGGCCTAAATGATGTGTTGTTGTAAATAGGTGTATTTCGTTCTTTCTTTAATGACCAGTAAACTGAAACAATTACTTTGCTCACCCGCAACCTTTATGATAGTTACGCTTATGGAAGAAATATCTTCCCCGGCATAACATCTACCAAGAGAAATATTTCTCTATTGTAGCTTAGGTCTTTATTTAATGACCAGTAAACTGAAACAATTACTTTGCTCACCCGCAACGTTTAAGATAGTTACGCTTATGCAAGAAATATGTTCCCCAGCATAACATCTGCCAAGAGAAATATTTCTCTATTGTAGCTTAAACATGTTCCTCCACTTCCACACTGTACGAGATTTTTAACACCTGTAGCATAGTGAACGGTTCTCTGAAGATGAGGTCTAGTTGACATCGAAAGCGTCATTTATGAGTTAAAATCGGGTTTTGTTCCGCGTACCTTGATTTTGAAGAAGCCCAATATTTATTTATTTATTTATTTATTTATTTATTGCGTTTCACATTGTACATTTGATGTTACAAAATAAAATACAGCTTCAATGTGAACCCTGTAAGGGCACAGCAACAGTAGGACAGATACGCATTTCATTAATAATAATAATATGTCAGCATAATTATAAACTATTATTTAAAATATTATTAATCATTTTTACAGCTAATTAAAATTAAAATTTAACAGATAAATAGTTTTACAAATACATACCTACACACACATTCGCATTTACCAATTACACCATATCACATTCAGCAATAACTATAATTTAATAAATAATAAGTTATAGATAACATTTTTTTTTTAAATCCTAGAATAAAATAAAATCAATATCAATTTTCATCAAAAAATTCTTGAACACTATAGTATGATTTCTCACTCAAAAATGCCTTTAGGCGGTGCTTAAATATGTTCATGTTATTTTCTTGTTTAATTTCTTTAGGTATCTTATTAAATATTTTAATTGACATAGCAAAGGGAGCTGCATGGATCATTTTTAATCTAGAAGCAGGAATGGCCAGTCTATTTTTTTGGCGTAAGTTTGACGGACGGTTATATTGCGGGAAGAGTGATATGTTATTCCTTACAAAAATGGATACTTCCAAAATATACATGGATGCTAGCGTCAGGATTTTTTGTTCTTTGAAGTGATTTTTGCAGCTTGTTCTGTTGCCTATATTTACTAGAATTCTAACACAGCGCTTTTGGAGTTTGAACAGTTGCAATGCATATGGGCTATTTCCCCATAAAACTATGCCATACTTCAGCCAAGCGTGAGCGTATGCATAATAGGCACTCATGGCTGTCTTTTTATCGGTGCACTTTTTTAGTTCATATAGAGCGTAGGTAAAACGGCTCAACTTTGCAGATATAGCATTTATATGTTCTTTCCAGTTTATGTTAGTATCGATATGTATGCCCAGGAGTGGAAAAGAATTAACGCATTCCAAAGTACAATTTTGAAACGTATAATGTATGTCTAAACTTCGTTTTTGATAGGGTCTAAATTGTATAAGTTTGGTTTTGCTGAAATTTAATTTCATATTATGATCGTCTAACCAAGCCACAATACTCGAGAGGACCGCGGTTATAGACTCACTCAAATTTTGTTCATTTTGACATGGGATCAAGAGAGAGATGTCATCAGCAAACAGGGTGCATGAAGTGTTTATAATTTTGGGCAGATCATTTATATAAATCAAGAACAAAAGACATCCAATAACACTCCCTTGGGGTATTGATTGAGACATTTCTGTAGCTTCAGAACGAATATTTTGTATGTGGCCTGACATGTGGTTAAAGTTCTCCACTTCAACACATTGTGTGCGATTAGCAAGATATGAAATAAACCAGTTATGAGCACATCCCCTAACTCCTATTCCATACAATTTCCGCAGTAGAATATCATAAGTAACGCAATCATAGGCTTTACTCATGTCCAGCAAGATACCGATTGCATATTTTTTTTCGTTTATTATGTTTAATACTTCACGCATATATTTATAAACAGCCAGCGTCGTCGATCGTCCTCTTCTAAAGCCATTTTGGGAGTCACTAAATATGTTAAATTTATCACAAAAGGAATAAAGTCGGTTTGACATAGCCGTCTCAAAGATCTTGGAAAAGGTTGACAGGAGTGCTATAGGACGATAATTACCACAGTCACTTTGATTACCTTTTTTGTAAGCGGGTTTAATAATAGACATTTTCAGTAAGTCGGGAAAATATTTCGGCACAGTTGCATGCGCCATGATCACGAGACTACTGGAGAATTGCGGGTATGCTGGTATAACTGTCAGTCAAGAAAAATAAATCGGACGTAACCGATCTACCCTCTTCCTAACAAGATGCCCACTACTACTATATAGCGTCAGTGTAGTTTGGTGGTGATAGTTGGGTTTGTCTGATTTGCGTGTGTTCGTACAGTGTGGAGGAACTGCATAAGCGTAACTATCCTAAGGTCGCGGGTGAGCGAAGTAATTGTTTCAGTTCATTAACATGGACCTTCGCAAAGTAACGCCTGATCCAATAAATTATTTAATGACCAGGGGCCTGTTGCATAACAAAGTACAACTTATATTACAAGCGAAATTCCCTTTCTAGTTAATTTAACTGAAGCGAGAGTTCCGCTTGTAATATTAGTTGTACCTACTTTGTTATGCAACAGACCCCAGAGGTGGTATTGTCTAACGCTTCTGTCGCTTGCCTTCTTTCACCGTCTCTTTCTGTCATCCTTTTATACCGTTTGACAGAAAGAAATAGTGATTACGAAGGCAAGCGTCAGAAGCGTTAGACAATAAGCCTGCTGGTTATTCAACGTTTTATAATATTGGACGTGTTACCACAGCGTACGTAATCGCTGTAATCGGTGCAGTAACGTGACGCGTAATCAATGAGCGACGCCTTACGACTGTAAGCCGATGACGCGGCGCGGCGGTGCGGAATGGCCATGCACTCAAGATCCTGATTGACGCATTTAGGGGACACAGACCGTTTTTTAACCGATTTAAATAAAGAATCTTCGTCGAATTCTTTTCACTTTGTACCTCAAAAGGAAAAAAAAAAAAAAACCTTCAAAATTTTCATCTTCATTTTTTGTGACATCCATTTGATTCTTTAATTTAATTTAATTTGTGTGCTTTTGACGACTTCAATATAAATTCGCCTGACTTGACTTTGTACAATTTATAATGTAATCTTATATTGAAGGAATAAATAATCTAATCTATCTATCTTATCTAATCTAAAAAAACATCCAAAAAACTATAAAAATAAATAAATAAATATCACGGGACAATTCACACCAATTGACCTAGTCCCAAAGTAAGCTTAGCAAAGCTTGTGTTATGGGTACTAGGCAACGGATAAACATACTTATATAGATAGATGCATACTTAAATACATATTAAACACCCAAGACCCGAGAACAAACATTCGTATTTTTCATACAAATATCTGCCCCGACACGAGAATCGAACCCGGGACCTCAAGCTTCATAGTCAGGGTCTCTAACCACTAGGCCATCTGGTCGTCTAAAAATAAATAAATTTAGGCTATAAAACCGGTCAAGTGCAAGTCGGACTCGTACTTGAAGGGTTCCGTCTCCGTATACCTAATGTTAGCCCTCTTCACTGATATCGGATCGAATATTGTGAGGCCGCTTGTAGACGTCCGTTGTTTTCACCGGACGACGGACCGTATTTTACGATGTTGTATGGCTTCGTCGCCGGACAAGTGCCCGGTGCGTGTACACACATTCATTGTAAGCCATACAACACCGCAAGTCCGGCAAAAAAAACGGTCCGTTGTCCGGTGAAAACGAAACGGTGTTTGAAATCAGTGCCTCAGCTCGAGCCAGCTTGCTTTCAAACAACGAAAAACAATTCCAAATCGATTCATAAATGACCGAGTTCTGAGGTGACACACATAAAAAAAGAACATACAACCGAATTGAGAACCTCCTCTTTATTTTGAAGTCGGTTAAAAATGTCACAGCTGAGTTTGCTCCGAAACTACTACCGATTGATACTTTGGTAGATTGTTGAAAGTCAGTGACCCAGTTGGTAATGGAAATAAATTAATTTTAAACATGGTAGGCAAACCCGCGACTTCATCTGCGAAGGATTCGTTTACCGCTATCCCGCGGGAACTATACAATTTTCGGGATAAGTAGTATCCTATAATGTTAATCCAGGGTTTAAACCATCTGTGTGCCAGATTTCATCAGAACCCGTTAAACCGTTTTGGAGGAAAGAGTAACAAACATCCACACATTCATCCATATAAATTTCGCATTTATAATATTAAGTAAAATAAGTAAGATACCTATATATGTTTGAAAAGTATATCGTGTGACATACCAAATAAAAGAGCTTGTTGCGAGTATCTCAAATATATATTTTTATAATTTAAAAATAAATAATTTTAAAGTTATTCAAGAAAATAGACGAATAATTTACCATTCCTTCCCCCTTAACTCGGAAACTAATCTTCTAATATATAAAAATCTCGTGTCACGGTGTTTGTTATCGAACTCCTCCGAAACAGCTTGACCGATTTTTATGAAACTTTTTCTCCGTATTCGTTATGTCGTAGGCTATTTTTTGTATATCTACCCCTATTCTTCGCAGACGGAGTTGCGGGCAACAACTATTTTTTTCAAATGTTACTAGCTGTTACCCTCGATCCACGGCGGACACGACTCACAAAATACGCGTTCTTGAATCTACATAAGCACGACGACGTCTGTACACGCGTACGCCTACATACATCGCGCGCGCACCATACTGGTGAACAGCGGCGACAAGCAATGGCGCCTTGGGGGAGGGGTAACTCAAATCGGTGCGGGGCGGAGCGTGGCCATTCTGTACGCTAGTACTACATATTCTGTGCCTTGATTCTAGATAGATACCAACCTCTAGGGGGTGACCGCTCGTGCGGCCGCCAGTACCAAGGGGGCACCAGGCCTCCGTACCGGCCCGCCAGGGCGCTCCACTGTGAGATCAGACCCAACCTGCAACAATCACATTGTTCAGAACTAGCTTTATACCGTGGTTTTGCTCCCGTGGGGGAAAAATTGGATTCTCTATCATTATCTTCATCATTTGAGCCCTAGGACGTCTGGGTCCATATCGGGTGGTATTATTGATGGTCATAATGTAATGTTTGTCATAATGTATTGTTGTGTTGTGTAGGTAGGCCTCCAACAAGATGGAGTGACGACCTGGCTAAGGTTGCGGGATCGCGTTGGATGCGGAATGCGGATGGCATGCCTTGGGGGCGGTCTATGTTCAGTAAAGCAAACCGAACCTAACCTGTAGAGTTCTACAGATGACCATTTAAAAAATTCTAAAAATTTTACGGTTTCGACGGGAAAAAAAATATGACAAACATTACATCATGACTAAAAATTTTATGTCACCAGATACGCACAGAGGACGTCCACCGCTGGGCATAGTGGCCTATGGACTATGCATGGCACCCTTTATGTACGAGTCCGACTCGTACTTGACCGATTTTTTTAATGGTGGAGCCATGTGATTTGAAAACGTAAAATCATAATTATTCCATTTTACGTGGTGTACAGATCACAAGGTATATTTGCGCTAATAATGAACAATTATTTAAAGATGGGCCCGATTGAACCTTCAAGCCTTCATTGCGCGCTCATCAACATCAATGAGTATTGCTAGTCAAACAGACATTATAGTGTATCGATGCAATCCAGGACAATACGATGCAGTGTGTCCTGTGGCGTGGGAAGACTGGCCTGCGCAAATGGGTCAATTTTTATTTTGTTGTATGTTTTGACTTGTTTTTTAATTTGAATAATTGTATGTGATTTATGTTAAGAATCACGAGCTCTTTTGACTCTACTAGGAGAAAAAAATTGCCGCGAAACTTCTATATAATTTTCGATTTTTCCATTTAGTGACAGTCATATAAGACTAGTCTTAAAAAATTGCAACTCAATGGTAAAAAAACTTGGAACTCTTTTGTTCTCACAGTAGGATCAAAAAGCTCGTGATTCTTTGCAGAAATCACATAAAACTTTCCAAATTAAAAAAGTCAAAACATACAACAAATTAATAATTGGCCCAAATATAAAAAAACCACGCGATCTATACAACTGATAATAAGAGCTATCGTCACGCTAGCAAAAAAGTATATGTTTGATACAGAAAAAGTGATTACCAGCTGAGACAGGACATCGCAAAGCAATTACAACATGCTAGTAGAGCAAGATTAATAGAGTCGTACAGTACTTAAGTATTATTTAATTATGTTTTTCAATTACATTTTTATTTAGTATCTGCTGGTACTATTTTCCCTTAGTGGTTTTTTGAGGTAGCATGTTTGCAAGTATCTTTCTTTAACTGTTTAATATGAATGTCACATACGCTGCTTTTCTAAAACAACGGACTGATCCGAAATGATACGCTGTGTAATTATACAATTTATTTGCAATAATTAAAGTATTAACTTAGATTATTTATGCACTAGATAGTGTCAGTAGCAAACATTGCGATACAAAACGTCCACAAATTTCTTTTGACAGCTTCATATTACGATCGCGTTACGTCATTCAAACTGAAGGGAGGCAAATGACATATAAGCCAAGTTGGCTTATATTTTTCGGGACGTTTTCATGCCGCCAAAGCTCTATCTAGTGTATAAATAATCTAAGAGTATTAAGTTGCACACCGTAGTATTTTGGATTAGGCCGTTGTTTTAGAAAAGCAGATATTTTTCATGTTAATGTCAAGGAATGCCGTTTGATGTAACAATGTTATAATTGTAAATAACATTGTGAGTATCCGTTTTTTGTGTTGTTGTTTTTGACGTATAGACTAATGTGACTAATTGTACAAGTTTCTTTCAAAAAAAAATGTCAGTTGCGCAGACTAGTCTTTTCCAGCCAGGGCCTGCTTTATCGATACTATCGACAGTCGCCATCGACACCGATACCTCCCTAGCCCCCAGGCGAATCGCAATCCTCTTTGTGCCAACAATCGATACGTCGATACCACGATTCGAACCTAAAGTGAGAAAGCTTGTTTCTCGACAATAGACAATTTCCTCTATTTCCCTTTGATTCTCGCCAAAGTGATTTATTACTTTTTTCTTTTTGTTTGTTGCTATTTTTAGAGTGGGAAGTTTGTTTTGTTTATGTGCCAGCACTTATTTATTTAGAGTAGTAGTTCCTAACCTTTTCTTGGAATTTATCTTTGACAATCCGGGCTAAGGTGGCTGAACGCATAGGATGCGGATGGCTCAGGGCCGATCTGTTTGGCGAGCCTTGGGGGAGGCCTATGTTCAGCAGTGGACGTCTTACGGCTGAAATGATGATGATGATGATACGAGTAGGATATAGCTAGTAAACTAATTCTTCGCAAAAATCTCGGGCAACAGCTAAGTAGTTTCTATAAATAAAATAGATCTCAGTTAAAAAAACATTGTATTTGTACTCAAAGCCGTTACCCTCGTTTTAGACCCTGTTTACATTATACCAGTAAAATCATTCCAGTAGCATGACACTGCGGTACTCAAAAGGTCTTAAAATTTGTTACTGGTTTACATATTGGCACTACATTTTTATTCCACTGGGGAACGATTTTATTGGAATAATGTAAGCTAGACAAAACCGCCCGTCGTCTGCCAGAATTTTATGTTAATTTTTCTGTACCGAATATAGAATATTTGTATTGTATGTGGTTTACGGTAAAGAAAAACGTCGTGAGGAAACCTGCACGCACCCGAGAAGAAATTCAATGGTGTGCGTGAAGTTCCCAATCTGCACTGGGCCCGCTTGGGAACTACGGCCCAAGCCCTTTCATTCTGAAAGGAGGCCTGTGCCCTGTATGCTGCATGATGATGATGTTTTTTATTGTATTTTACACTTTAATTCCAGTTTAAATTATTCCATTAAAATCATTCCAGTAGCATGACATTGCGGGGCCGCGATGCTAACGAGTTACAGAGATCAATCGAGCGCCGTGCAAGCTACTGGAATGATTTTACTGGAATAATGTAAACGGGCTTTTAACAGTGTGCGTGCTTAACGAGTTAACCGGTGTCCGGTTACCAATTTATTTAACCCTCACGTGCTGCTTAATCACCTCGTTATGGATCATAATTATGAGATTTATTTTTTTCTAAATTACACCAAAACTTGAACACATTGCAAAACCAGAAATAATGGAACCCAGTTCCTTTATTTATCTATTTATTTATTACTGGCTATTGCCCGCGACTACGCCTGCAAAGAATTCGTTTACCTTTACAATTTTCCGGGATAAAAACTATCCTATGTCCTTTCCCGGGACTCAAACTATTTACATACCAAATTTCATCTAAATAGGTTCAGCAGTTTAATCGTGAAGCAGTAACAGCAGTAACAAACTAGTCTGCCACAGAAACCGTTGTCTCTCTCTTACAAAAATGTCTACGAAGCTTTACTCAGTGCTACGAGTGTTCTACGATGCTACGCCGTAGCTCCATAGCAGACGTTGCCGTAGCGCGTAGCAAAACTAAATCTCTAAGGACCACTTCCACAGTTCAGGGTAAAAAAATAAATCGATAACCCTGGGTTTAGAAAGACAGTTCCATACATTTTTACACTTGTTAACCCTGGGTTATCAGTTAACTTGGAGTTAAGTAGCTAACCCAATCCGTACAAGCCCGCCTAAGCCAATTTAAAAACAGACGAGTTAATTATAAACACAAATAAACAAATTAACATTCAGTAGTAAATATTCTAAAAATTTCATTGTTTTTTGTTTGAAAATACTCATTAGAATCGTAATTGAATCGCTAAAAACTAAACTTGAAACTTCAAAGCTAAAAAAAAGAGATAATTGGCACCAATTACCCCAACCTCCAGGCGATTCTCCTAAACCCTTCAACAAAAGCTAATTAGAAAAACGCCAATAGCCGTAAAATCGATAAAGAAAAAATGCCCCCGTAATCCAAAGTTGCGAATTCAAATTCCATTACAGGCTCGGAATGGAAGAAACCGCGTGATTGGTCGGCTCACCGCGCCGTGATTGGCCGGGGCTCTGACCCCGCCCCCCTAGTGGGGTATAAAAATCGATGCTCGCTCGGGAGCTCTTTACTCTTTTTTTGCAGCGGCGCGAGACAGTTCTCGCTTCGTAATAATGGCATTTGCTGCTTTTATAGCTTAAAGTGTTTAGTTGTTGCCTTTTGTTGGATAACACAGATAGAGACGGCTTTTAACTTATTGGTAGTGTTGTTCGGAGACGTTTTAGCGAGGCGCTTGGACGGACAAAGGTTTTAAAGATCGCGATCCGTGTCTAAAATGGATTTTGCGTTACAGAATGGGAACTAAACTTTTAACAGCGAATTAACTGCCGGCTCTGGGATCACAATTAACTACAGGGTGATATCGAAATGGTGATACACAATTAGTGTTTCTTACTTAGTTCATGCTGGACAACATAATACATTAACTCAATTGACGAGATTTCATTTTTTTAACACCTGAAAATTACTACAGGAATCGAAAGAGTTTTGCCTCCTAAACACGGAAAAATATTTATTATAATTTATTTCTCCATATTTAAAAAATACAAGATTTTAAAAAATATATTATCTGAATTTACCAATACTACCACAGAATAAATATGTCTCCTTTGCCCTTTTCACCAGAAAAATAACTGTAATAATTTTAAATTTGATAACAACCTCAACGTCAGATTTACGTCATCACTTTTTTTTAATAGAGACTAGACAAAAATAATGGCTCTATTGTGTGGTAGTTTTGGAGTTATGCCCTTTTAGAATAGCTTAAAAATTTGTTATAAATTAATTAATAATCCTAATGTAAATTTAAAACTATCAGCGTCTTTCTCTTTCCAAACAGAATACGGAGAACGAATCAAATTATAGTCTTAGAAATATGAAATCATGTCAATTGTTAAAATTAGTCTGATAAAGTTTAGGATGTTCATACTTAGTTAACATGAAATCACTAACTCAAAGCATGGAAACCTCAAATTAAATGAGACTAATTACAACAAAATGTGTTATTGCATTATATTGTCCAGCAACTGAATAAGAAATAATTTTTGTATCACCATTTTGATATCACCATGTATAATGAATCGTAAATCACACAAAAATTAAGATAAAATAAATAACTTGTCTAATATATAAAAATCTCGTGTCACGGTGTTTGTTATCGAACTTCTTCGAGACGGCTTGACCTATTTTCATGAAACTTTTTTCTCTGTACTCGGTAGGTTTGAGAATAGGTCGTAGGCTATTTTTTATATCCCTATTCTTCGCAGACGGAGTCGCGGGCCACAGCTAGTTTTAGTATAATCTTTTATGCTGACTTTGCTTTCTGTTGACTTTGCTTCCATTGACAGCCAAACTACTCACAGGGTTCAGTAAAACTAACCCAACCATCTGCGGAATTATTTCAGGTTAATTTTAAAACACTAGTTACGTTGTACGGTCAGAATCAAAAGTAGCTGGTCACTTTTGTACTTTGTCGTAGTTACACAATTTATCTAACTGTAGAGCGACAAGGTGCAAAAGTGACCAGCTACTTTTGATGCTGGCTGTACCACTTGCAATGTTTGATGGTTTCTAAATCATTGACCTAAAGGTCAATTTACAACTTTGATTTTACCAGTTTCCTGTAATTGGACTGACTTCGAATTCGTTATGTACAGTCATTATCCATTGTCCCACTGCAAAGCACAGGCCTCCTCTCCAAATGAGAAGGCTTGGGCCGTAGTTCCCTAGCGAGCCCAGTGCGGATTAGGAACTTCACACACACCATTTCATTCCTTCGCGATGTTTCCTTCTCCGTAAAGCCCATGGTAAATTACAAATGTGAATGGTGAATTCCGAAAAACTCAGAGGTGCGAACCGGGATTTGAATCCACGACCCTCTGCTTGAGAGGCCATAGATCAAACCAGTGGGCCACCACGGCTTTGTACTTACAGTCGAAGGAATAAATATCTATATAGCCATCGCGCCAAATATATGCAAACACCAACCTTATGGTCAGTGGCATAGAGTTGTATTAGATATTTTTAACGCCTTATCAACGTAGGTATATTTATGACTAATGTAACCCATACAAGATTTCAGCTTTTAAAGACATGGCGAAACTACATATAAGGGTTCCTTGTACAGTCGACTACAAAAAAATACTACAGCCAAAGTTAAAAAAATATGTATAGCCTTTATTGACATAACATTAAGATCGTGTAGACATATTTTTGAATAAAATAATTACTTTGCTCACCCGCGATCAAACCGCAAAAACAAGCACGGGTGCAGATGCGGGCGAACAAAGTAACGCCTAATTCAAATCATTTAGAGATTATTTAGTATTTTTTCCCGTATCGATCTTTTTGTACTCGACTGTACTACGGAACCCCAAAAATACCAAAAGTTACGAGAAACCACGGCCGTATTTAACAAACAAACTTAAGACCCTCCAACCGACGCTACTCTCACACCTCTGGGGTCTCTCTCTCTCTCTAGCATTCCACCCTTATATCAAATCGGCTAAAACGATAAGTAACCTCTTAACTTCACATAGACCGAGATTTTGGGGTGGTACAAGCAACAAGATGAAGCGAAAAGCGTGGATGGAATATTTTCGTGTGTCCTCGGATACAGATCTCGTACTGAAACCTGTCCCTAATTACATTTCACCCTAGGTAGTTAAGTCTAAAGATGCCCCATGACAAAAATAGCTTTCGTTCGCCCTTAATTAAATAGCCCTTATAGTACGAATTTTTTGAGGTGTCCCGATCTCGTTAGCAGCCCACATTTCAAAGATAGCCATTGTATTCTATTATGTCCTCAAGTGCACAATCCTCAGTTTTAAAGCTTTCTATAGACCGAAGCGCGCTGCAGACGCTCCGTAGTGCCCTGCGCTTCGGTCTGTGGAAGCCTTTAGGGCGTGGAAATAACCTCAAAATGACAAATGTATAAAAAATATTTAAAAAATAATAATTTCGTGAAACACGATGAATAATTACGAATATTAATCTATTTAATCACAAAATATTAAAGATGAATTCATTTTATTCTGCATGTAAAGAAAGATTTCCTTTAGCTTAGGTGTTTTTTAATTTGTTTTTTTTTTTAAAGCGCTGTCGGCAAAGCAGTTCCCTGCTCTGTCGATAAAATAGCAATCCGCACTGTCGGCAAAGCAGTGCTGGAGTGTACGGTAGATAGAGCAGTTACGTTTGAAAGTTATTATGGCGTGACTTCAAAATAATGCGATGTCAATTGCATTTAATAGTAAATAGAAAGTATAATTAGATATAATTTAACAAAGAACTGGCATATAGAAAATAAACTTAAAATGTCGTTTCTTTATTCACGGGTACTTACTAAACACTTGTTTCAGTTAACAATATATTTTGTGTGTGAACTTAGTTAGATCAATTAGGTTAATTTATTTGCCGATTCTAATGAATGAACAATTATCATTCTTACGAAAGTTAGAATCTGTTGGCTAATTATGCAAGCATTTAAAGCGTCACTTTACAAAAAAATATAAAAGAAAAGAAAAGACAGCGGATTTTTTTTTGCTATTTGAATTTTGAACAGATGTCCATTGCTCGTATTGAGCATACGTTGTAAAAAAGTAATTTTGTACGTCGTTTTTTTCCTCGCATTCAAAGTGAAAAGTAGAGTGTTTAACGCGAGACTAAACTACCATAATGACAACTCAAATTATAGCCTCCCTCGCTATCGCTCGGGTGGCTAAATATCTCGTGTCATTATGGCTTGTTTTAGTCCCTTGTTGAACAATCTACTATTAATGTCACTTTATTTGCGTGTCGTCATTTGTTACTCTAGTACAAATTTTAAAGAGATTACATTTCACGAGCCGCAATATAATTTGTTGTGGTTTATAATTCTAAATTAAATGGAGTATAGAGACACTATAGCTATATTTTAATAATAGTACCTGGGCGACCGAGCTCTGCTCGGGCAGAAACTCGGTACCAAGCGTTTTCCCAGAGATAAGACCAAGCTAGATCAATTTTTCATCCCCGAAAACCCCCAAATACCAAATTTCATCGAAATCGTTGGAGCCGTTTCCGAGATCCTGATGATCCTGGTTTGTGCGGGGGAGGGGGGGGCGGGGGAGGGGGTTCAGGGGGTTTCAAAGGAGGGATGAAAATTTCATTGATTTTGCCGTAGGATGCACCGTTTTCAAGATATTTGACAAAAACACCGGAGGGGTGGGGGGGGGGTGAGAGGGGATGCGGGGGAGGGAGCGCGGGGATATTAAAGGGGGGATGAAAATTTCATTGATTTTGCCGTAGGATGCACCGTTTTCAAGATATTTGACAAAAACACCGGAGAGGGAGGGGGGGGGGGGTGAGTCACGTTAAATTATCGTCCGTAAACCGACTTTACAGACAACCGGCTTTCCCTGTTCTGTGCTCCCAATAGGGAACGTGCACATAGACGGTGCTGCCAACTGGTGCCATAAGGGTGCCATCAATTTGAATGTTTTACCTTGATAAGTTTGTTTTACTGTCCGCATAGTGTCTCTTCTGTCGCATTAGTGCTGCCGCCTATAGTTACTGCACGTTCCCTATAATACTTTTTCTCACAAAAGAAGAAACTTGACGTTTTCTCATGAAAAATAAACTTAAAAAAAAAAAAAACAAAAATCTTGAAAAAAACGTGGAATCGAACCGAGGTCGGCTGTATCCGCGACCACCCGATTTCTAATGTGCCATTATGATCTGCTCGAAGCTGGCGAAATTTAGCTTTGTATTCTAATGCAAACAAAAATAGCCGGAAAACACGAGTAAAAGCGATTTTCTGAAAATGAAACATACCTAGATCAGTTTTTCATCCCCGAAAACCCCCACATACCAAATTTCATCGAAATCGTTGGAGCCGTTTCCGAGATCCTGATTATATATATATATACAAGAATTGCTCGTTTAAAGGTATTAGATAGATAACTGAATTTCTTGTGGCTTGAACCGTAGCTAAAGGGCGTTAAATAATTTATAACAGAAGGGCTCTCCCCTCAAGACGGCGATTCGCCGTATTGTCGTGTTGAGGGGGGGGGGCTAATCTCTTTACGGACAAATTAAGGTTCTCAGGAAGTGGATGAATTATTATACTAGTTATTTTATAGTCCATTACGGTTTGCATAGAGCAAAATGAGGCGTGATGAATCTCAGAACGGTTGGTCGATTAATATGTATTTTTTTAAGTTGCAGAAATGAGGTAACCTTGGTCCAGTTTTGTTAAAAAAAAAAATTAAAAAATTAAGACCATTCGGACATATTCAGACGGATTAGCTTTTAACCAGTGTGTGTTGCCAGTATGAATCTGAGACGCGATGCTTCACTATAGACTATAGGCCTGATGAATAGGCTCTGAGTCGCTCAACGAGCTATAGAGAGGCTATGCCCGGGGTTTCTCTACGGGATCGAATCAGGAATGAGGAGATCGAACTGAATCGACTGAATCGCTAAGGGTAAAAACCTTTTCACAACCAATTTCACGGTGATTTCTATGGCAGGTGTTTAGAATGTCAACATTACATTTGCAATGAACGTTTAGGTTAATTTCGTCCACATTCCCACTTCGTCCACATTCCCACATAGTCAACATTCCCATTTTGTCCATATTCCCACTTCGTCCACATTCCCACATAGTCAAAATTCCCATTTGGTGCATATTCCCACTTCGTCCACATTCCCGTTTCGTCCACATTCCCATTTCGTCCTTTTCTCACTTCGTCCATATTCCCACTTAGTCAACATTCCCATTTTGTCCACATTCCCATTTCGTCCACATTCCCGCATAGTCAACATTCCCATTTTGTCCATATTCCCACTTCGTCCACATTCCCACATAGTCAAAATTCCCATTTGGTCCATATTCCCACTTCGTCCACATTCCCACTTAGTCAAAATTCCCATTTCGTCCACATTCCCACTTAGTTAACATTCCCATTTTGTCCATATTCCCACTTCTTCCACAATCCATTTCGTCCACATTCCCATTTCGTCCACATTCGGGTGTATTTTTTTAATGGGGTGTGTTAGGAATGTGAACGAAATGAGAATGCGGACGAATTGGGAATGTTGACAAAATGGGAAGTGGAGGAGTTGGGAATTGATTGTGGAGGAAATGGGATTGCTGACGAAGTGGGAATGTGGACGGAGTGGGAATGTGGACGAAATTAACCTAAACGGCAATGAATAGGGTTCACCCTGGTACGCAATTCAGTTTCCTTGATTCTACTAAGATAGATTAGAAGACAGCAAAAAGTACAAACAAAAAGCTGTTTGCTTCTGTAAAAATTTGAACCAGCCAGTCAGAAGTGTCAACGATTCTTCAAATTTAAGGGTAGAGACGGGAAAACCATGTTTTAACATGACAGCTTAAATGACAATTTTGCGCTCGCGGCAGGAGTCATATTTCAAATTTACAAATTCCCCTTCTTAATTACTCGATGTCCGACATTTTGGATCCGTGTCCTGTCACCGCGCCATCTTGGCCAACTTTTTAATTCCCTGGCTGTTCAGCAGTGTTCCATGGTCTGTGCTAATTAAGAAAAAATGTGTTTTGACGTTTGCGATTTAGGGGCGCGTTTTTCATGATGTCGTGTTTTAGAAGGTCGTTATTGTTAAGTATGTTTTAATTTGCGTTTCTTATTTCTATTTAGAAAATGTTACGGGTTTTAACTAAAATTTGTTTTCTTTCACGGTTTCTCTATTTTTTACTGAACAACAAAGCTTTTTTCCGTGGAGTATTTTCGGTTTTTTGCCCCTATGGACTTGTACATCCCTTTATTAAATGCTTTTATTGATTGGTGATGGTCCTTCGTATCCAAAAGGGTAAGAAATACTGCTCTACATCGTCGGAAGCAATAACTTGGATACGTCTGAAACTTTGAATAATTACTAACTGTTTAAACTGTATTCAAACTGTTGAATACGGCTCCGATACCAGCAAATAGCCCTAAAGTGGCGTAACCGAGTTGCAACCGACGATCTTACGGTGACCAGGCGAGACTCGTTTACTACCTACTTAAGACTAGCGAACTAAACCGGTCGAGTAGAGCAGGGGCAGATCGATATAAGGGCTGTTTGAGCTACAGCCCAGAGTCCTGTGGATATAAAGAACACACATAGCTCAAAAACGGCTAGGTAAAGTTATTCTATCTTGGAATTCCAGTGCCTAGTTTCTAGTGCGATCATTTCAATCTATATATATAAAAGAAGAAACTGACTGACTGACTGACTGACTGACTGACTGACTGATTGACATATCAACGCACAGCCCAAACCACTGGGCCTAGAGATTCCAAATTTGGCATGTAGGTTCCTTATAAGATTTAGGAGTGCACTAAGAAAGGATTTTTCAAAATTCACTCCCTAAGGGGGTCCAAAGTTTGTATGGGGAAACAAGATTAGTTCGACTATATTATTCGAAACTTCACAGAAGTACTCCTAATGGTAAATGAGTAAACACGTGTTTCAGGTTTTTTGAGAATTCAACCCCTAAAAGGGGGGAAAGGGGTAACAAAGTCTGAAAATCAACATGGGTGTTGTTTCTATGGTTTATCGGGTCGCTGGTTATGAAAACAACAACGGTTTTAAAATCCGACGTGGCGGACGTAAAATACCATCTCCCTGGACGGGGTGCGATGGGGTTGAAATGTCTAAATAAACTAAATGACTGTTGATATATCAACGCACAGCCCAAACAACTGGATCTAGAGACTTGAAATTTTGCACATAGATACCTTATACAATGTAGGCATCCACTAAGGAAGGATATTTAGGAATTCCCACGGGAACGGGAAAAAATGGGATTTATAAATTCGATTCCGAGTGACCCTATCTCATTAACTATAATAACTAGACTCTTCAAATTTGATACAAAAGAAGGTATTATATTAGTTAAAACATTTATTTCAGGATTTTTGTAAATTCCCACGGGATAAGGAAAAAACGGGATTTATATATTCAGTTCAACGGGATACTATGAACTATAATTACTAGACTCTTCAAGTTTGACATAGAAGTAGGTAATTATAATAGTAAAAAACTGTTTTAAGGATTTTTGGAAATTCTCACGGGATAAGGAAAACACGGGATTTTTCGTTTTACTGGTCGTAGAAAGCTGAAATTCGGCATGTAGGATGCTTAGGGAGTGTAGAGGAGGATTGAGAGAGGACTTTACAAAATTCCCACGGGAACGGGAAAAAACGGGATTTTTCGTTTTGGTGATCGTAGAAAGCTGAAATTCGGCATGTAGGTTGTTTGGGAAATGTAGAGGAGCATTGAGAGAGGACTTTTCAAAATTCCCACGGGAATGGGAAAAACAGAATTTTTCGTTTTACTGGTCATAGAAAGCTGAAATTCGGCATGTAGGTTGCTTAGGGAGTGTGGAGGAGCATTGAGAGAGGGTTTTCCAAAATTCCCACGGGAACGGGAAAAAACGGGATTTTTCGTTTTACTGGTTGTAGAAAGCTGAATTCGGCATGTAGGTTGCTTGGGGAGTGTAGAGGAGCATTGTGAGAGGACTTTCAAAAATTCCCACAGGAACGGGAAAAAACGGGATTTTTCGTTTTACTAGTCGTAGAAAGACAAAATTTGGCAAGTGGGTTCCTTGAGGAGTGTAGGGGAGCACTAAGAAAGCATTTCCCGGAATTCTTACGGTAACGGGAAAAAACGGGATTTTGCGTTTTACTGGTTTTTAGAAAGCTAAAATTTCAAAATTCATAAGTTCACACTGTAAACAGGCCGCAAAGGGCTCTTTAACCGAGTTCAAAAAAAGGAGGAGATTACATGCATTCCACTTCATGTATTTTTTTATGTAGGTATGTTCACCGATTTCTTGGTTAATTGTGGACCGATTATAAAAATTATTTTTTTATTCGAAAGAATACAATATACTCCTGAGATGGTTCCATTGTCACCAAATCAGGATCTGATGTCGGGATCTTAGGGAAATCGAGGGCAACCCTCAAATTTTGTAGGCACGCATTACGTTTTTCATATATTTTCTCAAGCTATTTAAGTGTTTGCGTCTGGTAGACATCATCTCATGTAGATGAGCTGATGATGGAAGGTAAAACTCCTTAACGGTTAGGAGTTGAGGATATTTTTTCAAATATTATAGGTACGTATAGACCGATAGTTGTATTCTTTCAGTTTATCCGGGTGAGCTGATGATGGAAGGTTAAACTCCTTAACGGTTAGGAGTTATAGGAAGTTTCTTTAAATATCATATGCACGTATAGACCTTTAGTTGTATTCTTTCTGGTTATTCAGATGAGCTGATGATGGAAGGTATAACTCTTTAACGGTTAGGCCACACAACACCATAACAAAATACTACAATATGTATAATATCAATGCTAAGTAGGTACACAGCGCTTCCAGTTACTCAAGTTTCCGTAGAAGGTAAGAAAACATTGAATTATACCTAATGCATAAGACAGGGGAAATTAATAATAAATAAAAAAAAAAAAAAAAAATATCACGGGACAATTCACACCAATTGACCTAGTCCCAAAGTAAGCTTAGCAAAGCTTGTGTTATGGGTACCAGGCAACGGATAAACATACTTATATAGATAGATACATACTTAAATACATATTAAACACCCAAGACCCGAGAACAAACATTCGTATTTTTCATACAAATATCTGCCCCGACACGGGAATCGAACCCGGGACCTCAAGCTTCATAGTCAGGGTCACTAACCACTAGGCCATCTGGTCGTCTATAATAGGTTTTATATTATTAACAAACCTGGTTATTTTAGTGCCCGCTTTCGAATACTTAGTGAAAAACATTGTATATAAAGAAATACTGTAAAGGATCGTATCTACCTGAAGTTTAGTCGGGCTTGCTTGCTCGCTTACTTGCACGCTTTCTTGCACGCTTGCTTGCTTGCGTGCATGCATGCGTGCTTGCATGCATGCTTGCTTGCATGCTTGCATGCTTGCTTGCTTGCCTGTATGCTTGTTTGCTTGATATCTTGGTTCTTTGGAATACTCATGGTACACGCGAGCGAAGCCGCGGGCAAAAGCTATAGTACCATACTTGTCTATCGCCATCAGAACTACGCATAATTGCCAAGTTTTGGGACATTTCCACAACAAGAAGTAAGTGATAAATCAAGTAATAAAACATACAAATTAAACTAAAATATTTGCCCCGACCGGGAATCTAGTCTCTCTTACTACTAGGTAATTCGGTAGTCATTGAACCTTAGGGTACTAAAGGAATTTCTTGGTGGACCATACATTGTCAGTCAGTCACGGAATTGTTTGACAGGTATGAAGAAAAAAAAAAAAAAAAAAAAAAAAAAAAAAAAAATTGCGGGTATTCGCGCGCTTTAACATCGTCTCTGTGTTTGAATATTCCAAATAATATAATAAGTGTACTTAAAGTTTTTAAAAGAATCCTTCCAGTGAAGCTACAAGACTGTGCAGTGCGGAATAGTTTTTGTTTTTATAATCCGACTACAAACAACTGAGATATTGGAGTGTAAAGTTATAAAACAAGTTACGGTGCCTAATACGCGATCGTGCGGATGACTCATCACTCGACCGGCCGGTCAGCCGCTTCAAATCAGCTGTATCACTGCTCGCCCCCGTACTGAGGAAGACATCGTTGTGCGTTCGAACCGGTTCTGCCAATACTGCAGCTACGCTCCGCAATCGTAGCGAGTGCCGCCGCTTATACCGTGGTGCAGGGTGCCTACAGAATTGTAAACAAATCAACCAACAACAATTCCAATCGCAACTTTTAATTTAACAAGGCATTAACATTAATAACTAGTAGGCTAAATATAATAACAATGCAGAAGTGTGGTGCCTGTGCAAAGTTTATGTCCCGGGGTGGTGGCGTTATATGTCAGAAATGTGGTGTTGACTACCACCACGGTTGTGTAGGCATGGCAGCTGCGGCCGCAGCCCCACAGGACTGGCAGTGCCCGGCATGTAAGAGGTCGCAGCCGCGGGACAACAGGGCGGATACCCCAGTAAAAGGCCTTCACCAGCCGCCTGTGGCCAGCCCCTCGGGTATACCCAAGGATATGGGTTCGTCGCGTGGCGGCACGCTGCGTTCGGAGGCGCCGCTGACTGGCGATGAGATGGAAGGTGTGTCGTCAGTCCTCAGTCGGGAGATGCGGCTGTTCAGGGAGGAACTCCAGGTTGTCCGACAGGAGCTCAAAGATTTCCGACAGGAGTTCTTGGACATCAGAACTAGCCTGTCGGAATTTAATAAAAAAATCGATAGATTGGACAGCCGCGTCGACGCCATAGAGCACCAGGTGTCGAATAGCACTGTATCGGCGGCGCACAGGGTGCTCGAAGATGCCGTCGCGGCCCTGCAGCTGGAGCTCAACGACCGCGACCAGGAGCTCCTGGGCAACGACGTGCAGCTGTCCAACGTGCCGGAGGAGCCGGGGGAGAGTGCGGCCGGGCTGGCGGTGCGAGTCTGCGCCAAGCTCGGCGTACAGCTGGACGAGCGGGACGTGGTGGCGGCTCACCGCGCGGGCCGGGCGAGCGGCGCGGGCCGCCCGCGGCTGCTGGTGCTGCGCCTGGCGCGCCGCGCCGTGCGCGACGACGTGCTGCGGGCCGCGCGCGTGCGCCGCGGCGTTACCACCGCGGACCTGGGCCTGGCGGCCCCGCCGCAGCCCTTCTATGTGAACGAGCGCCTCACCGCCACCAACCGTCAGCTGTTCCAGCGGGCTCGGGAAGCGGCGCGCGCCGCCGCCTGGCGATATGTGTGGACCCGTGATGGCAAGTTATTTGCCCGCCAAAGGGATGGCCAGCCGTGCCATCGTTTGCGTCGCCCACTCGATTTAGATATTTTTCGAGCCGAGGGTGGCAGTCGCAGCGATGCGTAGTTGTTATTGTTATTGTTTTTATTCTTGTTTTTGTCTTTGTTTTTATTTTGTTTTCTTTGAAAATCTGAAACAATGTAGTGTCGTTTATTCGTTATTATTTGTGTTGTCAATTTACTTTTTTATTTGTATTTTTAATAAGTTTTATTTTGATGTTATGGCTTTCCTACCTGTAGTGTATTATTTCTTTGGTGTCATTGCGGGTGTGGATTTTGCACTCGACCGTGCATCGCTTGGTAGATCACTCTGGAATGATGTAATTTTAATTAATATATTATGTACTTGTATACACGCTTACACATATTTCACTCAGGCAATCCGTTATGATTACATTTTATTTATTATATTTATGTCAAATTGTAGGTACTTTACTTACATGTATACAGCTACCCGCTTGTTATTTTTGTTACGTATTTTCTTATTATTGTCATGCTTAATTTAAAAAACTTCAAAGTTGGGTTGTTTAATGCTGGATCCCTCAGTACCGGGCACGACGAGTTGATTTCGATCATAACTGAGACTGACGCAGATGTGATATGCATCAATGAGACTTGGCTTCGCGCCGGGCAGGAGGGGCGCGCGCCCACTGTGCCAGGATACCGACTGAGACACGTGCCACGGCCGGCTGACGTCCGCGCTAGAGGAGGCGGAGTGGGGTTTTATTTGCGACGAGGCATGAACGCGCGTACGCTGCCGCACCCTCCTGCCGCGGTCGTCGAGCAAATGTGGCTTAAGCTTACAATTAATTGTAAGAAATTAATTGTAGGCACCGCGTACCGTCCTCCGTGGCTTGATATTGATACTTTCTTCGACGCTTTAACTGACTCAATTACATCATTTACTAACTACGACCGTTTGATTTTACTTGGTGACTTTAACATAAATTATTCCGACCACAACGACAATAAATTTAAACAGTTGACACAGTTTCTGACTACAGTTAACTTGACACAGTACGTAAAAGAACCAACTCATTTTACTAGCCATAGTGAAACGACCATAGACCTTGTATGCACTGACGCTCGCGTGGAAAATGTGGATGTGAAGCATGTCCCGGAACTCGGTGCTCATGCCTTCGTTACTACCGAGTTAAACATTAAAAAGCGAAAACAGACACCAACCAAGATTACTTATAGACCCTTAAAAGACATAAACTTTATTGAATTTTACCGTGACCTTGACGAAATGGACTGGAGCCAGATAACTCTCCTTGAAGACGTTGACGAAATGGTGAGACGCTTTGATGACCTTCTACTGGAACTTTTTGACAGACATGCGCCAGAGAAGACGGTTGTGGTGAAGGAGGCACCAAAACCATGGCTTACCAGTAATGTGAGGCTTATGATGAGTCTACGAAACGAAGCGCATTCGAGATTTAAGCGAACTAAGTTGGACTCACATAGGCAGTACTACTTGGATCTAAAGCATCTCGTTATTGCAGCAATCCACAACGAGAAGCGTGCCTTCTTCGAACAACATATCAACGACACAACTGACAGTAAGACTCTCTGGAAAAACTTGAAGCGCACAGTTCTCCCAGAGCCACAAGTGCAAAACGACCTACCTAACCACTTTAATGACCCTGACTTAATAAATCGCCATTTTCTCAACGTTCCAGGGCAGTCGGAAGTATCTATATCTGACTTGTCTTTTTATGAATTTCACAGACATGGAGACTCGACTTTTAAACTTACTACAACGACATCGAAGACTGTTGCTAAAATTATTACTAGGATAAAATCTACAGCAAAGGGACTGGACTCGATTTCTGTTGACATGCTTCATTTGACACTTTCAAAGACTGCTGACATTTTGACATTTATTATTAACAAAAGTATTACGACTACAACATTCCCGAAGGACTGGAAAAACGCTCGAGTGACTCCATTACCTAAGAAACCGAATCCAGCTGACCTATCCGACCTTCGTCCTGTAAGTATCCTTCCTTGCACATCGAAGATATTAGAGAGGGTAATTTGTGATCAGCTGTCGGAATACCTGGAGAAAAATAGCATCCTGCCTGAACTACAGTCGGGTTTTCGCAAGGGTCGATCGACTGCTACTGCATTACTCGATGTAGTCGATAACATCTTACAGGCAAGGGATGCTGGCAGAAGTACCATTTTGGTTCTTTTGGATTTCTCTAGGGCTTTTGATTGCATCAATTTGTCCTTGCTATTATCTAAGATGTCATATTACGGATTTGATGCTATGGCGATTAGGTGGTTTGACAGTTACTTGTCTGGCCGGGCACAGGCGGTTGAGTTACGTGGAATGAATGATGGTGCTTTGCGGTCTTCCCTTAGTTCTGTGAACAGAGGAGTGCCGCAAGGTTCTATCTTGGGTCCGCTGCTCTTTATACTTTACAGCGCTGATATCGTTTCTTGTATAAAGAACAGTAGATACCATCTTTACGCCGATGACTTGCAACTGTATGCATCCAGTGTGCCTTCAGATGCAGTCACCGTCGTGAAGAACATTAACGCGGACCTTGATCGGGTTTTCTCTTGGTCGGGGAGGTGCTGTCTGGCTCTTAATCCCGGAAAGTCCAAGTATCTTATATTTGGATCCAGGCATCAAATTCGTAATACTCTGAAATACCTGGCTTCCGAGGATGTTGCTATCATGGGCGAACCAATAGAAAGGGTAGACGTAGCAAGAAATCTTGGGCTAATTATGGACGGCGAGTTACGCTTCGAGAGCCATATTGCTCAGTTAGTTAGCAGCTGCTTCTATCGCCTTCGGATTCTTTACAATATTCGTGATTACCTCAGTGTGGATTTGCGTGTCCGACTGTGTGAATCACTCGTATTGTCTAGGATGAACTATTGTGACGTCGTTTATGATGGTTGCTTACTTGGTCGTTCTAGGAGATTGCTCCAACGAGTTCAAAACGCATGTGCTCGTTTTTGCTTCAAAGTCCCTCCTCGGTCCCATGTCACTCCGTACTTGAACGCTGCTGATCTGCTTAAGATGCACAATCGGAGGCGCTTGCACCTTGCAACTCTTTTGTTCGGTGTAGTGCGACACAAGACGCCTTCCTACCTTTTTAAAAAAATCTCATGGTTGAAAAGTTTGCGCAGACTTAAGGCTATTGTGCCGCCGCACCGGACGGCGGCGTTTCGAGGGAGTTTTAGGTTTGCGGCGTCTAAGTGCTGGAATGACATCCCCCCTCCCATCCTAAGTGTGACTAGCAGGTACACCTTTGGGCGAAAGCTTAAAGGCTATTTGTTGTCATTGCAAAAACCATAATTTCCTCTCCTTTCCAGCACTATTTCACAAAACTTCTTTGATTTTTATTGTCTCGGTTATTTCATTTTTCATTTTTCGTTTTAGTCCGCGCAGGGTTGTATACTTGGCAAGTGAGATATACTAATTATGTTCAAGAAATTTTGTTATTATTATTTGCTTTTACAATTTACAAATTATTTATTTACGCATGTAGTCTTATGTATGTAGCTATTAGTGTGCAGTTTATTTATTTATCTATCTAAACAGCGATCCAGGTGTCTCCAACGGTACTGGCTGAAAATCAGCGCTGGGGTGTTTTAAACGCCTCAGCATTATGCTGAGCCAGTGTCCGATTTGCAACCGCAATGACACATTCTATCTTTAGCTTTAGTGTTGCCTTATGTTTTGTAAAATATTGATGATGTGTCTTGTGATGTTGTAAATAAATGTATTTTCTTTCTTTCTTTCTTTCTTTAATAAAATATTATTTGATACACAGAGAGGAACTTATCTATCCGTCAACTGAGTCACCACCACCATTCTTCACTACCAATTAATAATCATGCAAGTAGCTCGCCATGTACTCGCTTGCGAGTAGCTTGCCCGTTGCAACGCGCCTGCGGCCGACTAATCGATGGACATTATCCACCACGGGCGGCAAGTGGCTAGTTACTGGCTCTTCAATAGCGCTTGAGGATTACCGGCGTGTAAGTATAACTATATTCACTGTAGAACCAGTAGCGCCGTAATAACCTGGTAGCCTAGTGGTTTGACTTATTATGCCCTCTCAAGTAGAAGATCGTGGGTTTGAGCCTAGGCTCGCACCTCTGTGTTTTTTAGAATTTACGTGCATCACGACCGCTTTAGCCTAGTTGGTAGTGACCCTGCCTACGACGCAAGAGGTCCTGGGTTCGAATCCCGGTAAGGGCATTCATTTGTGTGATGAACACGAATACTTGTTCCTGAGTCATGGATGTTTTCTAAGTATTTATTTATCTGTATAAGTATGTTTATCGTCGTCTAGTAGTATCGTCGTTAGTTTGGGACTAGGTCGATTTGTGTGAGATTGTCCCCTAATATTTATTTATTTAATATTACATTTGAAATTTATCATGAGCTTTACGGTGAAGGAAAACATCCTGAACCTGCACACACCTGAGAATAAATTCAATGGTTGTGAACTTGTGAAGTTCCCAACCCGCACTGGGCTTGCGTGGACACTAAGGCCCAAGAAATCTCATTCTGAGAGGACACAGTGTCCTGCAGTGTGACGTATATAGGCTGGGATGATGATGATGAACCAGTAGCGTGGTCCCGTAACATCGATTCCTATCGGTTGCTGGTTTGCCATGCTCGACAACTGTTTACCTAACGTCACTAATGACAAATGTGGCAGAAGTACACCTACGCCACAGAATTGCTTCGTATGTATGTATGCAGATTTCTTCGCGTTATCTTCCTTCACCGAAATGTCAATCACTGTAATTTCGCACAAGAATGCCTAAAAACTCGGATATGCTAGCCCGGTCTCGAACCCACTGCCTTCTGCTTGAGAGACCATAGTTTATTAGTCAAGACGCAGCTTAGAGTCAATTTGGAACGATAGAGTCGTAATTTACGATAGTTGCGATAATGCAAGCGATTCATATTTTCGGATGTTTTGATTGGGGGCAACGTAATGCAGATCTCATAAGAAAGCTGAAAGTCACTCAAAGGGCGATGGTGAGGGCTATGCTTGGGGTTTCTCTGCGGGATCGCATTAGAAATGATGAAATCCGCGCAAGAACTAAAGTGTCCGACATAGCTCGAAGAATCGCCAGACTCAAGTGGCAGTGGGCAGGGCACATCGCTCGTACAACTGATGGCCGATGGGGTAAAAAGGGTGTGGGTACGCCTCCAACAAGATGGACCGACGACCTGTTTAAGGTTGAGAGATCGCGTTGGATGCGAATGGCACGGGACCGATCTGTTCGGCGAGCCTTGGGGGAGGCCTATGTTCAGCAGTGGACGTCTTTCGGCTGAAATGATGATGATGATGATGATGATGAACGTAATGCAGTGGACTGGACATACCTGGCGTGTACACCAAAAGACACGACTCCAAATCCCTTTCAGTGCGTTCAATTTTTTTTTAATCTTATATTTCGATGAGATAGTCTTGGGTTAATAAATACAAATAACACGTCAGTAGTTTCTACATTATTACGAAAACATCCAAGCAAAAGCATAAAAGAACCCCGAGATCATTACCTGCTTTACCCCTAATCAAAGGAACAAGCCCCCTTTACGGCTTTTATCTCCGAAATGGGGTAAATGTCGGGGTAAATGTGGCAACCCCTGTTTGGACAAACGAGGACGGACGGATGGCTTGTACGACACGCCACTTGACGGGGTAAATTGACAGTGGTTTTAGAACTCGGAATTTTAGTCGTGATGTTAAGAGTGCAATAAGAAAGATACAGTAAGAGAAAAAGGATGTTGACACCACCAATCAACTGACGTACATTTTGTGAGCTGTCAAAACACAATTCTCCCATAGAATTTGAATGGCAATAGCAACTTATGACGTCACTTGTTCGACAACTCAGTCAACTAACTATTTATTTGTTTTAAAGCAACAAACAATCTAATTTTGCAGTTAGTCGAAAATTAATCTGGTTTTCAGTGCTAAAATAAAGCGTTTTTTCACTGGAGTCGTGTCTTCAAATTATTTTATAATGGCTTCAACATCCCTAGTGAAAATTTACTAAATTTGACTCCCTATTTATTATACTGTCACGGAAAAATCTCAATAGCTCAATTGGGAATGTCTAAAAAAAATTACCAGTGGTTTTTATATTTTTTTTGTATAGAAAAGTCAATTATAAGAAACTAATTTCAATATTTTGTCATTTAGTTCTCTACTTTTTTCATAATTAATTATTGAAACTATTTTAGCTGATGACGTCAGATTATAATTGAGGGCTCCCACAATGCCAAATTTCTAAATCTATCTAAATGCTTACGATAAGGCAACCCCTTTAATTATTTTTTGCGTAGTGGTACACTATACACTATGTCACTTTACTGGCACTGACAAAGTGCTAGATGTCAGACAGCGGGTCCAAATCAAACTCCGTAGTATAATCCACGCGTAAACTGTGAAGAATTCTAACCACACAGAATAAAGTACGACTTGAACCGGTCACGCAATTTACACCAATGTCAAATGAAGTTCATTGCTTATTTGTTATATAATAAATTCATTACATAATATTAAAATTAAATAACTACAGAAAACGATTTAAAAAGCATTTATCTCGAAATGGTTTTCGATTTTCTATACATTGCAAAAAATAGACATCCCCAATTGGCTAAGTTTTTTGAAGATTTTATTTGACATTGATAGAAGTGACAGTTTACTTCTTTTATTTTCTATTTCTACTAAGTACTGAGCACGAACCGCTTGCTAGCCATAAAATCTCACAAATGTCATCTCGAACACTCAAAAAAATATTTCCAATAAATAATGGGAGATAAAAATAAAACAGCTGCAGTTTCTCGATCTTGAAGACGACGACTGTCGAAAAAAAATTAGCACGTCTTCAAAAAACTTAGCCAATTCAGCTTAGTTAAATTTTCCGTGCAGCGCCATCTAACGAAAAATAGAATAAGTAACAAAACATTTCACTGCTGCCCAATAGGAATACAATACGTTTACTTTTAGTTTACCACTGACAGATGGCTTGCCTTCATTTCATTTCCAACTTTAACACCATACAAATAAAGTAGCTATTACAAAATCTGCAAACGTGGGTAACAGTATTCTAAAATTGGCTTTATTTGTAGGTCGTTAAAGTTGAATATGAAATGAAGGCAAACCATCTATCAGTGGTAAACTTTATGTAATTTTACTGTACCAACATACCTCGACAACATGGCGTCATTGCTGCCAAAATGGTTCGCCGCTAACGCCGCTTCAAGCACATTACTCTCTCTCCTAGGCTCCGTTCTGTTCAATATAGAGCTTATAGAGAAACTGGTGTACGGAGCGCTGCCTGTCGCCTTTTCTTCTTTGTCCTTCTTGAGCTCGTAGAACGGACTCTTCTGGCTTCTAGAAGGAGATATGTCGGGGCTAGAGGCGCCGGAGACGACGTTGACTTCGATGTCGCGCTCGTCTTGCGAAGAGAGCGGGGAATCCATGGCGCTTAGTGCATCTTACGGAGTCTGAAAAGAGATAGAGAAATAATAAATCATCATCATCGTCCCAGCTTATGTGTCCCACGGCAGGGCACGTTGGGCTGTATACTTCATTTAATTTAGCATTGAAAAGCACAACAACATTGTATTGCGGCTCGTGCACCGTAATCTCTTTACAATTGTACTAGAGTAACAATTGGCGACACGCAAATAATGTGGCATTAAAACAATTTTATTTTGCGGCTCCCAGACTATTGTACTGTACTATTTGCTAGGTAAGAAATAGTTGACCAGACGCAATATAATGTTGTTGTGCTTTTCAATGCAAAATTAAATGAAGTATAGTTGTTACACGGGCCCAGTCCTGATTGAGAAACTTTACATACACTATCGAATTTATCCACAGGTCTCTGCGGGTTTCCTCACGATGTTTTCCCTCACCGCAAAGCTCATGGTAAATATCAAAAGTAATTTCGCACATAAATTCCGAAAAACTATAGTAATCCGGGATAGGTAGCGTAAGTAGCTTTTTATTAAATTCAATCCTTAAAAAAACACCTTGTAGCCTTAAGGCCCATTTACATTACCAACTTTCTTGCCCTTTCCATACAATAAAATTGAGGCAATAAAACATTGCTCAGTTTAAACCTAAGGTTTCTAAGGTTTAGACTGAGCAATACAATAAAATACAATACAATGACTCTTTATTGTACACCACAAAGAAAACAATACAAAAAAACAAGTAAATGGAAAAAATAAACAACGTAAGCAATAGGCGACCTTATCGCTTTGAAGCGATCTCTTCCAGGCAACCATTTTACGAAGGAAAACAACAAGGAATGTATTTCAAGGAATGTTTTGTTGCCTCAGTTTTATTGTATGGAAAGTGCAAGAAAGTTGTATAATGTAAATGGGCCTTTAGATATGGTAGATCGTGGGTTCGAGGCCTGGCTCGCACGTCTGAGTTTATGCGAAATTATAATTAACCTCTTCACCGCCCCAGTCAGCTAGTCGTGACAGCCAATGGAACGCCTCACACGCCACGGTCATCTATACATGACCAACATTCAACTCCAAATTAATCTATTTCAAACTAAATACAAACTGAAATATAGATGCACAGAAAAATCCCCAGAAAAAAGACCAATGCTGGGAATCGAACCCAGGTCCTCAGCGTTCCGTGCTGCGTGCTTACCCCTACACCATCACTGGTCTAGAGGTTAGCGACGAATCTTTCCCATACATCGTACATTTCAGTCTGTTATAATCACTTTATGCAGTGATAAAGCGCACATCTATGTTATGCCCTCTACCGAGAGACTTTAACACTCCTTCGGAACTAACCGCTCACCTGGACCAAGAGATGGCGCTACTGTACAACTTAAAACAAGTTAGGTATGAAGTATAAAAATAAAAAAGATACTTCATACCTAACTTGTCCAAATTAATCCTTCTGCAATGGAATTAAAAATCAAGTTAGTTTGTCGCTGATTTTTCTGTGGCGTACAGAGCACGTCACTTCGTTTGTTTTGTGGCGGCGAAGAGGTTAGAAACTTACACCATCTGCGAAACAGTGTGGGAACTACGGCCCACGCCCTCTCATTCTGAGAGAAAGGCTGTGCTCAGCTGTAGGACGTACTCAGGCCGGTTATAAGATGATTTTTTTTTTTTTTTTATACCCTATAATATGTCCCACTGCTGGGCAAAGGCCTCCCCTTTCTTCCGCCATTCTTCCCTATCCTGGGCATGCACCTGCCAATCGAGCTGAAAAGCGCTCAGGTCGTCTCGCCATCTCCTCTTGGGTCTGCCTCTGCTCCTTTGGCCATCCCTCGGAATCCATTCGGTAACGGTTCGCGCCCATCGGTCCGGATGCATTCGGCAGACATGTCCGGCCCAGTCCCACTTCAACTTGGCGGTTTTGACACCCACATACGAGTTTTGGAGCGCAGTGCCGTGTTTCTGATTCGATCAGTTCTTCGAACACCCAGGATACTGCGCTCCATTGCTCGTTGGCAAACCTTAAGCCTGGACTTTTGAGCTTCAGTTAATGACCAAGTCTGAGCGCCGTAGGTTAAGATGGGAAGAATACACATGTCGACGAGTTTGTGCTTAAGTGACAGAGGAAGGTTGCCCTTCATTAGCGTCTTCATGGACCAGAAGCTCTTCCAGGCATTATCGATACGCCTATCGATTTCTCTTGACTGCCTGTTCTCGAAGGATGCTATCTGGGCCAAGTAAATATACTCGTCGACGTATTGTATGTCTTGCCCATCCACCGTAACTCTACGTTTCACGCTGTTGGTCATTACCTGTGTCTTTGCTCTGTTCATTGTGAGTCCAACCTCAAGGCTCGCCGTGCTCAGATCTTGGAGCATTTGCTGTAGTTGTTGTGGTGTTTGGGAAAATAAAACGATGTCATCGGCGAAGCGCAGATATAAGATGATTAAAAAAATCAATTCACGAACGCGAGTATATAGTATATACACACGTTAAAAACCTTAATTCACAATTTAACTAAATTTAAAACATTCTCATTTGAAAAATAAACTGTATTTATAGCGGTGTCTTAGCCGTTTGTTAAACCCCGCTTACTCGGAAATCTCACTAAAAATCCATCTTGGCTCTTAACTAAACCCTGTATTATTCAGGGGTCTTAAGTGCGTTATTGCCGGGGCCCTAGGGGCTCCAATATCTGAGGCCCCCTGAATTATAAATGGAGATTCAGAACTTCGCCAAAAATGCGATATAATCGTATTAGATAATATAAGATTTCAAGGAAAACGGATTTTGTCCTCGGATATTGTCTTCAGGATTAGTGGGGTGACGGATTTTTTTTTAGCTTGCGAATCGTGGTTTTACCCTGGGTTCCCTCTATTTGACATAGCATTTAGCATAACAGACTTATAGGTACCTACAGCGTTGTTAGGTAGTACTTAGTTATCTCTTTATGACAACTTGGAAAACCCAACTATGAATGAAGTGAAACAATTACTTTGCTCACCAAAGTTTCTCGTTTCAGCGGATCTATTCTTTTAAAATTATGACAGCTCTTTTTTCTAGTGAAAAGGGTAAAGGAAATATATCTATACTTTGGCAGTATTGGTAAGTACATAATATGTTCTTTTTTGTTGTATTTTTTTAAATATGGAGAAATAAATTATAATAAATATTTTTTCGTGTTCAGGAGGCGAAACTCTTTCGATTCCTGTAATAATTTCCAGGTGTTAAATAATGAAAGGTTGCCAATTATAATGGTTCTATTTGCCCACACCCCACATAACTAACTAATTACATGTACGTTATCTACCAGATCATATTGACGTAAACCCACAGCTCCGTCATTCGTGTATTCGTTGTCATTTCGCGTCAAAAACCATGTGATAGCGAAAATGCTCGTCATATAAATTAAACCAACAACGCGTCACTTTGCCCGTCGGCAAATCGATTCGGACATTTTATACGCAGATCGGAGCGATATCAGATATTTTGTACACTTTTCGGAAATCAGAACTGTTCGGAGAATCAGGTTTTTAACGGGGCTCCATTGCTGGAAAATGGACGATTGCTGCATTATCTGTAATGGATATCCGTAGCCGAATAAATGGTTAAAATGCTAGAGATTGAATTGTGCTTTCAAACGATTTGACTTTAGTGGTTTTTAACTAGATTTGGAGTATCAATACGACGAGAACTAAGGGCCACTTATCCTGCAGGAAAGATTGTACAAGTTACATTACATTGCAACACTCGATTGTCCAAGTCAGACCTAATTCAATGACGGCAACGTAATGTTAGACAACATAACACAACACATAACGGGTACATATCAAAATATATAAAGTTTAAAATTAATGATGGACGAAATACATAATGGTCATTTGTTATAATGCAATTTTCTTGGAAATTCTCAATGGATTTTCATAAAATAAACCTAACCTAACCTAAACCAATCTATAGATTACACGATTAAAAAAGTTCGTTTTATCAATAGTTTCAAAGAAAATTTTAGTATATTATGACCATTATTTATTTCGTCCATTATTCGTTTTAAACTTTATATATTTCCCCACATAACAACATTTGGTAGCATAGTAAACGGTTGCGTTAATAGGTACTCCAAGGCTGAACTCAGTACGCTTAGTATAAGTTTTACTTCACCAAAATACTTCTCGATCGCGTTTACGTAAAAAAATCAATTACTATGGAAACATGGATAGCGCCTCCGCGCGCGCGCATCCATGTTTCCATAGAATTAAAATTTTTAAGTAAACGCGATCGAGAATTATTTTGGTGAAGTAAAACTTATAATTAGCGTATGGAGATTCCATACAAATCATTTACGCATTCGCTATCGAGCACAGTCACTGCAAACTCATGGTAGTGGTACTGTTGAGTTTGAAACCCTTCAGTGTAGTTTGGTGGTGGTGATAGTTGGGTTTGTATGTGTTCGTACAGTGTAGAGGTGGAGGAACTGCATGAACTCACATTTCTCGCTTAAACGTAACTATCATAAGGTCGCGGGTGAGCAAAGTAATTGTGTTTCAGTTAATTGATATGCGCAAAGTAACGACTAAGTTTATCGACATCGATAAAAAAAAATTTTTTACCATCATTATCATAACTAATGGCTAAATTTGAATACTTTTAATTATGTACTTTAAAAACATTAAATGATTTGGTATCCGGAAAAGAAGTAGAACTGAGTCGTACAGAAGAAATTCATCAACACTATAAATTGATTGAATTTGCTCCAGTTACTGCAGTTGACCTAGAAAGATCATTTATTTGGCTAAAATGGATATTGTCGCCCAGGCGACGAAGATTGAAGTCTGAAAATGTGGAAAAAATGTTGATCATATATTATATTATGAAAATTATATAAAATATTAAAGAAGTTAATTCCTCAAAGCATTTATTTTTGTGTATGGCGTTTTCTTCTTAATTCAAATTCTTAAAATTAGACAACGGTTGTACGTCATTTTTATCGATAACAACTAATAAAATTAGTTTAATGTGTCCTCGCACTATTAAACGTCAGTACAGATTTGCACCCGTCAATCCGGTGTTTGAATATAAGTGTACCAACAACAGAGCTGGTGCAGCTAAAGCATGCAAATACCGGGGTCTAGGCTCCGAATATGATTTTGTCCCATTCGGTGTCGAGACCCTTGGTCCGTGGAGTTCTAGCGCTATCAGGCTTTTTAAGGACATAGCAAAAAGGTTAGTCGACATCACAAGAGAACAAAGAGCTGGCAGCCACCTCGGACAAAGAATTAGTTTAACTATTCAAAGGGGGAACGCTGCCAGTATCTTCGGAACCTTGCCTAAACGGACTCCCTTTAATAATATGTTTTTTAAGGTTTTTAGTTTTAGGTTAATTATTCTTGTACATAAAATTTTAGACATCATGTTTCATAGTAACATTTGCTGCTTAAGACGTACACAAGTGTATACTTACTTTACTTTATAGTAAAGTAAAGAAATTAAGTAAGATTTAATTTGGTATGTAGGTATAGAGACATTCTAAGTCCTAAAGAAGGACATAAGAAAGTTTTTATCCTAGAAAATCACATATCATATAAAGATTAGTCAATATTACACGCTGACTAGCGATAAACGAACTCTTCACAGACTTGTCTCGTGCAACTGCTAGTGCTTTACTATATTAAACTGTTAGTTAAATTACGTTTTAAGTTAAAATTGCGTTTTAACCTAACACGATCCACCGTAACTAAGTACATTATCAGTTGAAACATTAAGTTAACTTAATAGTTAGCTTTACGAGCGGGGCGTGCCGTTAACTGCGAAAAATTGTTAAATAACTACGCTTAATCATGTAATTGCGTTAACTTGTAACATTAATCCGGTGACCTTTTGGTGAACTTGGCCAAATTAGTTTGGTTTAATTTGACGATCAGGTTAGCTTTAGGGCAAGGAATCATCATCATCATCTTTTCAGTTGAAAGGCGTGCATTGCTGAACATAGGTCCGCCAAAGGCCCTGGTTTCTCTGGCCCGTCAAACGCGACCTACGGCGCCTGGAGGTGCGTCGCATGCTGCCACACGCCGTCGGCACAGTACAGAAAAAAGGAGCAGTGTAACGTCTTGGCAGCGTCCTTGATAACAATTACCTACGCCGGCTCGGTACACAAACTCGCGATAGGGCTGCCTACTGACAGACACTCTTCAGTTATGTTTTGATAATCTCTCTTGAAATTTAAAATAGGGAAAGGATTAAGAGCTTTAGGAAATTATGAAAGGAATGGGCCAAGTGGTGTTTAACAAAAATGCATTTTACGTTATTTTAATAAATCACAAAACGTATTACCTACGTAACGTATACATATTTGCTACCTACAAATTAGCTACGGAGAAGTATTTGCGCCTATTCTGGGATTTGCGAAAAGCTTTATTTATGAATTTAAGAGTATAAATTTCGACTGAGTTTGTAATCTAAAAGAATGACAATTCCGGTTTCGATATACCTAGATGAATTTAAACATCCGTCTACCGAACAATACTGTTTATATCGTCGCGTCGTGACATAATTAGGTACGTAATAAATGCGCGTAAGTCCCGCGCCGACCGTACGTAGCCGCGGGGCACTCGCGGCTGATGGTTGCCGAGGTATGCTGAGAATTCGTGGCGCGTGGGTATTACTCGCGTTCCGGCCGTTTGTATGAAGACGTTCTACTGCTCCTTTTTTCTGTTCTGTGCCGTCGGTCGCGGGTGCGTGACGTTTCAGAGAAACCACCCTCAAACACGAACAAAACATTCGAACGTCGTCGGTCGCGGACACACGTCGGTCACCGGTCGCTGGCGGCGGGTGGTCAGAGAGACCAGGGCCAAACATACCAGTCCTGCGCAATCCATATCCAACGCGTTCCCGAAATAAGTTAATAAAACTACTTAGTAATATGATGAAAATACTTATACACGCGCTCGGACTGACCAACCTAATTCGAACCACCGCGCTTCCCCCTGTCGTTAGCGTTAGTGCACGTGTGCGTTATCATCACGTTTTTTTCATCATTTCAGCCGAAATACGTCCAGTGTAGAACATAGGCCTCCCCGAGGCTCGCCAAAGAGATCGGTCCCGTGCCATCCGCATCCAACGCGTTCCCGGAATTTAAACCAGGACCTAATTGCATAACAAATTACAAGCTAATAGTATTAGCTATTTTGTATTCTCTCTCTCTCTCTCTTCTCTCTTCTTCAGCCCATAGCCACCCAATGCTGAGTGTAGACATCCTGCATTGCTCGCCACTCATCTCGGTCCAGTGCTCTCCTCATCCAGCACCTTCCCGCCACTTTGACCAGGTCGTCAGTCCACCTCATCTCCTGTCTGCCATCGTTTCTCCGCCCGGTTCTGGGTCTCCATTTTGTATTGAAATTCACTAATACTAGTCGTTTGTATTTTGTTAAATGCAATTGGCCCCTGGTCCTCGCTCTGTCGTGTTTGAGGCCTACCCTAATACCTACACTGCGTCTTCCGATCCGTGGACGCCATTCGAGAACCTCTTTAGGCCCCGTTGGTGATCTCATGAGTTACAAGAATAATAAAACAATAAAACAAGTCATCCAAATATAAGAAGATAATATCCGCAACAATTAAGCATTGCCAAAAGCTTAACAAAAACATAAGTAAAAATTGTCATTATTTGGCTGGCTATACAATAACATTACGTACCTAATGGTAACGTTATGTTATTTTATTACGTCGCTTCCAAATCGTTTTTTAAACATCGTACTGGCCATGCCACCATTAGCTAATAAATAAAAAAAAACTCCCACGTCAGTCTATGATGTCTGTGGTAACCGAACACCACAGATAATCGCGAGCTCGACCGCGCGGACGCGGGTAATCGATATTTTACCGAATCGATTAACTTTTTCAAACCTTTAAGCTGTTGGCAAAATATGAATTAATTAGAAATTCGAGAGGGATGGTGTTTAAACACCTGCCGTTTTTTACATTTTTTGTGATAAAGTTCTCATGAGACTTAGGGGCTGTTTCACCACTTTTTTTAAAGTTCGGATTAGCTTGATCATGACCTTATTTGTCACATGGAATAAAAATTTCTGTTTCACCAGTCTTGATTAGCGCTAAGTGACGGACAAACTATTTCTTAATTTGACCATCAGATCAGGTGGCATTTAGCATTTTAATCCGTCACATATCTTTTTAATTAGTTACTTTATTTTTTTGTGGCCATGGTTGGAGAGCCCTTCAGCCGGTTTCAGAAAAATAAATCAAAGTATTTTTTATTTTTTAAACAAAGAAGTCATGCTAAATTGCAAACGAGAATTTAAATATCAAGACTTGAATAAAAAATATAGGTACGCTTTTAGTATTTAAAAATAAATCCAAAATTTCGTAATATTTTTTAATTACAGACTTTTTTTCAGTGGCACAATCGTTTGTTCTACCTGAACTTGTACATCGCCATTAAAAAAAAGTTAATCTGTCAAAGGGTTTGGCGCCACTTTTCGATTCGTTTTACGTGATTTTATTTTTCTTTGTTATTGTTAACCAAAGCATCGTAAATAAATACCGTTTTTGGATTAATTATAATGTTACACATTTGTTTATGCAAAAAAATAGATGTGTTTAAAAATTACATAGTTTACGATTTACAATGCTTTAATAATGAGCGACTCTTTGAACGAAAATATGCGAACAGGAACCCGTGGTCGTGAAATGGGACGTTGCTATTCCGACTTTTTGTTAAACCGACGATTAGTTAAGTGGTACTTAGTTTGCACAGGACCGGAGTGGTGAAACTGAAAAAAAACTGGCCGACAGATTTGTGCAGTACTTAGTTTATTCATTGGTTACGTAACCAGTAGTTTGACAATAAGGTGGTGAAACAGCCCCTTAGAGTATTTTAAAGTAAAATAAGCAGAGGGTTTACAAATAAGCTTACCAAAGTAAATATCCTCCTATGCACGAAACGAAAAAATATCTTGTTTTGTTAACCTAAAAAAATTAAATGACAAAGCATATTACCAACGCAAACGTAGTCATTTTGCATGACTTGGCCTCACTAATAGGAGGGAAATAACCTATTCCATTTATTTAAATATGGCATTCCGCATTGTAACGCCTGAATCTATTTACCTATCAAGTTATTAGTAGAGAAACTTTTTTTTATAATCTGTAAGTGATCCTATGTAATCATAACAGTGTATTACAGATTTTGGTCAGGCTATGTTTTTCGTGTTTGTTTTGATTTAGACATAAACATAAATTTGTGTTTATGTATATATTTCCTTTGTTTTTGATACAAAGGGGTAGATAAACTCGTTTGGTTTACGTAGAGTAGGCAGCCTAGATGTTGCCCGTGCGCCGGCGTTCGGCCGGCCGCTTTGGGGAGGGGGGGGGGGGGCATTTTCAGGTGCTAGCTGTCTGTCATTTGTGTTTGACTAGCTTCACAACCTGACTATAAAGTATTCACACCAACAATTAATGACGCTCGCTGGTCAGGCGCGGGTGATGGACTGGTTGGCGCTTGATAGTGTTTTTCTTGGAGTTGTCGATCGTTGGTGCGGGGGCGGTAGCTGGGTGGTTTACCTTAGTTTTAATGTAAGGTTTCAATAAAAATCTATTTTTAATACATATAATAAACAATAACTTAAATAAGTGCGCCTACAGCAAACTGTTTTAAAAATAGACTGGACATTTATATGAAAAGACTTAAAACACAAGTGTAGTGATATCACACACAATGAGCTGCTAGTGTATTATTTTAAATAATAATATAACTATAAGCCACTACACTTAGACTAGTCTTAAGTTATAAATTTATTGTTTTATTTTTTGTATTTTCGACCTTAATAAATTGTAATGTGTTACTATAAGAGACTGTTTGTTCCTAAATAAATAAATAACATACCCAAGACTAAGTCTATTGCTTGGCGGCGCGACGAGTATGTTCTCTATTCATTGCGCGGCTGAAACCCTCGCCACACAGTGTCTACCTTTCATCACAAGCAATGAACATAAAAAACGCTCACCGCGCCGCTAAATAATAACCTGAATTAACACGTAAGATAATTTTTATCTCGGAAACTCATACAGTTCCCGCAGAATAAGGATGATCAACTCGACTGTCTGTACATTGGTTGGATGCCTTTATTGCCAGAAAAAAAACTTGAAACCACAAACTTGGTAGTGTCTTAATTAGTTCTTTAGGGGTACTTAGCGTGTAAAATTAACCCTGCCATCCACCGTCATCGCGGTTGACGTGTAAAGGCAGCTGGCCACGATAACATCGCAACTTAACACCGGAAAATGGGAATAACCCCTTACATGCTAATCGGGGCGACTCTCACACCGAACTGTTTAGTTGACGCCGTTAACTAATAATTTCAAGGCACAACTCTAATAAAAAAAATAATGGATATAATTTATTACAGCAGTAATTTTCTACTTGATACTCACCAACATTTAAAATTCGACACAATTTTTACCTCTTTAAGGGCCGATTCAATCCCCAAATAAAAGTATCCGTCAATTAAAACTATCGCTTTCCTTCTCTCAAGTCATAGGAACAAAAAGGACAGAGCTTACTTTATCTGACGGATACTTTTATTTGGGGATTGAAAAATCAGCCCTAAATCTTACTAATATTATAACGTGAAAGTTTCAATGGATCGAAGAAAACATGTACGGGTTTAATGTTTGTTACTATTTCACGTTAAAAAGGGTTTAAAGGATTCTAGTGAAATTTGGCACACAGATAAAACTATCACTCTACTAACTGTGTTAAATTATAGGATACTTTTTATCCCGGAAAATTGTATAGTTCTCGCGGGATAGCGATAAACGAATTTTTCGTAGATGGAGTCACAGGCAACAGCTAGTAAATAATAAATACCTATCACAGGATTGACAGGACACCCAATTTAAGACTCTAGACAAACATTTATATTTTTTTTACATTTATCTGTCCACCGGAGACCAAACCCGGGGCTTCAAGCTTCATAGTCAGGTTCTCCAACCACTGGACTATTCATTCTCCAAAGTATTTTGAGTGGCATTTTCACCGACATGGTTTCAAAAATAAGGTTCGCTACGGTGTAACACGCGGTTCTAACATATCTCAGCTGTAAAGGGTTATCTGGATTTGACTTTGTAATGTAATTTTACGATGAGGCGCTAAAACTCGGTTAATTATTAACGGCGTGCGCGCAGTTTTTATTATCCAACCGATTTTATGGGTTTACGATACATTTTAAGGTCATTGTAAGGTCTAGGGTGTCCGACTAAATTTCAATGTTTTCGGTTTTGAATAAATCTGTAAGGAATCATACTGAGTGAAAATTACTTCTTTCCATTAAAAAATATATGAAGTAGCTATCATAAGGTCGCGGGTGAGCAAAGTAATTGTTTTAATTCATTGATACCTCCGCAAAGTAGGTAACCACCGCCAAGTTATACCAAACTGTGACGTCACATTTTGCCAATTCAACTGACTAGATTATTTATTAACAAAAATCAAATTCCATGATTTAATGAATAATTTAATAAATATTAAGTATACCTACTCCGTTATCAAGCGGCTAGTTTGGTGAATACCTAACATTAGTGATGTGCAATACAAACTACCAAGTCTCGACGTTGTAGCTATTATGGGAACCCAAAAACTTATCAGAAAATTTAATTTAAAAAAAGTTTTTTTATTGACCATAGATATGATAGCCACCAATCTGCCCACTTGATAACGGAGTATATTATACATAATACATCTTATGTATTAGTGTCTTCATGACGGTGGATTCGAATTTTGTATGTGTTGGATCAATTACAGTTTTTCAAGGTTCCGTACCCAAAGGGTAAAACGGGACCTGAGGCTATTAATATTTAAGGGGGGCTCCCATACAACAAACGTTTTTATAGATAATGGTGCGGTCCTTCGTGCGCGAGTCCGACTCGCACTTGGCCGGTTTTTAGAATCCAGATTCTCATCGTTAGTGAAAGTGCCGGGGGCCCAATACCTCTCCCCCTCCCTCTCCCCTATTCCCTCTCCTTCTTAAAGGCCGGCAACAGATCAGTGACTCTCTTTGAGTTGTTGATATTTATGGGCGGTGGTGATCATTTTCCATCAGATGACCCGCTTGCTCATTTACCTCTTTTTTTTATAGTATAGGGGGCAAACGAGCAAACGGATCGCCTGATGGTAAACAATTACCGTCGCCCATGGACACCTGCGACACCAGAAGAGTCACAAGTACGTTGCCGGCCTTTTAGGTAGGAGTACGCTCTTTTTTTGAAAGCTTGAAGGTCATATCGGTCCGGGAATACCGCAGCAGGTACTTCATCTTCAACTTCTGTTTCAACTTCAATTTCTGGAAAAACGCACAGTAGAAGATTGCCAACCATCCAGATGGTGAGGATGGAAGTGTTGTCGCGTAGGGCGGTGGCGGAAGGATGCGACCTCCCTCTCATAATAAAAAATAGTATCAATATATTCCATATTCCATATCTAATCTTCTAAAATAAAAAAAATCTCGTGTCACGGTGTTTGTTATCGAACTCCTCCGAGACGGCTTGACCGATTTTTATGAAATTTTTTGTCCGTATTTGGTTGGCCTCAGCATAGGTCGTAGGCTATTTTTTATACCCCTAGGTGATATATATGGCAATACAACGTTTGCCGGGTCAGCTAGTACCTATGTCTAAGTATAGAAGTATAGAGCATCAGCAAGTTTTACTATAAAAACGTATGAAATTTCAAAACATTTTGTATAAGCCTGTAAGTACGTAGTAACTTAACTACTCGTAATATATTTTCCAATTCACCTATTTGTTATCACCCAAATTAATCCGCTGTCACTCTGACAAATAATTATCGTAATCGAATGAAAACACGAGTTCCACTGACATTAGTCGCCATAACTTTTTAATTAATCCCCTGTGAATTAATTAACTAATCTACTTTTATTCCCTCGTATTACACATTTAGGTAAAATCCAAAATTTCAACTTTAACTCTATTCATCAAGGTGGAGTTTGCAACGGTGATAGTAAAGGCGATACGAGCTTGGAAAAAACGGCTTTTAATGTTGCATGAAGTAACGAAACAGTAAAAAATAGGTTAAAAAATAAACGTCACAAATTAATGATAATGATATATCAACTGTAAACATGAAACTACCGTGAGACTCACTCATAGTGAAAATAAACGGATCACTCACGTCTCAAAACGAGTTTAACTCGACATGTTTCGGGCTAATCCGTAGCCCTTCCTCTCGGAGTCGCACGTCACGGCGGCTGCCAAACGTGCACTGCGTGCTAACGCCCTGGTCGCGCGGCTACTCGACGCAACAGACAGCGATACACAACTACCCCCGTTTCCAAATTTTAACCGGGATAGTGGTTGGTCAGTACCCCCGAGTTGGAAAACAGTGTTGAATGTTCGTACTGCGTTAACGGTGAGTGTGAGCGAACCTTTACAAAGTGATGTGGTTAGTGTTGTGTGCTACCCTACATTTGACAATGACAATAAAAGTGATGATGAAAACGGGGGTAGTTGTGTGTCGCTGTCTGTTGCGTCGAGTAGCCGCGCGACCAGGGCGTTAGCACGCAGTGCACGTTTGGCAGCCGCCGTGACGTGCGACTCCGAGAGGAAGGGCTACGGATTAGCGAAACATGTCGAGTTAAACTCGTTTTGAGACGTGAGTGATCCGTTTATTTTCACTATGATATATCAACTGTGTAGATAAGTAAATGTTTGTAAGTTAAAAATAGTATTTTAGTTCCAGTACACAATCTCTAAACACGTGGCAGCGTGGCAAGCCAAGTGCAAAATTCAAATTCAAAAGCATTTATTTGTAAGAATAGGTACAGTAGGTAAAAAGATCTATATTAGATCTATATTACTAATATTAGGTATACTCAATCTAATGAAAGTGAGAGAAATTAAGAGAGAAAAAAAAAGAAATATAAAATAACAGCAGACAAATAAATAAATTACAACCCCTTGTGACTCAAGAATCCTTGACACTATAGAAACATTTTTCCAATAGCCATTTTGTTAATTTACATTTAAACATATTTCCTGACAGAGTTTTTAAATTTTGTGGTAAATGATTAAAAATTACAATGCTCATATTATATATATTTCTCTTATACACATCTTTGCGACAAGGAGGTTTGCATAAAAAGGACATAACATGTGCTCGTGTCTTTCTTGATATAGCTTCTCCGCGTTTTTAGGGTTCCGTAGTCAACTAGGAACCCTTATAGTTTCGCCATGTCTGTCCGTCTGTCTGTCTGTCTGTCCGCGGCTAAGCTCAGAGACTGTTAGTACTAAAAAGCTGTAATTTGGCATGAATATACATATCAGTTACGCCAAAAAAGTGGTAAAATAAAAAAATAAAAAATATTTTTTTTTAGGGTACCTCCCATAGATGTAAAGTGGGGGTGATTTTTTTTTCTCGACTAACCCTATAGTGCGGGGTATCGTTGGATAGGTCTTTTAAAACCATTATGGGGTTGCTAACATGATTTTTCTATTCAGTGATCTGACTGCGAAATATTCAACTTTAAAGTGAAAATTTTCATTAAAATCGACCGTCCCCCCCCCCTCTAAAATCTAAACTGTTGGGTGAAAAAATTTGAAAAAATTCAGAATGGTAGTAAATATATTAAATTTACAAGGAAAATTATAGCGGCTAAGATTGCTTGGGAATTATTTGTAGTTTAAGAGTAAATAGTAGCCTAAGGTATAAAACATATCTAAACTTGGAAGATTCCGTACACATACGAAATCCTTAGAAAAATATTACTTTATTTTTTCGTAAAGGCTACGGAACCCTATCTTGGGCGTGTCCGACACGTTCTTGGCCGGTTTTTATTTATAGTAAAGCAAAAGGAACTGGCGAAGGAACTTTTGACACCTTCAATGACCCACTAGTTCGTTTGTCTGGCCTATCTAACATCAAAAAAAAAAAAAAATAGATTTTGATTTATGAAGGTCCTTCATAAATCAAAATCTATTTTTTTTTTTTTTTTTTGATGTTTGATAGGCCAGACAAACGAACTAGTGGGTCACCTGATGTTAAATGAACACCACTGTCCATAGACACCCGCAGCGCTTTACACGATGCCAGTGCGTTGTCGGCCCTAAAGGAGAGGGAATATGGGAAGGGGGAGAGGGAGGGGGAGAGGGAAGGGGTGATGTATTGGGCCCCCGGCACTCTCACTGACAGTACGAAACGCAAGCAGTATTACTGCTGCTTCACGCCGGTGTTCTGTGAGAGGGTGGTACTGCCCCGGACGAGCCGGCCCATTCGTGATGCAGCGGCTAGCTACAACATGGCTCTACCACTACAATCTCAACTTCAATCATCTATTTAACACAAACACACCAAATTTGGTTTATTTATTGATACTAATAAGATTATTTAGAACCCCAAATTTCGTAAACACAGCTTAAACGGTTCCTGAGATACAAACGTCTAAATTTAATAAGTGTTTTAACTAGTAGACTCCACCACCAACATTCTATAAGCTGTCGAAATGCGATACCTTCAAAGCGTTTTCGTATGTAAATAGCAAGCTGTGACGTCACTTATTTGCCAACTCAATTGACTAACCATTTATTTTCGAAGCAACTAAAAATCGTGGCAATCGTGGAAAAAACCGAGTTGGTCTAGTGGTTTGAGCTATGGTCTCTCAAGGAGACAATATTCTTTCTTTTTGCAATCCTTTCTGTTTATTTTATATTTTGTGTGCAAATGGATCATACACATTTTTTGTTCGCTTCTGTGGACATAGCAAAAAGGGTCTATAGCCAATATTTTTCAGTCAAGTCTACATCTTAACACATGACATTAGTCGCCATTAGTGGCATTAGTTAAGTGGCAGTGGGCGATGGGGCCGAAAGGTTCTCGAGTGGCGTCCGCGGACCGGAAGACGCAGTGTAGGTAGGCCTCCAACAAGATGGAGCGACGACCTGGTGAAGGTAGCGGGAACGCATTGGATGCGGATGGCGCAGGGCCGATCTGTTTGGCGAGCCTTGGGGGAGGCCTATGTTCAGATGAATGATGAAATTAATCTTAAATTTGCTGACTTTGAGTTGCTAATTTTATTTCCTCAGCAGATACAACTATTGTTTCTTACGTTGTGTTGTAGACACTGGCCACCGAGACCGTGTTGCTGTTTCGTATATTTGAATTTGTGTTCTAGAATTCGAATTAAGTAACGAACAGCGGGCAGCAGACGGTCTGGGCAACCATTCTTGGTTAGGCTGTGCCACTGAAATGTTGTTTGTATAATGGAATCTGAATAAAAGCCGAGTCAAAGTCAAAGTCAAAGACAAAATTCTTTATTCAATTTAGGCATCAATTGATGCTCCTATGAACGTCGAAGAATCTAGCACCGGTTCAGAAAAACCCTGTTGAGAGGAATCCGGCAAGAAACTCAACAAGGTATCTTTTTTCAAAACAGATCTACATTTTTATTAAATTACATACATCTAAAGTATTACAATTAAATTTGTTGAAATGCAAGTTTTCATTTGAATAGTTCAAGTTAGGCGATTATCTGAGCTACACTCCACCCATGACCCGTACCTATGTAGGTATGTACAGGTTAAAAAAATGAAAACATGACACGGAGTCCCATTCAACATGGTTTCCAAGATACAGGCAGCGTTTCCTCTTTGAATAGCTAAGCTAATTCATTATCCGAGGTAGCCCAGCTCTTCGGTCCTCTTTGACGTCGACTAACTAGCCGCTTTGTAATTTATTTTTGAAGCCTCAAAACGCTAGAACCTTGAAGGGTCTTGAAATCGAATGGAACAAAAACACTGAAGAAATCCCAAGAAAAAGAAAAAGAAATCCCTTTAAGGATCCCTTTGGATGAGATCCCTGTAAGGGATAAGTTCGCCTTTGTACATCTGATTATCTTGTTAACTGTTAATTTTATGTTTTATGTACAATAAAGAGTTTACATACCTAAATACACTGCCCAAGACCCAAGATCTTCGGGATCATTCATAAAGATCCCTTGCCATGTTTTAGTCTTTGTTCAATACATAATAACATCCTTGACTCAACCTACCTACAAACATTCGTATTCTTTTGCCCTATTGAAATCCAAACCCGGGACCTCTAGCTCCTTAGTCAGGGCCACTAACCACTAGTATATCCAATAGCAATACTTCAGCAATCTTAATCCCACCGCCAAAGCTCATTGAAACGATAAATCATTAAAAAATCACGAACCTTGAAAGCTTCAAAATGTCCTTCAAAACAAAACACAGTCACAATATCATATTCACTTCACTATAAATCCATGAAACGATACACGAGCTATACAAAGTCCGTTCCCGCGTCCTCCCCTAAAGACAAACATTCACAAACTGACAGCTACCCTTACATATTGGGGCGTCACTCTTCACGAGAACCACCCCTTAGCGACGCAGCCAACCGTTTACTGTTTCACCATCCCTTTCTACCCAAAAAACAACCCTAACTACCCTTGTGAAATCTACAAAAACACTCTTTCAACCCTCTGCTATAGGGTGTACCCGAACAGTATAAGCGTACCTTGTTTTTTGCATTCGATCGATGGCTCCTGAGGTAAAGCAATTATCCGCCCTTGCCGGATCCTAAATCGTTGAAACTATTTTCATGTTATATGGCCGGAGTAATATAATTATTTGGCAATTAACTTGTGCTACTTTGCGCTGATTTTGTTTGGTTTAGGCGTTATTTGTCTGAGTGGGTACACATTTTAAGTTGTGTGGATTGCTAGATAGATTTTTCACGATCGTGTATAAGTATTGTTCGTTTCTTACGTTTCGGTTTGTATATCTACGACTTGTCTTTTAATGTTAGGGTGTTATTATACCAATCGATCAATTGTCGATTGATTGGTGTGGTAGGTTTGGCTGATCGACGGATACCTGTCGATAAACGATTGGGATTGTATATTTTTTGTAATGTATAGTAAATCGAAAACAATTTCGAGATAAATGCTTTATAAAACGTTTTCTCTACTTTTTAATTTTTAATTGCATTCATTCTACAGGGTAATTTTTTAATAAGTGCACAAATTTTAACATGTGATACAGTGTCGTTAAAATAACAAATTTCAGTATTTTTCGTTATAATACTTATCACTTATTTTTTTATTTTTCATAGTAACTCGACCAATTTATTGGATGAATTACTATTATGAACAACCCAAATTACAAAATGTAAAAAAAAAATCTTGAACAGATAATCGTGATCTATTAACGATACAGAATCACGTATCAAAATTTGTGCACTGATTAAAAAATTACCCTGTATGTATATCAAATAGCAATGACCTTCATTTGACATTGACATATATATCGTGAAATATAATTTCTACTTTATTCTGCGTGCAATTTAGAATGCAATCCGCTTCCAACCGTAATGATTGGGTATCAAAGGGGGAGGCCTATGTCCAGCAGTGGACGTCCTGCGGCTGAAATGATGATGATGATGATGGTGAATTTAATTTTGAAGTAAATGAAAAAATATTGAAATTAGTTTCTTATAATTAGAGTTTTCTTACTATACAAAAAAACCGTTGGTAATTTTTTTAGACTATCCCAATTGAGCGACAGGCGATCGATACTACTGTTCGACATCGATCAATTGGTGTAGTAGAAACAGTTGATCGACATCAACCAATCTATTCTATCATCGACCGATTGGTGTGGTAACACCTTTAACTTGAAACAAACTATATTAGGTACTAGTAGTTCTGTAGTGTAGGTGTTTTAATGTGTAGGTGTTAAAAAGTCGATTTTCGAGTAAATTACGAATAGATACATAAGACAACAATAAGATAAATACTAGTGATGTTACGGATAGTTATTTGGTCGGGTTAGATAGTTACTTGCATGTAGCCTTGGCATTCAAAACGTCTCAGTAGTACACTGACCAAAGTGACCAAGTATGCAAAATGACTTACATCTAATGCCATGATTACAAAATTGTCTTAGTTTCAAGAAGACTTTCTTAGCAAAACGTCTAGGACGTGAAATGCACAAGTAGGCAGAATGACTCAATATTGTATAAGGTCTTGATTGTATTATATTGGTAATGAAGGTTATCCAGACCATTTACATATTGAAACATTATGACATTAAGTCGTTTTACAGCCAAGTCATTCAGTCTACCATGTCTTATAGCAATGAAGGCGTTTTACAGACTAAGACATTTTGCAACGCGGACAAATATACAACTAAGGTGCTCTGCTCGCCAAGGCTAAAATGTAAGTAAGGCCTTCAGGACCCAACCCATTTGGTCAGATACCAGATACCGGGTATCCGGCAAGCCATGGGGCCGGATATTCGAAGTGTTGTTACGTCACTTGCGTTGTCTGTAGCGCCGCAAATACCTGCTAAAGTTAAATAAAAAATCATCATCATCATCATTTCAGCAGAAAGATGTCCACTGCTGAACATAGGCCTCCCCCAAGGCTCGCCAAACAGATCGGCCCTGCGCCGTCCGCATCCAATGCGTTCCCGCTACCTTCACCACGTCGTCGCTCCATCTTGTTGGAGGCCTGCCTACACTGCGTCTTGCGGTCCGCGGACGCCACAAATAAAAAATATAATATTTTAATTCTTTTGAAAAATTCCGATGTCTATAAGTAGCTCACAGCCATTTGTTTTTAGGGTTCGGTATCCAAATAGGACCCTATTACTGAGTCTCCGCCGCTGTCTGTCTGTCCGTCTGTCATAGAAGCAAGCTAATTGCAAAAATGGACAGTGAACGTGCCTTTACAGGGTGATGTTGTGTTGTGTGCTACCCTACATTTAACAATGACAATAAAAATGATGATGAAAACGTGGGTGGTTGTGTGCCGGTATCAGTTTCGTCGAGCAGCCGCGCGAGCAGTGCGGTGGCGCGCAGTGCGCGTTTGGCAGCAGCCGCCGTGGCGTGTGCTCCACGAGGAAGGGCGAAACATATCGAGCTAAGTTTTTCACTCAGTTCAAAGTGGAACAATAGTAAGTATTAAAATTTTATCTTTATTGCAATTTTTGCAAAAATCGACTTCGACGAATCGATGCGGATTAGACTTTCTGTGGAATAGTAAACTTGTTTGTCTCTACTCACAGCTCGCCGCAGCCCACCCTAACACTACAAGTTAATTAAATTCCACCCGAAGACGCGTAAAAATCTAGACTCCCACTACTAATGGGACTCCACACTGCTGTGAACAAATAAATAACGAGAAACGAGCGAGAAAACGTACTTAATTGTTTGACACAAAAAGTAAATATACTTACAAATGCTTGTAAAAAGGACTCTAACGCGTTTGCATTGAGTACCTAATGCCTCAATTATAATTATTATAAGCAAATACGTACTTACGACGTACACTTCAACTTTCTTGGACAGTGCCTTCTATTTTTGTAGTAAAAATATTTCTACAGGAATTGAATCATTACCAGGATGTTATGTAGGTAATTGTTTTTTTAATAGAGCTGTGTTCTGGAAATACCTACTTGCAATTATATATAATGTAAGATGGAAATGATATACTTAACTGTTGCAATATGTTTGCTGTGTGACTTATTTTTCAAAGGTGTTTTTCAATAAAAAGACTTCAAGATCGCTTACTTTTTCTAATGCTAAAATGAACGAACCTACTTAGGTACATGGACACCAACAATATTATGAACAGAAAAGATAAGATATGAAAATAAACGGATCACTCACGTCTTAAAACGAGTTTAACTGGACATGTTTCGGGCTAATCCGTAGCCCTTCCTCGTTTCGTAGTCTTGACTCGTTTTAAGACGTGAGTGATCCGTTTATTTTCACTATGAGTGAGTCTCACGGTAGTTTCATGTTTAAAGATAAGATATGATATGATGAAATATACGATTTTGTCCCATATTAAAAATTATTTTCAATAGCACGCCTTGTTAGGGTAGAACATAAGAACATCCTGTACTACTAAAACCTATTGTATTTACTGAATATGTTCTAGCAATAAACGTATTTGTATTTTAAATAAAGTTCCGTCTTAGTTGACGTTCGCACGAGAATCTGGAGGGCCCTCCACAATCCGGGGCAATTATAGGGGTAATAAGCGTGCCCCCGCGGCGACTACACTAATTTGCCGATTCTAGGGGAAGCCACGGATGTCCTAGGCCCAGGGGCAGGAAGGGATGTTGCTGGCGGGTTGGAAAAGGTTTTATTTTTACTAGGGTAAATTATAAGTTATTTTGTGAAGACAAACAATTTGTAGGACGTTTGGTAAGGACGGACTATTTATTAATAGTGATTTCTTAAAGTGTGTAGCAAGATGAACGGTATCTTATAATACTTATTTGTGCTTCGGTTTTTTAGCAACAGAAATGATTGAAAAATATATTTTCGTAAAACAAGTTACAATAAAATTATGATGTGGACGCCATTCGAGAAACTTTTGGCCCCATCGGCAATCAGTTCTACGAGCGATGTGCCCTACTCACTGCCACTTGAGTCTGGCGATTCTTCGTGCTATGTCGTTGACTAGTTCTTGGGCGGATTTCATCATTTTCTATCGTGATCTAGCAGAGAAACTCCGAGCAAAACCCTCTCCGATACGGTAGCAAGGGAGCTCCCTTTTTGGCTCATTTTTGAACCCGGATAACTACTAAAAACATCTCTCATCTTCTACTACTAAGTATCTACAATAATCCTGTGGAAACTCTGCCCGTTTATTGGTAAGGTTCTCTCCAAAAGCAAATAAGTATCTGTACTTGCTAACTCCAACGGTCTGCATGTATTTGTAAATTCTTTTTGAACTTCCTAAACCGTTAGGCAGTTTCAGTTAGTTCAAATTTAAAATTCAAAGTTCAGTTTTCGTTTTCACTAAATTATTTTATTCTTATGTACATTACATTTAGCTTCATCTTTCTCTTCCTGTAAATTCCGTACGATTGCTCTGCCACACAGCCAACTTTTAAATTCGGACCTATGGTCAGGGACCGTTATGGACGTTGGGCCGGTGGACAGAGCAGTTGTATGGGCCCCTGCTGACACTAAACAAATTCCAGGGCACCATAGTCGGGACTTAACCGCGAGAGCACCCCTGCAGTCTCCACCTCTCAACACAGCACCACGAACTCTCTCTGGACCCTGAAACACCGTGGCCCCAGCCTCTGCGAACGCTACCTTTCCTGAGAGCCATTTGCAACGCCCGCAGTTCGCCCTACGGTCCTCAGAAACCAGGATAGTGCCTGTCCAAGAAAAGCGTATTCCCTCCCACTCAAGTGCTCTTGAACCCCTTTTAGACCCGCCTCTTGCTTGATCACAGTTTTGGTGCAAAAAATAAACGTCTAGACTTTGTCTAATAGTTTAACTTCTCAAGACCTACCTATACTGTGACACGTTTTCCCTATAAATCCTTGAGTGAGGTTTCGATAGGCCTACAATTTTCTTATCTGTTCTTTCTTGCATTTTTATGAAAAACTAAATAATAAGTGAGATGCAAAATGCAATAGATACATTATTCTAGCCACTCCCTGACTTCGTTACTGAACTGACTAATGGGCATTTCTATTTTTCGTTGTACCAAAAAATAAGAAATTGTTAACAGGGAGTTAAAATTAGTCCGCTTCGTTACGCACTTTTCAAGCTACAATAAAAAAAACGTAATTAATCGGGCAAATTTAACAATGTTTTTAAAAGAAGTGAAGAATTGTCCGATTTCTTACATTTTTTTTTATTGTAAAGGCTTGAAAAAGTGCGTAATGAAGCGGACTAATTTTAACTCCCTGTTAACAATTTTTTAATTTTGGTACAACGAAAAATAGAAATACCCTAATAAAATGTTGGATGTGCGTAGTAACGCCATCTATCGGTGAACGGCTACGTTTTGCGTTTAGCGACATCTATGTTTGAGTAGCATAACTCGATTTCTTTGTGTTCATGAATAAAATGTTGACGTTGTTGTCACTAGATGTCACTGGTATCTTTTTGTTTTTATTTTAAACTAGCTTTTGCCCGCGACTCCTGCGAAGAATTCGTTTATCGCTCGCTATCCCGCAGCTGTGCAATTTTCCGGGATAAAAGTATACAGGTTGTAAGCTAAACTATGTGGTGCCTAATTTCATAAGCATCTGTCAACCGACCTGTCTGTCTGTCTGCAAACCGTTTTAGCGTGAATGAGTAACAAACATTCACACATATAACTTTCACGTTTATATTAGTGGGATACTACTAAATTATTTCAACGGCATGAAAATATTGATTTTAATTCAAAATAAGATGATAAATAAACAACGTACAACGATACCTACAGTTTTGTGTGGCATCTTTATTCTTTCGTAACTTCTAATAGTCTAAGAACAACTTAAGCCCTCGTATGCGGGAAGTGAAAAAAATCGTGCTAGGATGATATAGACTGGATTGGCAGTCACCATAGTACGGATCGGCCGAGGTTTTTGTAGTTCGATTATTAAATCTAGATGGCGCTGAAATATAGCCAGAGGCTTTGAAGGCAAAACAATAAGACTACAGATGTTTCATATTACTACAAATGTATTATTTTTCAAAAATATTGCAGAATAATACATTTGCAGTGGTATGAAATATCTGTAGTCTTATTGTTTTGCCTTCAAAGCCTCTGGCTATATTTCAGCGCCATCTAGATTTAATAATCGGGCTACAAAAACCGCGGCCGATCCGTACTATGGCGACTGCCAAGCCAGTCTATAATATATCATCCTTGATTATAGTCTCAACTGTTTTTAGTTAATATACACTTTAAAAATAAATAATTAAATTAAAATAAAACAAATAGGTATTTAAGGGGGGCTCCCATGCAACAAACGTGATTTTTATTGCCGTTTTTATAGATAATGGTAGTCCGACTCGCACTTGGCCGTTTTTATTTTTTCTCGGTAGTTTGGTAAAGAAGAACTTATAAAGGCAGGTAACGCGTAGAAATTACGTCAGAAAAACACAATAAAATGATTTTTAAAATTTAATTTTCCAAAGACAATCGTGTAACATTTTTAGACCTAACAAACATCATTCTGTACCGAACATTGCTGATTCCCGTTTCAGAAGAGCAAAAAGTGTCATGGTCATGACTAAAACGAATCCATCATAACTTGCTTGATCAGAGACATGATTTTAACTTAAAATGTCACTTGTAACTTTGCATTATTTTTAAAGTTTTGCCACAAACCCCGTTAGCCAAATTTATGTTTGATGTATGTCCAGCAACAAATCTCACTTCTAGATCAACAGAGCGTCAACTAATAACATACGATTTTAATTTAAACCTTCTACCAATTAACTAAAGTCTAAATTAAAATGGTACATTATCCCTTAACAAGGTAGAGGCGATTTAGCGACCACATGCATCGACTTGGAAATTCAACTTTATTGTTTCAGTAATAAGTCAATTATCCATTGTAATTATTGAAAATACTGCTAGCTTTAAAATTATCCTTTGTCAGGTATGTATTCGATAGCTGCTTTTGATTGTGGTAGTATGCTCCGATAAGTGGGGCCTTATTAAGGTTTTGTTTGAGTAGATGCTCTATTGACCTATACTCCATTTAATTTAGAACTATAAACCACAACAACATTATATTGCGGCTCGTGAACTGTAATCTCTTTACAATTTGTACTAGAGTAACAATTGACGACACGCAAATAATGTGGCATTAAAACAATTTTATTTTGCGGCTCCCAGACTGTTGTACTGTACTATTTGCTAGGTAAGAAATAGTTGACGAGCCGCAATATAATGATGTTGTGGTTTTCAATTGGGGATGTCTAAAAAAAAATACCCATGGTTTTTATATTTTTATAAGAAGCTAATTTCAATATTTTGTCATTTAGTTCTCTACTTTTTTCAAAATTAATTATTGAAACTATTTTAGTTGATGACGTCAGATTATAATTGAGGGCTCACACAATGCCAAATTTCTAAATCTATCTAAATGCGTACGATAAGGCAACCCCTTTAATTATTTTTTGCGTAGTGGTACACTATACACTGTGTCACTTTACTGGTACTGTCAAAGTGCTAGATGTCAGACAGCGGGTCCAAATCAAACTCCGTAGTATAATCCACGCGTAAATTGTGAAGAATTCTAACCACACAGAATAAAGTACGACTTGAACCGTTCACGCAATTTACACCAATGTCAAATGAAGGTCATTGCTTATTTGTTATATTATAAATTAATTACATAATATTAAAATTAAATAACTACAGAAAACGAGTTAAAAAGCATTTATCTCGAAATGGTTTTCGATTTACTATACATTGCAAAAAAATAGACATCCCCAATTCTAAATTAAATGAAGTATAGGAGTGAGAAATGTCAGTGTCAGGTAAAAACAGATGTGATGTCAAGTATTGTCGAGTAGGCAAGAGCAGGGCCAGATTTAGAGGGAGGCATTTGAGGCTACAGCTCTGGGCCTGGTTTTGTTTCACCTAGTATTAAAATAAAAGTTATTGTAAAAATATTTGTGTCTTGTGTTGTTGTAAATACAGTAAAACGAATTACACGAAAAAAACCCAACACGATCTTATATGGGTCGATCAACTATTCTTTGTCACTCGTTGCTATAGTGACGGTCTCCTGAGTAACTCAAACCGTAAGTTTATCTGATTAAAATTTGCCAAACATGCATTTTTGTGTTAGTTTTAAACCCCTTCTACAATTGGTCATCTAATAAGCATGTTAGTTAATGTGACGCAACATTCCTTCTAATCAAACTGTGCTACTTTTGTCCCCTCGCTGATGGGACAGAATAACAACAAGAAATAGTTGATCCACCCATATACCAAAGTAACACTGGTTATAATGACCAACCGTGTTTAACAACCAAATATTGCTGTCCCTTGAATGTCGTTATAAACGGTTTTGACATGTATTTTCTTTCTTTCAAACCTCTAAATCTAGCCAAAGGGCAAAAGGGTGTGCATTTAATTCAACCAATTGTACAATTTGCAGTTGCACTGATTCTTTTGGGATAAAAAAAAACTAGTTTTAGATTAAAACCATGTCTTCTTCGAAACAAATTAATGATGGCTTCTTCTTGAAATTATCGTGTATGTATATAGGAACAATGTTTTGTAGGTTTGGCACTTATATTCTTATGGAAGCAAAATTCAATTCCATTTATGGAACATTTAGTAATAATGTAAATCTCAAATTTGCTTCTACAGACTAAATCTCGCACTCCAGAGCGGTCAGTTACTAATTAATCGCATTTCACTAAAAGTTCTATGCACAGGATGTAGAAATTTATGAATTTTACGATCTATTACTTTCACGTGGCCTCTCGGAGTACGAAATTGAAGTACAATTTCATGTTGATTATCATTTAAATAATTTCACCCTTTTAGGATATAAGTCCTTCACATCATTTACGATATACATTATATCGATTTAATAAACCTGTATCAATATCGAATTATTCTTTGTTTTTATCAAAAATAAAGTTTATCTATCATGAAACACAACGTTACAAATGTTAATACAAACATTACCTACATTGCGCTTAGTTAGGTAAAACAAATACCTAAGAACTTGGTATGACAAGGTAACTTATAATAATGACTGGACAGGCTTTACAAAAATCTGACAGCATTTTAAAAATATCAGCTTCCAACTTCTACTTACACTGTTGTCTTATATATCCGAGCATGGCGTGAAGAACTTGATAAGTCGAAATATACGTTTAAAGAAATTAGAATTTAGGACATTATGTTCTAGATTCAAATTTCTTTAACCGTATATTTCGACTTATCAAGTTCTTCACGCCATGCACGGATATAGCCCATACTTATTAATTACTTTTTGTCTGGAATCCAATTAATTAATATTAATTAAACTTATCCTCTTCACCGCCCCAGTCAGCTAGTCGTGACATTCAATGGGATGCCTCACACGTCACGGTCATCTATAGTTCTATACATGACCAACATTCAATTCTAAATTAATCCTTCTGCAATGGAATTAAAATCATGTTGATTTGTCGCTGGTTTTTCTGCGTGCAGACCACGTCACTTCGTTTGTTTTGTGACGGTGAAGAGGTTAATTATGCGGCCGTAGTTCCCACGCGGGTCCATTGCGGATTGGGAACTTCGCACACACCATTGAATTTCTCCGTAGGCGTGTGCAAGTCTCTTTACCATGTTTTCAAACTGGGTGATCCCATGGGTCAATCAACTTTTTTTTGTCACTCGTTGCTATAGTGACGGTCTCCTGGGTGACTCTTTAAACCGTAAGTTTATCTGATTAAAATTTGCCAAACATGCATTTTTGTGGTAGTTATAAAGCCCTTCTACAATTGGTCACCTAATAATCATGTTAGTTAATGTGACGCAACATTTCTTCTAATTAAACTGTACTACTTTTGTCCCCTCGCTGACGGGACAGAATAACAACAAGAAATAGTTGATCCACCCAAATAATGACACCAAGGATATAACCCATCATCATTTAACCCTTTTCCAGGCATAGCGCATAAAGGTACCACATAAATGCACACAAAGTTTCGACCTTCCTCCCTTTACAATATGGTAGAAAATCTATTGAATTTTTTCAAATATGCTTTGCTTTTAAATTAATCCAGCATTTGTAAAAAATATAAAACAATGAGTCACTTTGTGGTACTGTATCTAATTTGTTGGGGCCTGGAAAAGGGTTAAGACATCGAACTTTTTTCACACAAATTTATACCAAGACAAATATTAATTGAACAAGTTTTACAGACAAAACTAGACAAGCTAAAGGATCAAATTGCTGACAGATTTTAATAAAACTAAAAAAAGAACTTAATCTAGATATTTCTGAGTAAACTATATGTACAGAATTGTCAGACATAATTAACTTAATACCTATGAGTTAACACAATTGTGGGGTACTTCTGTTGATCTTATAATTAAATTGGAAAATAGAGAAAAAAACTGTTGATTCCTTGTTCTATATACTAAGCAGAGTGGAGAGCGAGCCTCATTCGACTTAGATGTACCTTTACACAATTCGTATGAAACCATAACATTTATATAATTATTTTTTGTGCTACCTAAAATGGTCAGTAATAGACATTATATCTAAATTAAGAGCTACCACTGTACTAATGTCAAACACGTTGCCGAGGCAATAAAGAAATTAATTATTAAATTACTCGAAAATAATTAACGACTAATAAGTGGTAAATTGATAGCTATAGTATTAATCTTCCCAGGTGAATTTTTCGCTTCGAGCCCTTATCTTTCAAACCAAACGGTATCGTCATAGTTTTAAGGTTCAAATTTAATGTAATGGCTCGAAGCGAAAAATTCACCTGGGCAGATCTATGCTATACCAAGCTCCAGCGCTTCTTCATTCTTTTACGAATCTATACGCGTAAACGATATCGATAAGTGACGCACCGCACACGTCCCTATCGCATCGATGACTTATGGCAGCATAGGCAGCTAGTGTTTCACATTAATATAGGCGACTAGTGTTCGTCACAAGTTGCGGACGAGATATCGATACAAACTGAATTTAATCCGATCCACAAGCTGTCGGATAAGCCTGCCGAATACTAGGCCATCAATGGATGCCACTCATTTCAACCATCAGTGCCCTGATGTGCGAAAAATGGCAAACCAGTGTGGAAGCTCTAAAAACCAATAAGGGCCTACGCTAGCTGACGCGGATTACCCGGAACGGACGCCCGTCGTGCGCGCGTCTAATAAGAAATTGTATGAACAGCGCTAAGTGGCGCGGGCGCGTGCGACGGATTTTCGGTACATTTTAGACCCGCGAGCGGGCGCACGCGGCGGGCGTCCGCGTCAGCTAGCGTAGGCCCTAAAGAAAGCTTTTTTTTTTTAATTTTCTTTAAAACATTTTTTTATCTTTTTCGGGAATTAGACAATTTATATTTATTTACATAGCAACTATTTGCTGCCAAATTTAAACAGAGGTAGCGTTCAGGATCAAGGCGGTATATACAAAACATAACTAAACTAAAACTACTATGTACATGAGTTGAGAATTAGAACTATATTATTAAAAAGAAAGTAGGTACGGCGTGAGCAAACATTGTCACTAACACGATACTAATTGTCTTTTTTGATTGCACTAATGGAACACATCTGTGACAGTTGCACGCACCCTGTTCAAGCATTTTTTTTAATTGGCTTCTAGGATTTTAGCCATTTTTGACGCCTGGCTGCCAGGCTTTTAAGCCAAGTTTTTTATTTATTGCCAAGATCTATTAGTGTCCAGTGTTACTTAAAGCAAAACTGTTCGTAGATTTTGATCTTGAATTAAATAGTGACATTGACATGTGATCAAACTTAGTGCTTAGAAAATGAAACTTAACGATAGTTGTACTGTTTCTAAGATATTGCAAAAGAATAGGCTAGACGACTAAAAAAAACTGTTTAGTCCGTCAGTTAGATTATTAAAAAATATTGTACAAGCATTTTTTCTTTTGTTTGACAAACAAAAAATGACGAGGTTACAGTGCTTAGAAGTTTCGAGTGACGTCACTATATGGTACAATTTTTACCTAAGAGTGACGTCACAAGCCCCCACTCCGGAAGTTTGATGATCTATGCCTTGGTCGATTTTTAATAATTTGATAAACCAAAAAATACGTGTCCCAATTTTTCCATAATCCAACTGACGGACTAAATAGAATGACATATTTATAACCCAGTCGTCATCCTATTATACATCTAAGTACTTATAACGCATTCACTGTCCACAATGCATGTGGGCATCTTAGTTTTCGCCTAGTATTGTTGTCAGAAGAGGCATGTGCCCTGTAATGGTCAATTTATACACTGGGATCATGACCACTACCATGCGACACCAGAATGTCTCCAATTTAACAGTCGGCAGCGATTGCCAACTCATTATAACCAGGATAAAAAGGATCCAAACAATCGACTCGACCAAGTAAGTGCTTCACCATTTTTAAAGACATTTCTTACATCAACATAAAAACAACAAAACTTACTGTCCCATTGACTTGTAAGTCATTGCCTTTGATGTTTTACGCCATAAAACTGACATTGAATAAGGTAAAGGAATATCTTGGTCGACTACACCGTATCACTTTTAAACGGTATCTAGGTTTGGATTTGATTTGCAAACCTTTGACACTCTGACACTTCTATTGACGCTAACAAAATTGTCTACGCGACACTGACGGTCATTACGCTAGCATGGCTCATCGCATCGCTTAAACGGTATATAGATTTTGCAAACCTGTCCTTCAGCATTCTGAGAAACACTTGCATTGTACTTGAGGCTAGCATCGTTGTCCACATAACGGCACTGACGGTCGGTACGCTAGCAGAGTGCGGCCTGCGTCACTTGTCTTCCTCCTTCTTGCGCTGGCTGAGTTTCTGCTTAACGTCTAGAAGCATCTGCTCGAAAGACATGTCGTTACGCCTCGGAGGGGCGGCCGGGGCGCCGTGGAACGCGCTCTCGGTGTACTCAGCTTCGATTCCGTCTGCGAAAAAAGGGTTTAATAAGTTGGTGTGTGACTTCCCCGTGAAGTGTCATCTTCCCGTTCGTAATTATCGAAAATTAAGGGATTTTTTTATCAAACTCAATAGCGCTCTTGATTCTGAGTAAGTAACCTAAAATTTCCTCATTTAAAAAAAGTGAGGAACTGTACACTTTTTATGCTACGGCTACACACATCGCGATAACGCGAATATTCGCATTATCGCGATGTATGTAGCCGAATATTCGCGAATACTTCGGCACTTCGCCCGAAGCAGACCCTTCGCCCCGCTGTCGGTAAATTTGCGCACATCAAAGGCTGCTAAACTAAACTCTGCGGCATTGCTCTCTATAGCAGTGTGGCCATGCACAATTGTACATCCGCCGTAGGCCGAAGACGAAGTTTTATCGCGATAATATTCTATCGCACGCGATATGTGTAGCCGTAGCATTATTGAAAATACCCTTGTGGACAATGTGTGCTGTAATAGGATTAATCAACTTTGTGTTGTTAACTCTGTCCCCGGTCACCCAAGTGACACTTCATACTGTTATAGAAAATTGCTTAGGTTCTCCAAGGGACGAAATTTGTGTATGTAACCATAGCAACGGGTGGCTCTAAAAAGTAGATTCACCCAATGACATTGGCCCCATTATATTATTGTGTTTTTTCGCGACACCGACGACACAGCTGTATAGTATAAATCTTCCCAGGTGAATTCTTCGCTTCGAGCCCTTATCTTTCAAAACAAACGGTATCGTCATAGTATTAAGGTTCAAATTTAATGTAATGGCTCGAAGCGAAAAATTCACCTGGGAAGATTATACTTTACATGTCCCGCCTGCATCACTCCACGAAGGTCGCGGACATCGTGGAATATGTGCGTGTGAAGACCAAGCGCACTCTGAGGGTCGAGCGGTTGGAGTCCCGCCATGACGTGAATTTTAATTCATTTGTGGCGAGGGTTCCAACTGATCAACTGTCGACCTTCACAAGAGAAGAGTTTTGGCGGAAAGGTGTCGCTTACCGGCCGGCGGTTTCGTGGCCGGTTAACTGACACCACAAAAGTGCCCACGTCACAGACTTCACGTGCTAGTAATTAAGTTGTTAATAGGGATGTTTCCTAGGTAAAAAAATAATAATTCTTATTAGTCCGTATTTTACATTATCAAAAAATATTAGACACGTAATTTTTCTTTTGACAATTAAACAAAAAATGACGAAGATATGGCGCGTTGAAGTTCCGCGTGACGAGGCGTGACGTCACTTGTTCCTAAAACGCTCATACAAAGTGTAGGAACAAGTGACGTCACGCGAAACTTCAACGCGCCATATTTTCGTAATTTTTTGTTTAATTGACAAAATAAAAAATACGTGTCCAATATTTTTTGATAATCTAAAAGACTGACTAGTTAGGAAAGTAGCCAATTAAGAGGGTACCGCGTTTTTCGCGCTAATCGATTTTGGGTGGGCGATTTCGGGTGTGGGGGAGGCACAATGGCTCAAGATAGGTTGGTTGTACTGCGCGTGTTTTTGGGTATTTTCATCATATTACTAAAACAAATACATATTTTAAAAATGTAGCCAGACTACGCCCTATAAAACATCTTGTTTTATTAACATTCAAAAAGTCATGACCTTCCGTGCATTATTAGCGTCGTACTACGAGTCTAGTTTATATTTTAGAGACGACTTTGGATTTTTTTTCTATCGAGCGAACTACAAGTAATCGTGTTTCGAAGAAGACTAGTTGCTAGAGTGAATCCTCAAATATCTTACATATGAATTTAAGTATTATATAAATATGTATGTTAGTCTTTAAGGTATTGTTATAAGGGTCTATGCAGCCGGAAATAAAATTATTCTATTCTATTCTATATGCTTACCGAGATCAGCGTAGCTCTGCCGGCAGAAGGCGCGGCGGCCCCCGAAGCCGACGTCGTACTGCGGGAACTGCGCAGACGCCTCCACCGCGCTCCAAGCGTCGCGCCCGCACTCGAACGTCACGAAGCCGTAACGGGTGCTGGACAAAATGAGGATTGATTAAGGACGACTTTGGTCACTTTTAACTTTTTGGGCGCCAATGACGGATATGGGCCAATCAACTTTTAAACCGACGTTTTTGGCGTCTCCTGCGTTACCAAAATTGTCTCTGGCGTTACCAAAAAATCGTACTTCCAACAAGATATTTCACGGTTTAATAGGTTAAACTTACGTAGGATGGCATGTATTCATGCTATTCATCTATTAAATTACAGAAAAAACATGTTTACTTACAAAAATCTGCAATTGTTTGAAAAATGTCGCGGACAGATTATAGTCGGTTTAAAAGTTGATTGGCCCATATACGAGGTGGGCTGGTACTTTTCGTTGACCAGTAATTTTTTTGTACTGTGCTCTTCAAATATTTTTTTTACAAAAACGGTAAAGTGCTCGGTTTAAATCATTTAAGATTTAAATAGGCACATAATTAAGCTTACATTTAAAATTATCACTACGTATAAAAAGTAATCATTATTATCTATAAAGTAGGTAACGCTGTGGACATGCATGTCCCCGCCATTTGTATGGAAATTGATATATTTTCCGCTGAGTTACCAATTTCTTCCACAAAATTTCTTTGAATTTAAAGTTTTATTGCTTTAAAACATTAAATTTAGGTGTTTCAGTTTGTATATAAGTTATTTACACTTGAAAAAAAATCACCAGGTATGCCTTATATTTCACAAAAGATTAATGGGTACTTAAAAGTAGAATGGCCCGAGTCACGGCGAGCAGAGCGATATCCTACAAGCATTTCTGTAGGGTTCAACTCCGCGTTTGACATTGCGATGTCACGGCTCATGAGTGAGAGCTGATGTATTTGACAAAAGGTTGAAAAGGTCATTAGTGCTAGAGCCATGTTGTGGCTAGCCGCTGCATCACGAACGGGCTGGCTCGTCCGGGGCAATACCACCCTCACACAGAACAGCAGCAGTAATCCTGCTAAGTTTCGTACGGTCAGTGAGAGCACCGGGGGCTCAATACGTCTCCCCCTCCCTCTCCCCTATTGGGTATGTATTACAATACCGAAGTACGAAAGACCGAATGTATTAAAACATCGAATGGGTCAAAAGACCGACACGATTTTTTTCTGAAACCGTTCACTTTTTAAGATTGTTATAAAACAAACCTAACCATTAGGGTTCTGTATGATGCCGTTTTAATAAATTCAGAAAAGTTTACGGTTTCAGAAAAAAATCGTGTCGGTCTTTTGACCCATTCGATGTTTTAATACATTCGGTCTTTCGTACATCGGTATTGTAATACATACCCCCCCTATTCCCTCTCCTTTTTAAAGACCGGCAACAGATCAGTGACTCTTTGAGTTGTTGATATTTATGGGCGGTGGTGAACATTTTCCATCAGATGACCTGCTTTGCTAGTTTGCCTCCCAATCATAATAAAAAAAAAGTTAACAACCCTCTTATACAGTGTCCTAAAACTCGATAACCTGGTATCGGGCGAGAGACCGAATTACAATAGTTCTGGAAAAAATCAATACTAATATTACAAATACGAAAGCTTTGTCTGTCTGTTACAGTTCGACTCAACTTATAATTCCTCTCATAATCATAATAGTCATAATCATTTATTTGCATAAAAACATGGTATTAGATTGGTGATATAAAAGTAGTACAGTTGTACCTGCGCAGAAGGCATATTTTTTAGCGCGGGAAACTTCGTTCTACCAACGGCAAAGCAGAATCCTACGCGCGCTAAAATCTTGCGCTGTCATTGGTTGATCGATTACCTACTCGAAGTACTCGACCAAATCGCGGCAGGCCGTCCGCCATATTTTCGACTCGTATAAGTGGGACAGAACTATGAATCATAACGCAATTCCCGACCATTTATTATTACAAATAAAGTTCAATATAGATTATTTACATGTTCGGCTACTATCGGAAACGGTTTTTTTTTTATGTTAGAAAGGCCAGACAAACGAACTAGTGGGTCACCTGATGTTAAATGATCACCACTGTCCATAGACACCAACCAGCAGCGCTTTACTCGATGCCAGTGCGTTGTCGGCCCTTAAGGAGAGGGAATAGGGGAAGGGGGGGAGGGAAGGGGTGAGGTATTGGGCCCCCGGCACTCTCACTGACCGTACGAAACGCAAGCAGGATTACTGCTGCTTCACGCCGGTGTTCTGTGAGAGGGTGGTACTACCCCGGACGAGCCGGCCCATTCGTGATGCAGCGGCTAGCTACAACATGGCTCTACCACTACTAAAACACACTATTCTGCGCGAGCGAAAACTACCGATCGGAATTATAAGTTTGAGTCAATCTGTACCTCTTCACGCTTGATCTGTTGAAACGATTTAGACAAAATTTGATAGAGATAGTTTGTGTTCCGGGAAAGGACATAGGATAGTATTTATCCCGGAAAATTACATAGTTCCCGCGGAGTAGCGATAAGCCAAACATAATCGGTGAAAATTCAAAGTGTCTAGATAATATTATTACGATTCAAAAGAAAGAGCCCTGCGATTGACTGACGAACGGACTGAGTCTCAATAATAGGGCCCCGTTGGCACCATTTGGGTACGGAGCCCTAAAAAGCCGAACAAACCACTTACCCGTCCTCTTTATTATGCAGCCGCACTTCTATAATGTGCCCAAACTTCGAGAACGAAGCTCGCAAGGACGCCTTAGTGCTGTCCTTTTCTAGCTTGCCGACGAACACTATCCGTCTCTCTTCAACCGGCTTGTTGCTGTCTCTGAAATAAATACAAAATTGTCAACTGCCAACTCTTGTCGAAGCAGTTTTTTTAAGACGAGATACCAAAGGCTAACATATTCCATCCAACGTTAGTTTGCCCATACAATTGGGATGTCCCAATTTTTGGCAACGTATAATAAATCGAAAACCGTTTGGAGAAATAGGCTTTGTGAAGCGTTTTCAGAAATCAGATTCCAAAAATATGATAATCTGAATTAAATAAAGAAAATTTAAGTAATGACCTTCATTTGACCCCTGCAGTGAATCGTCACAAAGGCAGATATAAAGCAGGTCTTCACTCTAAAGCAAATTGACAGTTTGAAATGTTGCTGTCCTGCTTATAATAGCAAAGAGTGACAAAGACAGAACTTTAATCACATGATGCACACCTGGCTTTAAACAGTTGTCATTTATCATAAAGTCCGAAATGTATACAATACTCGCAATGTATTTTTACAAATTTAATTATTAAATTACTACGTTGCAAATAAAAATAAAAGAATTTAAATATCAGATTTTAATAAAAAATATCTATTTACTATCACACCATTAAACAAACAGGAATAATCGAAGCTAAAAGAAGAGAAATAAATAAAACTATTTTGTCATGGTTCATTTAGGACCCTAAGCCGTGCTTGTAATATTGACAGTGACAAGACAAATCAGGGGCACTACTACAAAATTCGAAGTTCGTATCGTATCATCCCTCTCACTCTCGTGTCAAATCATATTAGCGTGAGCGGGACGGCATGAAACGAAGTTCGAATTATGCACTTCGTAGTAGGGTCTCAGTAGTGCCGTGGTAGTGCCACTGATTATGTTATGTACGTCTTGAATTTTTCTAGGCTATGGAACGTGGCTCTCTCACTGTGACGTCATTCAACGTATTTCTAAAAAAAAACATCAAAAATTAAATACTCAACCAAATTCAAAATCGATGAAAATGGTGTCTTAAAATATTCTATTCTTCCAAAAAAAAATATAAAAACTATAGGTTATTTTTTTTGGTGCATCCCAATTCTCTAACAAAATCGCATGCAGCATAGCGCCCATAAGTATAAACTGAATCATAAAAAAAAATTAGAAGACTGAATAAAAAGATCCCAATTTGCTGGATAATAAAAACTATTTAACAAAAAAATTAAAGGCTCGTGCTGAGGCACCGACTTCAAACCGGTACCTAGATTAAGGTCAAACAAAAAAGGTATTATTTTTTGCTTTTCAGTTTTTTCGGCGGTTTAATTTTTTTGTTAAAAAGTTTTTATTTTATACTTTCTTCCCATCCATGGGGTAAATTTTTTTTTCCAAATTTATATAATACCAACTTCAAGGTATACCCTATCCAATAAAAAACAATTATGAAAATCAGACTACTCTGTAAAAAGTTAGTCAATCATCCCCTGTTTTCCTACCCTTAGGGTAGGAATATTATTTCCAAATTTAAATGGGACCACCCTTGGGGTATACGCTTTCCAATAAAAAACAAATCATCAAAATCGGACTACGTTGTAAAAAGTTATGCGTGATCATACATAAAAAAAAAACAAATATACACGTCGACTAGAGAACCTCCTCCTTTTGGTTTCGTCGGTTGAAAATTACTATCATTCTAGATAATTTTATTATTATTATTTAAATTTATCTTATCAGGCAGGCAGTTGGGGCAACTGTAGTATAATACTCTTAGTTTCGGAATAATTTTGCAAAATTAAAAATATTTTTGGACGCTACTAATATTATTTGCCCGCGATTAGAAAGGGATTGGAGTTGACAGTAATTCTATAGGCTTACGTCAAAATATGTATGAAAGGACAGTCCTATTTTGATTGCGGTTTTATAATACGTAGCTCAAATCTATCAAGAAAATTTTCACTAGTCTTATTTTCCGATTCTCAATTCTCTAGAATATAATATGATGAAAAATAACGTCCCTCATAATAAGTATTGAAAGAAAAATTGGCCCATGTCATAGGAAACATGACAATCGGATTGTTGTTTGGTATCTTTTGAACGCCACACATCACTTTTGTTACGAACAAAATTGATTGTTATGCGGATGAGAGTAAGTTAATTTTTGTATTACCGTATTGTCGGCTATAGACGACGCTGGCGTTCAAGGCTGTTTTTAAAATTATGAACTCCTGCTCGAAACGCTTTAGCATCTTGTGCTGTTGGGGCATTTGTTTACGTGAAAGTGGCTAGACGGTTTTTGATTGGAGACACATGTGTCTCAAACATGGCTGCCTCGTTATGGTCGCGTTAGTTGGTTTGCTTCATGGTCTTTCATGAATTTTGACTTGGAACACGATAGAGTAACGTCCAAAACAATCATTGTTAAGATTCGAAGGACCATCTTACCTATCTTCAGGGCTATAGCTTCTATACCCTTTCCTCCTGTAGGGTTCTTCCCTCCTTGGACTGCAGGACGTGGCCGTGTGACGAGAATCATCAGACGAGCTCGAACTTGAAGATGACGATGAACTGGATAGCAAATAAAAAGATTAGACATAGAAAAACTTGAAGCGTAAGGTAGATCACATCATTAACCCTTTGAACGCCATTGTAACCAGAGCCGAATTTAGGTGAGGGCACCAAAGCCTCCACAAGGGAGGGATCCCCTACAACAGAAGTAAAGAAAAGCATATTTCGACAGCAACTTTTCCGGTTTTTTTTTCGCTTTTGGGGCATCCACTCCTTCATTTTCCGAAGCGTCCAGACCTCTAAATCCGGCCCTGGCTGTAGCATCTAACAGACAACGACTATACGCCATGTTATTACAAAACCAAATGCGAATTTGAACTTTAAACATACACGCGTATGTCGCTATTGCACTGGATCTATGGCATTATAGGCACAACAGCTCTTGAATGCTTTAGGTGTGGCTAGCGTTCAAGAGGTTAACCAATAATTCCAAAATAAAACACTTATAAAAAACACTGTAAAATCTTAGATCCATGTAAAGAATTTTCATTGTACTCCGTATTCTGTCATTCAGGAAAAACTTAGATAAAGACAAATATTAAAAAGATTATAAAGGTACCAAATTTTGTCCTGATTTTTTTCTTCATCATCATAACCATAATAATCATTAGTTTATTTTTAGTGATAATCCTAAAAATACATAATAAAATAATTTAGGGAACCCAAAATAACCCCTGCTTACCTGCTAGACGAATCAGAGCTCTCAGAAATAGTTGGTTTCCTCAGTGGAGGCGTGTAAGTGACATCATTCTTTTTCTCAATTTTGGGGGGTGATTTTCTAGGACTTTTTGATCGTGTTGAGCCATGTCTCGATCTAGAGCGAGATGGCGATCTGTTGGATCGATAGTCTCTTCGTACGGACGGCGACCGGCGACGATACGGCGACCGGGTATGTTTCCGTTTGTACGGGGAGTCTCTCCTGCGCCTTCTGTAACGATCGATCGATCTCGATCGTCGTCCGCGCACGCTTCTACTGCGGCTTCTCCTCCTTCGACGACTTCGCGATCTCGATCGACGTCTGTATTTGTCGTAGCCACGCGAACGCGACCGCTTGTCTCGGGAGCGTGACCGCTTTTCTCGGGAACGTGACCGCTTGTCAATAGAGCGCGAATTCTTTTCTATTGAACGCGAGCGCTGGACGGATTTCTTAGGTACTGTGATAGAATCGCCTATGTTTCCAGATTTATCTAAGCTACACGGACTACCGTCACTGGACATAGACATGTCGCTATCCCTGCGTTGTCTTTGGATAGGACTCCGCTCTTTACAAACTGACGGTTTAGGTTGAGGTTTAACCACTGTAGGTTCCATTTGTTCAGTTTGAACACTAACACTTGCCGATTTAGGTTTTCTGCGGTGTTTGCTAAGGTGTAAAATTATTTTGTCTTCACCGTGATCTGCTTTTAGATCATAATCTCGAACTATTACTGTTCTGCAAGTCTTGGGCGACTTAGAAATCTGTTGGTTCGGTTTCTCTACTTGATCTTCTGGTGCTTTCTTCATTACTACATCTTGTATTGAAGCAAATAATGAGCTACTAGCGATTTTAGGATTTACTTGCTTCTCTGCGCTCTTCAATGCTGCCGTAATATTTATAAATCTTGTTTTGTCAATTTTTGCGTCTGGGTGCCTTTTGTCCTCGGGGCTATGTCTCTTCATTGCATCAAATACATTCTGTTTTAGTACAGCGTCAGATTTTTTGATTTTAAAGTTGATCAGAGCCTTTGAATCCATAGGCGGCGACGAAGATAGTCTCTTTTCTTTAGGTAATGATTTTTCATTTTGCTTAAACACCGTCTTTTCTGTGTTTGTACCAATACTAACTAGAACCAGTTCTTTAAACTCTTTATTTTTCGGTTTCTCGTCTTTTATAACTTCTGGCACTTTTTCTGGAGCCATGCCACCAACTATTTTTAACATTTCGGCATCACTAATCAAAGGTTGCAGTTCCAAATTCTCAACCTTTGGTATCTTGCGCATGACTATATCTTCGTCTCTCTTTCGCATCGCCTCGGCTTTCTGTTTCTTGTTATTTAACAAGATCTTTCTCGATGCCTCTCTGATTGGATCAAAGACTCTCTTAAGGGTTTCTGGTTTTTGTTCCATTTCATTGACTGCTGCATTGGGAGGCGCAAGATTTATAGAGTTGTTGGTTACTTTTTCTAGAGGACATGGGTTTGGTAAATCGGGGAATATCGCTTCCGGGCTGACGTTTAAAGAGCTGTTGTTTGAAGTAACCGATCGTCTTAACTTGTACTCTTGGAGGTTCAACTTCTTTTTTTTCTGAGGCAGTTCTACTTCCATTTTGTTGGGACTGTCAACTATCATAATGCTGTCATCATCCCTAGGCCTCTGCTCAGTTTTCAATTCCATCTGTTGTGGAATCTGGACGTCGCATTTGTTGCTGAACAGAGCAGTATAAAAGTTTTCGTCTTTCGGACGGGTTTCATCATTTACTATACTTATAATATCGTTATTACTACTTACAAATTCATTTTTTTTGCTACCTAGTTCCTGTATATCAATAACAGTTAGATTGTTCACTTTATTACTAACACTAGATGTACACTTTTTAATATGTTTTTTATCACTCTGATAGTCTTCATGATCACAGTTGTTCAATATAACCTCAGACTGATTTTTAATCGTTAACTTAATACTAGCTTTCGTTTGACTATATGCATCATCACTCGCTTTATAAGCATTTTTATTAATCACAGATAAGTCATTTTTAAAAGTACTACTAGCACTGTGTTTGGGAGAAAGTTTCTTACGACAGTTTGATGGTGTCGGCTGTTTTATAGGTGGTTTAGGTGACTTTTTAATTTTTACATCGCTATCGTCGCGAGAATTCTTCTTTTTAGTGCACTTCTCACTTTCATCATCACTGCTGAGATCGTACACAACTCTTTTGTTTTTACACGATCTATGCCGCGAATTTAAGATTCTGCTGTTACTTGACAACACTTCCGGTTTGAGGAGACTCTGGCCGCCTTTGAGGGCGGGCAGACTGTGACGCTTTTTCATTGTGCAGTAGTCGTGGTCAGAGTGGACGGGGCTGGGTGACCGCTTCACCGCCGTGCTTTTAGTCGGCGGCATCTGCAAATGAGTTTTACCTTGATACTCTTCTTTAAATGGATCTGAGAATAACCTAGCTAGACTGTGCTGTAAATTATAACATTTCTTACAAAAATGATGATGACCTGTTGGGAAGTATAGCAATTTAAAATCAATTAAATAAGTAGATAGGTAGTTTTAGCAAGAATACTGACCAGTATTTGCCGCATCTTGTTCTTGTTAAGCTGCACGCCGGCATCTTGCAAACGCATACCGTTTGTCAATCCATTAACTTTGGGCTTGGGCTCTTCCTTGATCACCGGCTTTTTTGGCTTGGTGGCGAATTTTTCGTTCGCTTCAAACTGTTCGAGGAGAGAGTTGAGATTATTCGCCGCCAACACTGGTATGGCAGCATCGTTGCAAGATTCTACGTCGACGAAGTCATCTGCCTCCGGTTTGATATCAGTAACTTGAAGTTTTGCCGTTTTTTCTATACAAAAATCCAAAACGTTCGGTTTAGGTATAGGAGTCGATGTTCGACACGGTTCCTCGTTCAAACAAGTGATGGTGGATTCGACAGGATTTTCTATTTCCATGTCTTGAGACGTAAAGTCATCAATGGTATGTATTTTTTGGTCGGGTTTATCGGTAATAAGGAAGCTGTTGACGTCTTCTTCAGTCAACGTGCGCGGAAGCTCATCGCCTTTTGTACCCATACCAGATTTATCCCCAACCAGATTAGCCAAAACTATGTTTAAATCTTCAAAGCTTAAACAGTGCTTATCTTCCATGATATCTGTGAATGGGGTTTGAGGCACTGAAAAGGACCTTTGCGTCCCTTTTTTCCTGTATAATTCGTCTTGTATACATTGTTCCACTTCTTCGACTTTAGGTAAGATGTTTAATAAATCAGATTCATTCAATGAAACATCTGCTATTGTGTCGTGTTCAAGCACGTTTTGATCAGACACTCTACCATCATTATGTTCCAATGTATCTTCAACCTGAGTACTACTCTCGACAACATTGGAAATGTTGCTATCCTGAGGCTCTTTATCATTGACGAAGCAGTTATCAACACTGGAAATTTCAGGAGCAGTGTGTACTGGTACAGTCTCCTTGACGAAATATTCGTCAACATCCTTGACGACAAATTCCTCCTTAACATCCAAGATTGGTTTAGGATCATCTTTAATGAAATATTCATCGACATTTGAAACAACTGGACTCTGAAGGCTTAATTCAAAACCAATCTGGTATATTTCTGGCTTTGTTTCAGAATAATCGAACTCCATATCTCCTTCTATGAGATCTTCGGATTCTTGTGTATTCTGGTCCTCACAGGCTTTTGCCGCTTCAACATTGACTGTTTCTTCATCTGAAGAAGCTTCAAGGTCTAAATCAGGATGGACTGCATAGACTTGGATTATATCGTAGTCTGTGCCCTCTACTAGAGTGTCATAGTCATCTTCTAATATTGGACTATTGTTCACTTCTACAACCTCCAAGTTGTCATCGTCATCTGAACTTGTGTCATCGTTTTCTTGCGTGGTAGCCTGGAAATAGAGTTAAAAAAATCGTAACTGAAAGTTATGTTTTAAACTACCAAGCGGCAGACACTAAAACAAACAGATCACTCGTAAGTCAAGTAGAGATTTTGCATTCATCATAAAGGACTTTTTAACTGGAGAAAATTGATGCAAAAGAAAAAAAAATGTTCAAGAATTTCACAACAAAAATGTAACAGTTACGAAGATGCGCCCTCATTTAATCCTCTTTTATTTCCTTGACTATTTGTTTTAAAAATTTGTTAATCTTTAAAACTAAATAACTAGCATACTTACAGGCTGGCTCCAATATTCCCCTTCATACTCCGAACTCTCCTCCTCATAGCTGTTCTCTCCAACATACTCGCCCTGCTGGGCTTCCGGGTAGTCGGGGCTGTTCTGTTGCTCATTGCAGCTGCCGTCTGAAGAGATTGACTCACTGGTTGACCCCATCCTCTTGTGCCCGATAGTACGGTATCGAGCCTGGTGAAATGTGTTCAGAACATGTGACTCCATCGCTGGAAAGAAAAAGAAAATTCACGACTCGGTACATTTAACTAGCGTCTCGACCTAAAGCTAGTGTCGCTACGAACGCGGTCCTCTAGCCAGTAGAGCAGGTGTTTGACTAAGATAGACTAAATTGCCTCAACTGTCAACCAGACAGAACAATAAGATTTTTAACGCGCCTTTTTCGACAGTGTGCGTAGAGAACTTTGGCACGACTGCGGAAGTGAGAATGGTGAGAATTGAGACGAAGAAGTCTAAGGGAGAAGCCTGCTAATCCTCCCGGCCAAGTAACGGTGCTTGCGCGACCGTTAAATAAAATAAAAAAAAAATGTTTCTTCACAAACTTAAAACAAAAAACAATGAAAACAGAATGAGATACCAAAAAACAATTACAATTTTGTGAAAAGGTGAGGGAGGACTCAGCAAAGTTGCTGGTTTTCAGTACTGTAAAGACAAGTCCTGTGTTGAGTAAGACAGCTAGTGCAACAGACAGAAACCCAGTAATTATTCATCCTACAAAAAAGGCCATTTGAATACTAGCCAATATACGTATACCAGAGAGCTGCCGTCAGCACTTTATATAGCACTTTTTAACAACCGCTTTAGCCTAGTTGGTAGTGACCCTGCCTACGAAGCAAGAGGTCCTGGGTTCAAATCCCGGTAAGGGCATTTATTTGTGTGATGAGCACGAATATTTGTTCCTGAGTTATGGATATTTTCTATGTATTTAAGTATTTATTTATCTATATAAGTATGTTTATCGTCGTCTAGTACCCATAGTACAAGCTTTGCTTAGTTTGGGACTAGGTCGATTTGTGTAAGATTGTCCCCTAATATTTATTTTATTTTATATAACACAAATTGTTAACCCTACCCTCAAACTACTGGAATCGGCATTATTTGTATGAAAACATCCTGATCTATTTAAAGAAAAACAGACAAAACTACAACTAGGGCACAGTACAGAAATAGATTATTATGTATTACCACGGAATAACTAATAGTACTAACGTACAGAAGGATCACTCTCGAACAAATCAACTTTAGGTATAAAAACTTGCCTACTCTTACTGCTTGCAGGCAGGCAAAATTTAAACTTATTGTGTGATGCGAGCGTTCATATTCCGTTGGGCACCACTGATCCGAAATCAAGAGCACAGGGTTCCCACTCGCCGATATTTGGTAGGTATATAAATCAAGAAAGATAAGTGTGTATTAAATCAGTAAATTATGTACCTGTAGTAAGTAAGTTATTTATAATATCGGTTAGGGTTTTTTTTTGCTAAAATCATTATTAATCGTTACTTAAACTATTATTATAAAGCTGAAGAGTTTGTTTGTTTGTTTGGTTGAAAATCTATTCTAGAAAATATGAAAAACGTCGCCATGATAATATATTCATTTTACGATTGTAATTTTGAAATGGACAATACACACGCCATACCTACCTCATCAAGATTTTGACGCCAATTCCTGTATCTACATGCCCTATGGACGTTACGAAATAGAAGCTTTCTAAATATATTTTTTTTTTATAGTGCAGCAGTTCGTTTTTTATTTAAAATATCATTTAATTGAATTCAAATCATTTGTTGCATTTAAAATTTACTCTCGGTATTAATTACATGAATGAGTATGAGTATGAATATGAGTTAAATTTTAACTTTAATATCGACTCCATAGTTTTCTTTCATCTTACCATGCAATGAAATCCGAACCTTGATCATAAGTTTAACACAAAAGTCCGTATGGTAAATCAAGGTATTATTGTTTCGAAAACATTTAGCCTTTTTTCCACAAATTACGGTATAAACTTTTTGTTTAGTATTATAGGTACTTGGCACTGGCAGTTTTTTTTCTATAACTCAGACAGACAGCTGACTGACTGTCAAACAACCATAACAAAACATACAAAAGCAAAAAAATCGTAAAAAGATTATAAAATAAAAAAAAACCTGGCCACCACATATTGAGTGTACTGAAAATATTTGTGACTGAAGGTAACAAGTGATCATTATTTATCACTAAGCTTACATAATACCCTATACACTTTACTAAGACTAAATACCTTGTAAATAATCAAACATAGCCGTTCGTCCGCAGCTTCGCCCGCGATAAATTCATTTTCCCGCGGTAAAAAGTAGCCTATGTCACTCAGTGATAACGTAGTTTCTAACGGCAAAAGAATTTTTGAAATCGGTCCAGTAGTTTCGGAGCCTATTCAATGCAAACAAACAAACAATCAAATCTTTCCTCTTTATAATATTAGTATAGAAAAAATATAGATAAGCACTTGGATACAAAGATAAGTTGCATAATTAACTTACCATAAGAATCAACAAAGTTTATGCTACATTTTGCTTGACAAAACAAGTTCAATCTCAGTTAATCTATTTATTTACCTCTAGTATCCATTGCCCTACCCATAGTAGCTTTGTTTTGATTGGGACTAGGATAATTGACAATGAAAGTATGATTGTGTCTTAGTCTCCTTTTTTAGGGTTCCGTACGCAAAGGGTAAAAATGGGACCCTATTACTAAGACTTTGCTGGCCGTCCGTCTGTCTTTCTGTCTGTCGCCAGGCTGTATCTCATGAACCGTGATAGTTAGACAGTTGAAATTTTCACAGATGATGTATTTTGGTTGCCGCTATAACAACAAATATTAAAAAACAGAATAAAATAAATATTTAAGGGGGCTCCCCTACAACAAATGTAGTTTTTTTTGCCGCTTTTATAAATAATAGTACGGAACCCTTTGTGCGCGAGTCCGACTAGCACTTGGCCGGTTCTTTAATGTTGAAAACTACCAAAGCAATTTTTTCCAATTGAGTTACCCAAAGTTAGTTACCTTATTTTCACCAGTGCAATGACTGATAGTAATGCTTTAACTCCCTGGAGAATTCATAGTTGCGGCGGGATACCAATAAGCATTTAACAGGGAAAATCGTGTGCTTTTAGTAGTGTAATATCAGTTCAAATTGTCACCTAATCCCTATATTACCCTATTCAATTTGAAATAAATACCAGATATAATGTAACTTAAATAAAAAAGAATAGAAATTATAGAAAAGGTTAAAGTACAATAAGACAGACTTAGGGGATGGCGATTCTTCTCAAAAAGATCGATTTTTAAATCGATTCTAATCGCTATCTAAAAAAATCGAGGTCTCAAAGATCAATCTTTTTTTTTTCGTGTTTACATTTATAGTGCAAATATAAATTCATTTTATGGAAAACAAGAGTGGTACTATAGTATTATAATAATCGATCTCTTTTCATTAACATCTGGGAATTCTTCAGTTCAGTCAGGGAATTCGATAATTATAAATGTTTTTATAACCATACAAACATATCAGATAAAAAAGAATACACATCTGCCATGAGAAAGAACTCTATTGAGTCTTAAATTAAGAAAAAATCGATCGTCGATTTTCTAGGGTAAAATATTGATTCACTGAATTGATTTGATTCAGTGCTAATATATAAAATAAATAAAATAAATAAATATTAGGGGACAATCTTACACAAATCGACCTACTATGTACTATGTACTATGGGTACTAGACGACGATAAACATACTTATATAAATAAATAAATACTTAAATACATAGAAAACATCCATAACTCAGGAACAAATATTCGTACTCATCACACAAATAAATGCCCTTACCGGGATTTGAACCCAGGACCTCTTGCTTCGTAGGCAGGGTCACTACCAACTAGGCTAAAGCGGTCGTTAAAATCAAATATGTATGTATGTATGTAAACTCTTTATTGTACAAAAATAACGAAAAAAAAGAAATACATTATTGACAACCGTTGAAATGCATAATATAATAAATATATCAATATAAAAATTCGATTTTTTTGGTCTGTAAAATCGATTCTTCGATTACCTAATCGCCCTAACTTAGGTGTGTTTTAAGGGATAGACTTGAGGTACTATAGGTTCATGATGACGTTTTCATAAAATAAAACTCTTAGGCTGTGTTCAGACCAAACTGACTGTCCGCCGCCGAAAGTGAGCGAGCGTTACGCAGTTTATTGTATTTCCATACATATTCACTTTTTCGTTCACACCTAACCGTCAATACCACCACCAGACGACCAGATGGCCTAGTGGTTAGAGAACCTGACTACGAAGCTTGAGGTCCCGGGTTCGATTCCCGCGTCGGGGCAGATATTTGTATGAAAAATACGAATGTTTGTTCTCGGGTCTTGGGTGTTTAATATGTAGTACCTGGGCGACCGAGCTCTGCTCGGGCAGAAACTCGGTACCAAGCGTTTTCCCAGAAATAAGACCAAGCTAGATCAATTTTTCATCCCCGAAAACCCCCAAATACCAAATTTCATCGAAATCGTTGGAGCCGTTTCCGAGATCCTGATTATATACACCGGAGGGGGGGGGGGGGTGAGAGGGGGGGGGGGAGGGGATGCGGGGGAGGGAGCGCGGGGATATTAAAGGGGGGATGAAAATTTCATTGATTTTGCCGTAGGATGCACCGTTTTCAAGATATTTGACAAAAACACCGGAGGGGGTGGGGGGGGGGGGGTTGAGTCACGTTAAACTATCGTCCGTAAACCGACTTTACAGACAACCGGCTTTTCCTGTTCTGTGCTCCCAATAGGGAACGTGCACATAGACGGTGCTGCCAACTGGTGCCATAAGGGTGCCATCAATTTGAATGTGTTACCTTGATAAGTTTGTTTTACTGTCCGCATAGTGTCTCTTCTGTCGCATTAGTGCTGCCGCCTATAGTTACTGCACGTTCCCTATAATACTTTTTCTAACAAAAAAGTAATTTTTTCTCACAAAAAAGTAACTTTTTCTCACAAAAGAAGAAACTTGACGTTTTCTCATAAAAAATAAACTTAAAAAACTAAAAATCTTGAAAAAAAACGTGGACTCGAACCGAGGTCGGCTGGATCCGCGACCACTCGATTTCTAATGTGCCATTATGATCTGCTCGAAGTCGGCGAAATTTAGCTTTATATTCTAATACAAACAAAAATAGCCGGAAAACATGAGTAAAAGCGATTTTCTGAAAATGAAACATAGCTAGATCAGTTTTTCATCCCCGAAAACCCCCACATACCAAATTTCATCGAAATCGTTGGAGCCGTTTCAGAGATCCTGATTATATATATATATACATATATACAAGAATTGCTCGTTTAAAGGTATTAGATAGATTTAAGTATGTATCTATCTATATAAGTATGTTTATCCGTTGCCTAGTACCCATAACACAAGCTTTCCTGAGCTTACTTTGGGACTAGGTCAATTGGTGTGAATTGTCCCGTGATATTTATTTATTTATTTTTTTTTTTTTAATACGCTATCTCTATTACTTTTTTTCATATTAACACTGGGGCTCAGTGACTATATGTTTGGTTTGAACACGGCCCTAATGACATGTACACAGCTGGTTGCAATTAAATTAGAAGTGACTACATTTAGAAAACTGGGTTTCGATTCAACATGGCAAACAAAGTGACAGGTGAAAATGAAAAGTAAAAAATAAAAACTTTTAAAATGTTCTTGGTATAAGTATACTAAATGTTTACAAGTAATTTATACTGCTGCTTCACCTCCCAATATAGACCTTAAAATTCACATAGATTAAAAAATCAAATTGTTAACCCTGGGTTAGGGTTGGCAGTTCTCTATGCTTTAACACTAATTAACCCTGAGTTAGCACTTAGCACGCAGTTATTTGTATAATTAACTCTCGTCCATGCAAGACCACCTAACTTAATTACTATTTAATTACGTGTGATTAACAACTGTTTGGTGCCAAAATTATGTAAAATCTTGAGCAAAAGTTGTGCTCTTATTTTTCTTAGATCTCAGCTGGTGGTGACCTTATTCCTTCAACTGACACAATAGTACACAATCATAGTACACACATTAAAAGTTACAAGCTTTTCATTGGTTTCAACTGTCTGCCTCTAGGTATGTGTGTCTGTTATCTGTCTTGTAAGCTTCTGACCCACTTCCAGCAGTCAATTTGATTTTAAACTTGGTATGGATATGTAAATTAAACCTCTCATTCTGACAGGTAGCATGTACCCTGCATTGGGACATATATAGGCTGGGATGATGATGATATGTAGATAAGATGACAATGCAAATATAATCAGCAAAAAAAATCTTGTATAAATATAAAGGCGCAGATGGCGAGACAACCTGGACACAGAGTTAAACGACTGGCCAGATTTCGCTCAGAACAGGGAGCTGTGGAGGACCAGAGGGGAGGCCTTTGCCCAGCAGTGGGACACAATTATAGGCTAGTAAAAAAAAAAATATATATATAAAATTGAAATGAAAATTATAAAAAAAATCATTAAATCCTATTCACAAACAGTCAACCAATTTGATTCCTAGATCACCCCATAACCTTCTCATTATATCATGTTAAGCATTGTTATTGACATTGTTAGTTACTTTGACAAGGTTCTATGGTTAGTTAGCTGGGTGAATCAACTTTTTCATGCCTACCCGTTGCTATGGTTACACAAATTTTGTCTCTTGGACAACCTAAGCATTTTTCTATGGAACAGTATGAAGTGTCACTTGGACAACCGGGGACAGAGTAAAAAACACTAAAAGTTGATTCACCCAGTTAGCAACACTGCTTATCTAAAACAATGGCCTAATCCAAAATACTATGGTGTGCAACTTAGTACTTTAATTATTGCAAATAAGGTGTATAATTTCACAGGGTATCATTTTGAATTAGGCCCTTGTTTTAGATAAGCAGCAAAATTGTTTACATATACATCAATGAACAAGAACTAAAAAAATATTAAACATACCTGATTTTTTTCCAGATATCTTAGGCATTATCTTAAACTTAATTTTATTTCACTGGTCAAGTCTATACTGTAGCTTTTATTTGTGCACACTGACTGAGCAAGCCAAAATAAACTCATTATATCTGTTCCTGTTACTTGTCATTAGGATTGTTTCTAAATAGAAGGTTAATTACATGGTTTATAGGTAAATAGTTGATTGCCAGTGAAGTAATCAATACAATACAATAACAATTTCCTGACCAAATTACTTTCATTGATGATTCATAAATTAATGCATTTACTTGTAATTGCGGTACTTAAGTACCTATTTCATATTTTTGATGTTACGTAGGTGTTAATTTGAATTAAATTACTAAACTAACAATGTTTAGGTACTTAACTAATTGTAAAGAAACATGAACAACCAACAGTTTTGGCATTGGGTTAAACAGCCAAATGCAATATTAGTAATTGACTTTTACACATTGCACCATCAACATACTCTTTAGTCTTAATGTTGGTTATAATGATTTAAAAAATATCCGATTTTGAGTAACAAATGCGAAAATCTGCCACCAATATTCTTGTAAGCTAATAAATGTGAATAAAGGCTTTTTTATTCAGCGCCAAAAATATGCATGTACTTTAATCTTTTTTAACATGAAACTTATGAAAGTTACAGTAGGAATTTTATAAGCTGGGGGTTTAGGACTGCAGACCTCATCTGGTAAAGATAACATTGTTCTCCTTCGTTCTATTATGGACGCACTACAACGCCGACGATCCACTTGAGTACCGCTTACAATAACGAAAGGCCTTTCTTAATGAGTTAAGCTTTTGCAATTTCAACCTTGTAACTTAGAGATTGCTTGCTTATTAGCGGTAGGCTTCAACAAACAAGAACAATGTTATCTTTACCAGATGAGTTCTGCAGTCCTAAGCCCCCAGCTTATAAAATTCCTACTATACTGATTTATTTACATCCCTGAGAGATTGTTAATTTCACATACCGGGACACACAACAATTGATGTACGGTATGAGTTTATTGCAGGCATCATAGTTTTCAAAAACATCTAAACCAAATGGCCAGTTAGTCTATGAAGTTTGATAAAATATGAGTTTGATATGAATCAAATTGGTACCTTGCTTGTGACATAATTGGTAATATTTCAGTATTTGATACTTGTTCAGAGTGAAATGGCTGGATAGAATTTGATGTAAATTTATTATGAAGATAGCTGCATTTAGGGAACCTTTTACTTCAATATTCTAGAAGGGTTTGGATGTGTGCATGTAAAATCTAAAAATTTCAATAACTATGTCTGAAGACACAAAATTTGCACAATTTAAATGTAACTAATTGTCAATTCCCAGAGGAATAAGAAAAATCCCAGAATTTCAATCCAACTACCAAATAAATAAATAAATAAATAAATATTAGGGGACAATCTTACACAAATCAACCTAGTCCCAAACTAAGCAAAGCTTGTACTATGGGTACTAGACGACGATAAACATACTTATATAGATAAATAAATACTTAAATACATAGAAAACATCCATAACTCAGGAACAAATATTCGCGCTCATCACACAAATAAATGCCCTTACCGGGATTTGAACCCAGGACCTCTTGCTTCGTAGGCAGGGTCACTACCAACTAGGCTAAAGCGGTTGTTAAATATCTAGTTGGCATAAGTATAGCTGCAGGAAAATGCTAATATAATTATACTATAGTGTTGACACACCAATGGTAAAAAATGTTACTACAGTCAGTTAAAGAAATAACTATAATCTAACCTAAAACATAAAACCCATGCCAATTTACAGTTTCACAGACCAATTGCATTGAACAGCCATTTACTAATAAACTGTACTCAAGATTGTACAACTTTAACTAAATACATCAAAAACTATCTACATTTCGTTCACAACTTCGATAACAATCATAGATTTAATTCACATAATAGAAACACACCCACATGTACTAATTAAGTAAGGTTATGTAAATGTAAATATTGAATAAAACCTCACATCACGATTCCTAGACAGTGACATAGGTTTATTGCAACTTTGAACTCGTACTTGGATTATCATCGCGGTTTTTTAACAAATAATGCGCGACACATCGGCCAGCCGGAGATAAGCGGCAGCCACTCAATAACTGTCAAAATGTAAAAACAATCCAAATATCACGTGATCCCATTGCAGTTTACAGTTAAAATGCGCCCAACTAAGTGATAAACTGTTAATTACACACGCTCAGATAAACTAACGGTACTTTTAAGCGATTGTTGCAAAAAAACTGCACCAGTTTACATTCTAGGTTAGGTCGCGATTTTGCGACTTTTTGCGACCATTGTAAATATGAAGATTATGAAACATCTAGATTTATTTTAAAGCGAGTTAATAATGATTTTTATTACATAAAAACGTTGTTGGACATTTAATGTAAACATCCCTAGCGTGAAATGAAAACCCGCGCGCTCCACCTAACCTTGATAACGGAATAAGGTTGTTACAGGTTTCTAGTTCAAGGTCTCGTGAAAAACTGAAAAGTCACATGAAGGCGTTACACAAACAAAACTGAAATATCATTGCGACCCGCACAAAAATCTATTTTGGGACAAACAACAGATGAAAAAAGTACTAACCTTACGGACTCAGATGACTGTTCTATCCATGTAATTTGCACTTGAGGACTTGTGCGCCTCTATCACAAATTACACCACCAAAAACACTCACACTGATATATCCTTAACACTTTCAGACACGAGTCCGTACGATATTTAATTGTTTTTCGTAAAAAATTAACACTTTTCACGAAACATCACATGTTACGAACTTCACGACTGCAAAATTTTGGTGTTGCCAGCCGTGACGGGGGAAAAGTCTTAAAGTGTCTCCGCACGGTAGAATATTAAAAAAATTACATCTAATATATAAAAATCTCGTATCACGGTCTTTGCTATCGAACTCCTCCGAAACGGCTGGATCGATTTTTATTAAAAATTTTTTGTCTATATTCGGTAGGTCTAAGAAAAGGTCTTTTTTATACCTATTCTTCGCAGACGGAATTGGCTAAGTAAAGTTTTTTGAAGAGGTGCTTAATACATTTTTTTTCGACAGTAGTCTTCTTCTAGACCGAGAAACTGCAGCTGTTTTATTTTTATCTCCTATTGTTTACTGGAAATATTTTTTTAAGTGTTCGAGATGACATTTGTGAGATTTAATGGCTGACAAGCGGTTCGTGCTCAGTACTTAGCAGAAATAGAAAAAAAACGGAGCCAATTGTCAATGTCAAATGAAATCTGACCGTTTGCGTTTCGTTTACTTTGCATTGTCCAAAAAGCAGTTCCAAAATAATGATCAAAAATATTCAATCGTGATTCAATTGTCGTGCATAAGTCGTGGAAAAATGCGGTAAAATTGTAAATCCGGATTTTGTGCGGAGTTTGTTAAAAATAGTCCAAAAATCACACCAAAACGCAAAGCAAACGAAACGCAAACGGTTTGACATGGACAAAAGTGACAGATGACTTAGTTTTTTTTTTTGTTTCTACTAAGTACTGAGCACGAACCGCTTGTCAGCCATTAAATCTCACAAATGTCAACTCGAACACTTAAAAAAATATTTCCAGTAAACAATAGGAGATAAAAATAAAACAGGTGCAGTTTCTCGATCGTCAGAACGCCGACTGTCGAAAAAAAATATAATTAGCACCTCTTAAAAAACTTTACTTAGCCAATTGCGGGCAACAACTAGTTTTCAATAAAACTCAGCTTCGGACTTAGTCGTCCGAATTCCGTCTGCAGTGAAGTGTGGATATAGACTGAATCTTCAAGAATACGATGTGAATAACCATACCGCCTGTCCCTTGGCAAAAACCAAACCCTGCTTAAAAAAAATCACTGTCTTACTTTTGCTCCTCTTAACGGGAAGCAGTGGGCTATTGTTTCTAAAACAATCGCCTCATGTACCCTATTATGAATGAAGTAAAAGAAAGTAAAAATAACACATGCTCATAAAAGCTTACATTTTTGTAGCTTTGGTCATATGTTATCAATCAATACATCATTAAGTTTTATTTCGATTGTTTCTATGAATTTAAAAATATTTATTTACAAAAATACGACTTTTCTAACAAAACCACAACTTATGGAAAGTTTTCATTAAAATTAGCACTAACCCATTGCAGACCCCATTTTAAACATAATTATTTAGAGTACCTGCTCTGTACCTGCTTACACAGTTTTTAATGATTCACAGCTAAAAAGCCATATTTTTTTATTTTCAGTCAGGGTAATTATATTCTATGTCTCATAGTACGTGCATGTATGAAGTGCAAATGGTTTCATGTTTGTAATGAAATGCAGATTCTTAACAAAATAAAACAAAGTCATTGAAATTTTCAGATGTCTCGTCACTCAAGTCGTGAAAGAAACAACGTAATGGAAAACGACGCTCTAGCAGTCATCAGGGAAGAACAGTTAACACCTATTGATTCAAACACCAATGTAGATACCGTTTCGAAGTCCAGTGCGGGAAGCAAACCTGATGCTGGCTCCAGGGGTAAACCTAGGTTCGCGAATAAAACAGGAGTATGCCCCACAACCTGTAGTTGTCAAGAAAAAGGCGGTGTCAAATTCGGAGCAGCGGAGGTTGAAGAAATGTTAAAAGAGAAAGAGACTAAGTTAAGAGCAGAGTTCGATCAACAATTGGAACGTGAAGAGAAGTCTATGAAGGAAAGATTTGATTTCATTTTGCAGTGAGTTAAGTAGATATCCTAATTTATATACACCTCACTTTAGCTTGAAACAGACCAAACTTAATTTATACCTAAAATCGAGAGTTCATAGACTCCTCAAGGAACTAGTTATCAGCAGCTGTGACCAAATAAAAAAAAGGCAAAATTTTCTGAGCTATAAAGTGATGTAAGGTAGAATAAGATTATATAAAAAAAATACTTCTTTTCTTAGTAAGGGCTTTGTCGAATTTTAACTTGTAGGTTTTCTAGATAGGGTGGAGATCAATGATTAATGATAATGATTACGACTTTATCAATCAAGCCTTGTCTAGCAGCTGGCTCATTTAATTTGTCATTGACATGGGCTGTTATTTCTTTCATATTAGAGAAACTGTAACTTTGATTTTGCATCTAGTTCACAACTACATCTACACAAACAACTAAAACCCCAGTAGAGCTAAATAAGTAGAGTAAATAAGATTTATATAGTGATATTGAGTACTTCAAAAGACATTATGAGGAATGTTTAGTGCTTTACGATAGCTTCCTTGTGCATTACTAAAAAGATTTTCGTTTTACCTAGAAATGAGCAGGTACGGACTTGCCATATGCTACGAGAGGCGCACAGAGAGAGACAGGAGAAAGTACAAGCTTTGCAAGCGCAGCTGGAATGCAAAAACATGGCGGGTTTAATGTATGTCATGTGCTCGGAAAGAAGAAAAAGCAAACTGGAGAAATTAAGAGTAATTGAAGGTGATGCTTGATTTATTGAATGATACAACACGTAACATTACAAGCAACACATTTACCTATATCCCACACTATACATATTATTATAACATTGCACACATTGTATTAGGTACAACTTACCATTCCATTTTCCATATCCCAATGGATATTTTTTTCAAAATGGGTCCCAAATTAAAGCACGCGGCCGTACATTCCATTACCTACCGTTCTTCCTATACAATTTAATCACATTTGATTCAAAAAGATACTTGACTGGGAATAAAACTACATTCATGAATCAAATGTGATTTATAGGTCAGGAAAACTTACAATTAAAAAAAAAGAACGTTAGCATAAGTAAACTCTGTATGAGAACAAATAGTATAAATTGTAGAGAGTTCATTGTTTAAAGAGTCAAATACAAGTAAATAAAGTTGTCTGCAAAAAATCTTTCATAATCTAAAGCGAAAATCTATGATAATTGTTTTAAACTTATTAGCCTTACGAACTGCGTACTTACTATCGTTATTATTTAGAAGAAAGCTCTTATCTCAAGTTATAACTGCTATTAGGTAGGTATACTAAATTGAATACTGTCACATTCATTATAAAGCTCACTTCGTCAGAATATTAATTTTGTAATATGAGCTGTTTTCGATATCTACAAAAAATACATGCAAGCTTTTTAGATAGCCGTACTAAATAAATATGTGTACTATAATACAAATTTCATCTTGATAATTGATAAAAAGATAATACGGACTAACGGTATTTGCATCGCATCTGCCGGTCCGTACATACGTTCGTCCACGGACCAAGTGGTTAGTCCGTGCGTTCGTCGGACAGTTGTGCTATCGTGTCGTGTGGCACCCCTTTAGCCCTTCAAAAGGTCACGACGTGAGATTAGCCGGTCGGTGACGGACGTTGGACGTTTGCCGGTCATAGACAAGACAATGCCACCTTTTTTACGAGTCGCTTTCTAAGTGTGATTTGTTATGTTAAAATTAACTTTATTACTGCGCAATAGGATCTATAGTTTTTTTTTTAATTTACGCGGAATTTTGCAATGCAGCCATGGATGCGATTGACCTCTTTAGTTTGTTTTATTATGTGCATAAATACTCGTAACGTAAAACAGACATTGGATTAAGGAAAATACTTTTTAGTAAAATACTCAAAGAATTTTATTGTTTCATAAGTAGCCTAATAGAATTTAAAGTAGGTATACTTACTTATAGTACCTTCTAATAAAAATAATAAATCCAATCAGTCAATGTCTTTACGACATAGTTAATTTAATGTATGAGTGAATATGCCCAACCACAAAACATGTACGTATATTTTTTTTATTGTGAGAGGGAGGAAAACGAGCAAGCGGGTCATCTGATGGAAAATGATCACCACCGCCCATAATATCAACTAGAGATGCGCCGAGTACAACTTTTACCGAGTAACCGAGTATACTCGGTTCAAAGTTTCTCAAACCGAATACTCGGCCGAGTTACTCGGTTCTGTTTTGAGGCGCGAAAACGGGTTTAGACAGGTTCGCGCGGCGCTACCAGCCACCGCGAGCGAACGTCGCGGGGATCCCCGCCTTCTCCCCGCAAATTAGTCAATTTTTGTTTAAGAGGGTTTATACCTGCTGAGCTGGCAACGTTGCATTTTTGTTAGTTTATCTCGATTATTCCATAAAAATTGAATGAAAATTAAAAATGTTTTAAATACAAATTGTTCTAATATATAAGTTGAACAATTTGTATTCAAAACATTTTTAATATTCATTCAATTTTTATGGAATAATCGAGAAAAACTAACAAAAATGCAACGTTGCCAGCTCAGCAGGTATAAACCCTCTTAACACGTTGAATGCGGGACTTTTTTACTACAACTGACGTTCAGTGCTATACATACCATTTTTGACTTGTAACATTTTTTCTAATAGTGCGGTACAAGACGATAGTGACTTGTAAGCAGAAGATTAAGTTTTTCCCAATATTTCTTTGTTTTTTATAAAAAAATATAATTTTATGATTGTAATAGCAAGTTGACATGTTTAATTAGATAAGTTTGCTGTCGCCACAGAATACAGACTTTAATTTGGAAGTTATAAGACATTTAAATAACAAGACGAATTCGACTTGTACCGCATCACGGGGGTAGGGCAAGGTTTGTTATGTCGATAATTTTATAGAGAAGGGAAATATAATGAAACAAAATATCGCTATCGATGTTCACAATTATTTAATAAAAATTACTAAACTGTTTTTCTTATTTTTTTTTATAACAGTCAACGCACATTTTACTTCTGGTACCTTTTTGAAACTTGTTGAATTCCTTTTTTGCGGCAATAAATCCATCATTATCGTATTGTAGTTTTCGCAAAGCTACTTTGGTCACTTTTTTCTGTGAGTTCAAACACTTTTAATAATGTTTTCTACGGCCTATTTCTCGGTGCATTCATTGAGAACGAAACTACGTACAAAAAAGTCGTTATTAATCACAACACTAGCCTGCACTGGCCAGTTCCCATGGTGCGATACAAGGCGGTACTTTACAAGACAGTTTTGGCTGGTGTCGCACCAATTACAATTTTTTATCGTCTGGTGCGGTACAAGTCGAATTTGTCTTGTATACTTTGAACCTACCTATTGGATATAATTTGAAGTAACAAACCTAAATGTATACTTGTCTCTTTCTGAATCAAGGGATTTCAATGTCAAATCACCGCCGCACCAGACAGAGATCGCCTATTTTCAACGCCGCACCAAACAAAAGTCTAATGCAAGTCAAAAATGACTTGTACCGCACTCAACGTGTTAACGTGAAATTCGCATTCGGTCCGTACATTAATTGCTTAAATATTTTAAAAACATTAAAATAGATGATTGTGTATAGTGACTGTGTTGACACTATGAGTATACCGCAAAAGATTGCGAATCTGGATGTTTTACAAGCCTGTTTTATTTTAATACGCATGATTAATAATAATTTTATTTAGACCGAGTATACTCGGCATTTGAACCGAGTTACTCGGCCGAGTTCGAGTATCAAAAAAACTGCCGAGTCGAGTACACAGAGAACCGAGTAGTAAACGAGTACTCGCCCCATCTCTAATATCAACAACTCAAAGAGAGTCGTCAATCTATTGCTGGCCTTTAGGGAACGTGCAGAAACTATAGGCGGCAGCACTAATGCGATAGAAGAGACACTATGCGGACAGTAAAAGAAACTTATCAGGGTAAAACATTCAAATTGATGGCACCAGTTGGCAGCACCGTCTATGTGCAGAAACTATAGGCGGCAGCACTAATACGACCGAAGAAGCACTATGCGGACAGTAAAAGAAACTTATCAGGGTAAAAATTCAAATTGGTGGCAGCACCGTCTATGTGCACGTTCCCTATAAACCCTTCAAAGAGTATTGTAATATTATATGAACAAGAGTGGCAACTCTATGGTCAAATATGCATGTATGGAAGGTGCTGCAGCCCTACGGCTGCTCAAGAACTAATGTGACGTTTCTATAGATGTATACCTATCTATATGTATATGTTAGTAGTGATGTACAGCTATAGATACGCGTACCTATAGCAAAGTATAGTCAAGGATTTTAATTGATAGGCTAATTGCCACTATTCGTATTTTAGCCGTCTAATTCAAATCAGCATATATACGAAGTATAAGCGGCTAAACCCGATTTGCACTATACGGCTAAAATACGAACATTGGCAAGTGGCCTATCAATTAAAGTCCTTAACCGTACAATTTGGCACGCCATGGCCATGGCCGATGAATGACAACTGACAAGTTTGACAAGTCAACCAAGATGGCCGCTAATTTAGTTCTTCGTCAAACACCTAACACAGGTCGCTGCAGTCGCATGAAAAGTGTGATATATGTAAGTGTGCCCCCCTGAAACCCTTTTCTTGAAAGCCCTGATGTCATAGTTGTCTGGAAACACTGCTGCCGGAAGCTGGTTCCATTAGCGCCACTGTGTTGGTTTGGTTGGTAGGCTGTGGGCTAGGACCAAGGATGATATAGACTGGATTGGCAGTCGCCATAGTACGGATCGGCCGCGGTTTTTGTAGTTCGATTATTAAATCTAGATGGCGCTGAAATATAGCCAGAGGCAAAACAATAAGACTGCAGATGTTTCATATTACTAGAAATGTATTATTTTTCAAAAATATTGCATATTAATACATTTGAAGTGATATGAAATATCTGTAGTCTTATTGTTTTGCCTTCAAAGCCTCTGGCTTTATTTCAGCGCCATCTAGATTTAATAATCGAACTACGAAAACCGCGGCCGATCCGTACTATGGCGACTGCCAATCCATTCTATATCATCCTTGGCTAGGACTTAGAGTCTAAAGTCTTAGATAATGAATGAGCAGCGCTGGCCCGGCTAGCGGCTGGCTCCCATAACACAAGCAATAAATAATTAATTGAGAATGAAAGACATGACTCTAGTAAAAAAACGCTTTATTTTAGCCCTGAAAACCAGATTAATTTTCGATTAACTGCAAAATTAGTTTTTTTGTTGCTTTAAAACAAATAAATAGTTGATTGAGTTGGCGAATAAGTGACGTCATAAGTTGCTATTGCCATTCAAACTTTATGGGAGATTTGTGTTTTGACTGCTCATAAAAAGTACGTCAGTTGATTGGCGGTGTCAACATTAGGCATACGAGTCAAGAATAATATTTTAGGATTTGCCGCACTGGATGCGTTCTGCGCTCGCGGCGGTCAGCAAAGAGAATATAACCACTACGTATGAAGTATCTAATTATGAGTAGATATGCGATTAGCGATGCGATATGTAGTTTTGTGTAGATATGCGATCTGACCGCACGGACCGCACGGTCAGATAGCACTCACGCGCAATAATATAGAAACCGACAATGTTGTTCATACCTACATAATGCGGGCTGCGTCCAATTTACCTGACCGCGACCGCAGAACGCATCCAGTGTGGCAAATCCTAGGCATGTCAGCTATTGCATTGACGCCAATGAAATAGGAGACTACGAGGCGATTTACGCCATACATTAAAATTATTATTCAGATTGGTTATAATTTGTCCTTTTTAGGGTTCCGTAGTCAACTAGGAACCCTTATAGTTTCGCCATGTCTGTCCGTCTGTCTGTCTGTCTGTCTGTCCGCGGCTAAGCTCAGAGACTGTTAGTACTAGAAAGCTGTAATTTGGCATGAATATATATATCAGTCACGCCGACAAAGTGATTAAATAAAAAAAGCTAAAAAAATTTTTTTAGGGTACCTCCCATAGACGTAAAGTGGGGGTGATTTTTTTTTTCTCGACTAACCCTATAGTGTGGGGTATCGTTGGATAGGTATTTGAAAATAAATAGGGGTTTGCTAAACCATTTTTTGATAAAGTGAATATTTTCGGAGAAAAAAATATGAAAAAAATCACGTAAGTTAAACTTAACAAAAACTTTCTAGGAAAATTATTTTCAACTTAATCAGTTGAGCAGTTTTTAAGTTTTTGTAAAAAAATATTTCTAAACTAAGATTGTAATTTAACCGCCATTGCAAGCATTTTTTTTAAGTAGGTACCTATAAGATCACGCTAACAGTATCTTCTTTCAAATAAAAAAAAATAAAATACATCTGAAAATAATCAACATAATATCTACATACTAGTTTCTAGTAGACCGCAGATTAGTTACCCAATTCGCCGATAGATGGCGCTGTACTGCCGACGTTGGGACCAAACCAACCACATTAATAAAGTACTTACCTATGTAAAGATTTTTTCGTACCTGTTACGGAACCCTATCTTGGGCGTGTCCGATCCGACACGCTCTTGGCCGGTTTTGTGTGTTATCTAAATAAAAGGTCTTTGGGATAAAACTTTTTTTTTATACAATAGAGGCTTGCGTCACAATCACGCCTGATGCAAAGCGATGAGGGGGCTACTCCGAAATTCGAAAATCGTAGTTCGTATCGCATCGTCTTGCTTGCTCTTGTATTATTAGCGTGAGAGGAATGGCACGATACGAAGTTCGAATTTTGCACTTCGTAGTATAAGGCGAGGTCTACGATGAAGCAAGCTTGCCTATTTATAAAATGCTCATTCACCCTAGACTTGAAAATGGCCAGATACACTCTTTGGTACTACCTTACGCCCCTTACAGTATTAAAAATGGCCAGATACTTACACCCTTCGCTAAGACCTTACGTTACGCCTCTTAGGGCGCTACATATAGCGATACGTTATTCGTGTATGTAATTGTAAGTATGATTATTTCACACACATGACAGTATTCCGGATTATATTTACCTCCAGTAGCAACGAATCCGTTAAAAAGGATCCTGTAAAAACGGACGTTCTATGTGTACGCGCCCTTACGGTATTAAAAATGAAAATCCCATCCCATTCTGATGGAACGCAGGTAGTTTAATAGCCTGATTTAACATTAGAATACTTTATATCCCGAAAAATTGCGTAGTTCCAACGGGATAGCGATAAACAAATTCTTCGAAGGCGGAGTCGCGGGGAACAGCTAGTTAGGCATATAGTATAGCCGCTTCGCGCTTTGGCTCGCACATTGGGTGTTAGTTGGGCATTTTTATTTATCCTGTACCTTTTGACTTTTTTTTAACTCGGAAAGTTTCATGTGATTTCTGCTCAGAATCACGAGCTCTTTCGATCCTACTAAGAGAAAAAAAGTGTCCAAAGTTTTTTTTCCCATTCCGTTACCATTTTTCATAGACTTTATATGACCGTAACGGAATGGAGGAATCGAAAATTGTATGAAAATTTTGGGACACTGTTTTTCTCCTAGTAGGATCGAAAGAGCTCGTGATTCTGAGCAGAAATCACATAAAACTTTCCGAATTTAAAATAGTCAAAAGGTACAAGAAAAAATAAAAATGCCCAGTTACTATACTTCATTTAATTTAGAATTGAAAACCACAACATAATTATATTGCGGCTCGTCAACTATTTCTTACCTAGCAAATAGTACAGTACAATAGTCTGGGAGCCGCAAAATAAAATTGTTTTAATGTCACTTTATTTGCGTGTCGTCAATTGTTGCTCTAAGTAGTACAAATTGTAAAGAGATTACAGTTCACCAGCCGCAATATAATGTTGTTGTGGTTTATAATCCTAAATTAAATGGAGTATACATATGACCAACATGGTTGTATCATCATCATTTCAGCCGAAAGACGTCCACTGCTGAACATAGGCCTCCCCCAAGGCTCGCCAGACAGATCGGTCCCGTGCCATCCGCATCCAACGCGATCCTTACCTTAACCAGGTCGTCAGTGGCAGTGGGCAGGGCACAACGCTCGTAGAACTTACGGCCGATGGGGCAAAAAGGTTCTCGAGTGGCGTCCACCGACCGGAAGACGCAGTATAGGTAGGCCTCCAACAAGATGGAGCGACATGGTTGTATGTCTAATTATAATTATGTTCTAGAGTACACGAACTACATCCACGCCCTCCAAAGTATCCTGAGTGACGGCCAGCGTCTGATTCTGCACCTCTCGCGAGGATACAAGACAGCTGCCAAGGTCGACCAGGAGTGGAGGGACAAGATGAAGGTTGTCATCAAGGAGGTAGGTGGTTTGGGAGGAGGGTTGCCAGATGGTATCCAAAAGGAGGACATGTCCTCCTTTTCCATATTTTGTCCTCCCGTCCTCCTTTTCACCCGACTGTCGAAGGAGTTTTGTTTTTCGAGCGTATGTATTTATGTATGTATGTATCATTCTGTGGCACGCCCTGCAGCCTAAACGGCTCAATGGATTTTGAAGTGTGAGGTTATTAGATTCATCTCAGTTCTGCGAGTGATATAGGATATAATATTTTCCCAGAATTCCCATGGGAACTGGGATTATACAGGCGGGTTTTTTCCATCTAGTTTTGTTGATATACCTACGTCGATGTGGAAAGAGTGTTAGAGTGTTATTGATTGTCACTGATTACAATACTTAATACTGAGTGGACCAAAGAGAATAACAGACTAACAATAACCTACAAGAACCTACTCTTAGTGCCCCTCCTGAAAAACAATCCTGGATTCACCGCCGCAATAACCTACTCTTAGTGCCCCTCCTGAAAAACAATCCTGGATTCACCGCTGCTTATGACACTTACTCGCCCACTTACCTCCCAGTTCCAAGAGTACGTGTACCACTTCGCGGGAGGCAGTCCCGACACCAACCAGTACATCTTCGACATACCTACCCTCCTGAAGACGACGACACCCATCGCGGACAACCCTAATGAGGACCCTTGCGACTGTGATGAAGATAACGAAATCACTGGTCAGTAGTCGTCAAACATCATTTATTTATGTACCATCGACAAAAAGGTCGCCTTGACACCTTAAATGTCCATTTTGCTTGCAGTGGCTAGACATCCTGTCCATACCAATCCATACCAATGAACTTGAACGGCTGCAAGGAAATTTGTTTTGAAACTGGGCAGGCCTCGGTTTTGTCGACTATAGAAGAGTCTTAGTAGCTTAGTGATTTGACTTATGGCTTCTCTAGCAGAGGCTCGTGGGTTCGAGCCCAATCTCGCACCTTTTTTTACAAGGGCCAATTTTTGTTTTGTTGTCTGTTTTGACTTTTTTTAATTTGGAAAATTTAATTCGATTTTTGCTCCGAATCACGAGCTTTTTCGATCCTACTAGAAAACAAAAGTTTCCCAAGTTTTTTTTACCATTTTTCGTAGACTTTATATGACCGTAATTAAGTGGAAGAATCGAAAATTATATGAAAATTTTGGAATACTTTTTTTCTCCTAGGAGGATCGAAAAAGCTCGTGATTCTGATCAGAAATCATATAAAATTTTCCAAATTAAAAAAAAAGTCAAAACAGAAAATAAAAATTGGCCCAAAACTGAACCGCGATTGACCATCTCACCTGCTAAAAATGGTACATCTCACTGGTTCAGTAACAGCCTATTCACTCTAACCTTGAAGAGCCCTGGGTTGTATCTATCTAGAAATACAGACGATGGGAGCGTATTCAATCCTTAGCAATAAAAACAAACAAAGTGTGGATAATTCCCTATGCCATGGGAAATTCGAACAATCCTTTCTCAGTGCACTGCACCTCTATGATATACTCAAGCTACACGTATGCCAAATTACAAGTCTCTAGCACCTGTAGTTTAGGCTGTACGTTGTCTGTCAGTCAGTCAGTCGCTACTGTTTTATATGTATAGATAACCAGCCTTCACGGTTGCGGGATCGCGTTGGATGCTGTTGACACGGGCCCGATCTGTTTGGCGAGTCTTTCGAGTGGACGTCTTTCGGCTGAAATGATGATGATGATGAAGAATATCAATCAAACGAGCATGAAGTATCTAATTTCTTGGGTATGAATTACAATACCGATGTACGAAAGACCGAATGTATTAAAACATCGAATGGGTCAAAAGACCGACACGATTTTTTTCTGAAACCGTTTAACTTTTCAGAATTTATTAAAACGGCATCATATAGAACCCATTAGGTTAGGTTAGGTTTGTTTTATAACAATCTTAAAAAGTTAACGGTTTCAGAAAAAAATCGTGTCGGTCTTTTGACCCATTCGATGTTTTAATATATTCGGTCTTTCGTACTTCGGTATTGTAATACATACCCAATTTCTTTTGGCATGCCCCTCGTAACTCTTCGCGTGGGCAAGGTTTTTCTTAATATTTCTGCGTCCTGCACCATCTCTGCCTCAGGTGCTGTGGGGCCAGAGCCTGAGAAGACCTGGTGGGAGCGGCTGGAAGGCGAGGACCGCCCGTTCGTGATGTTCGGCGACATGGCCGAGTTCAAACCCCCGCAGCGGCGGGAGGTGCTCGGCACTATCAGGGCCGCGAAGACTGCGCCACCCAAGTGGAAGGAATATGGTAAGGTTCACTTGATTAGTACTGTAAAATATGAGGGTTAATTTAGCCCTCGCCCCACCAACTGTCAGCCAGGTCTGTGGTTCTGTGTTTGGGCGTTATAGGGGAAGCAAAACAAGTTTTCAGCATGCCCCAAATACCTGCTCAAAAATGTCCATCAGCTCTCGGCTACAACGTCAAAAGTTTCTGCCATATTTTATAGGATGAGGTATAGGTACTTCGGTTTTTTTAGCATTATAAAGAAAAGCAATCTTGACGTGTCTCTTTATTGAAAAACAGCTTTGAAAAATAAGTCACAGCTGATATGTAATAATTTGAAAGGAAATATGGTAATTTACACTCTTTTAGTTTCATTAGTAATAGTTACTATTTTTTTAAAAGAGTTTTTCAGTAAAAATAACTCGTCAAGATTGTTTACCTTATTTCTAATGCTAAAAAAACGAAGTATAGAAAGAGATGCTGCATACGAGCACGATTGCGCTACGCATTAGACATTACAGTATCTTACGTACCGTAAACTTTGTGTAAGACTGGGCTAGAATTACGCTCATGGCGTCCATGGTTAGCGAACATGGTTAGATACATGAATACATGAGCATGTTTAGATAGGTACTCAAAGATATGGCGGAACCGAGCTCGTATCTCCTTCCAGTATTCAACGAGATGTTCCTGAAGGACACGTGTCCAAACTCGGACTCCATCAAGGACGAGTACCCCAAACGCATGCCCGTGGATAAATGGGAGTGCCAGGGACAGAAGACGCCGGAGGACCACAGCCCGCCTGATGAGAAGGACATGCATGTGAGTATGCGCGAAAACTAACTGAGCATGATTCTGCTGGCCTCAGTGCTGGTATTCAGAGCAAACCTTTTACTTAAACTAAAACTGGTTGTAAACAGAAGAAAATAAATTAAGTAAAACAGAAAACTCTTCTTTTTTTAGTCTCGAGAGTCGAGTTTCCGTCGCTATACCACCACCAGCATGGAGATGAGAGCAGCCATGGGATCCATACTCAGGATGATGTGAGTATTACCTATCAACTAACTATACTAGGTACCAGCCAGATAACGCTGCTTAAAAGTTCATTACTCCTCAAGTATTATGTTACCTCAAGTTTAAAAACGACTGTCGCTAAATGTATGAAAATTATCGCTAAATCAACTTTACGCGATTATCGTGGTACAGGGTTGAGTTCAATCGCGGTCATTGCAGAAATTGGCAACATTTTCTCACTACTAGATTACACATAAGTAAAACTTCTTTAGCTCCATCTATATGACGTACCTATATATACGTATACTAGCTTTTGCCCGCGACTTCGTCCGCGTAGAATTCCAATTTGTGGTAAAGCTTCTTCATCTCTTTCATTGTATAAAACAAAAATCCGGCAACGGCAAGATCCATCATTATTATCATTTCATCATCATCAGTATCAGTTAGTAAATATTATAAATCCCGTTTATTCTCTATCCCGTGGGAATTTCAACAAATTTGTCCTTCTTCTATGCAAATTTTCGCTTATTTTTGTCCCGCGGGAATTTTGCATTTTCCCCGAGAAAAAGTAGCCTATGTCCTTAAAGGTGTAGCTTTGTACCGGTAAAAGAAGTTTTAAAATCAGCCCCGTAGTTGAATTCACTTATTTTTTTCCCGTGGGAATTTTGCTTTTTCACGGAGAAAAGTAGTCTATGTAAATAATGGTTGGTGTAGCTTCCTATTGGTGAAAGAAATTTTCAAATCAGCCCTCAAGTGATACTTATTGACTTCTTTCTATCCCACGGGAATTTCGCATTTTACCGAATAAATAGTAGGTAGCCTAGCCTATACCAATGAAGGATAGTGTAGCTTTCTATTGGTAATTTTTTTTAAACTCAGCCCCGAAGTTAAATTTACTATTTTCTATACCGCGGGAGTTTGCATTTATCCGGAAAATAGCATCCTATGTTAATCAAGGACAGTGTATCTTTTCTATTGGTGAAAGACATTTTAAAATGAGCTCCGAAGTTGATTTTTTTTCTATCCCTTGGGAATTTTGCATTTTTGAATTTTTGGACATAGGCCTCCCTCATTTACGCCCAATCATTACGGTTGGAAGCGACTTGCATCCACCCTGAACCTGCGGCCTTCACCAAAACGTCCGTCCATCTTGTTGGTGGACGTCCCACGCTGCGCTTGTAAAAGCAAAAGCTTGGTGAAATGCAAATACTTATATGTACATACATATAATTAGTTATTATCAGAGATCAGATCAGGAAGTGGTTGACAAACGTAGACAAAATGGTTTGCAAAATTTGAAGTTTCGTTTCGTTTACAATGTCGGTAATTCGTGTATATATTCGCAAATATTCGCTAAGTAGGTAATCTAAGAGATTTCCAAGGAATTTTCTAAAGAAAATCTAGGTATAAGGTAAGTTTTTCATTCAAATATCCAAGAACAAATAAAATTGAAATTTCGAATTCTAAACCGATTTAAATATTGTTTTTTTTGAATATGGAATGATCTGTATGTTTTATAAAGCTGCGTTTTCACTGAGGGCCGATTTTTCAATCAACGCATAAATGTCATCAACTGGTTAAATTATAGAATAAGTTGACTAAATAAGTTGACTGACAGCACTGCGTCAGTTGCACTGTATGCATGACGCTACAATTTAGCCGCTTTACACGTTATCCGTCAGATAATATTTATTCGATGATTGAAAAATTCTGAGCGAGCGAACGTGTTTATTCAGTGATAATCGGCTGGACGCGGGTCGCTCACTCATTCATCCAGTGAAAACGACGTCTGTGGCGAGCGAGCTGTTGCTCTGTGCATTCGCTCGACATTGTACGTGTTCGGTGGGTCTCCAATCTTTGTTTACGATTTTGTTATAAACAACTGTTCTCTTTCCTCGTTGAATGAAAACGGACATTTTCTATTCAAAGTCAAAGTCAAAGTCAAAATTTTTTATTCAATTTAGGCATCGATTGATGCTCCTATGAACGTCGAAGAATCTACCACCGGTTCGGAAAAAACCCTGTTGAGAAGAAACCGGCAAGAAACTCAACAAGGTATATTTTTTTCAATCAGATCTACATTGTTATTAAATTACATACATCTTAAGTATTTAATAAAATTATTATTTTTTAACACAGTAGATACGCTACATTGATGCTATTTTGAGCGAACATCGGCAAAACCGCAATCATATTTGCACTAAACAAATGTTTGTTCAGAACACTAAGTGAAAACGCGGCTTAACCAAGATGTCTAGTCCTTACCATTTCAAATTTCGAACTCTACTTTCCTATGAAGCCGTGTCTTCGGATCGAGTATTCAAACATGTGTCAAAATAAAATGTAATTTAAATCAAAAGCACTAAGGAGTATTGATATCAACTTCGAAGCAAATCACCCCCAAAATAACTTTCTACTCCTTTTTAACCCCGTCAAGGGATAAATTTCAATAAAATACGAAACACGTCTTCCATCAATTTTGTTAAAGAATGTTTATGCAAAATTTGAAGTAGATTGGACCAAGGAATCACGATGTCTCATACAAACTTTGCCCCCCTTTTTTACCCCCTTAGAAGTAGAACTACGGAAAATCCTTTCTTATCGGATGCCTACGTCATACAAAGAACACACCCTCCAAGTTTCAGGTCTCTACGATCAGCGGTTTAGGCTGTGCGTTGATCCGTCAGTCAGGACAAAGGATTTTATATGTATAGATTTATGTCTACAGTAATATATCAAACGTAACTCTCTCTTTCTATCTTTACCCCCTCACCCCCCCCCCCCGCAATCCCATTCATCACTACGGAAATGGCTGCCAAAGTTTCTTTACCTTTTCGTAGCAATGAACTTTTAGGCAGCGTTATCTGGCCCCTACTATATACCCTGTCCATGGCATTTTATTTGCACTTTTGTGTGCAAGTGTACGGGACAAAGGATGCTAATGCTAAATGGTTCACGATAATGAGTCAGTGTAACGGTCTCTCTTTTGCACTAATAGTGTAGATATCCAAATGAAAATGAAATGATTTCTGTTTGACGGCAAATATATTGCCATTGCTGGTGACGATTTAAGGGTTACGTATCGGTAGTTCGGTACATATTTATGAGAAAGAAAGAAAGAAAAACATTAATTCGTAACAAAAAAAATACAAAAAGGAAAGACGGAATCAAATACTTATTTAGGTAATAATGTAACGAATTGAATCGAAACATATTTTTGCGCTTGACCGTACCCGTTCTGGAAGAAATAATAAAAAAAACCACGTCACTTAAGCGACAATAGAGTCACATAATATAATTATAATTTTATAATTTTGTCTAATTCATGCTATTTTTAATAACTACATATAATATTATTATTGTTAATTTTAAAATTTTAATATATATCCCAAATTTAATTGATTGTTGGTCGATATCTGTGGTAAAAGATTATGTGAGTGCATTAATTACCTAATTAATAAATAATATGACATGTTTTTATTATGTACTCAATAACACAGGCTAAGCAAATGTACCTACTAAAAAATATGTACTATGGCTATGATGCCTGAAAATAAACAATTTTTTATTTTATTTTTTATTATAACATATCATATATTAGATATTATCGAAAAAAAAACTATTATCGCTTAACAAAGACATGGTTTTTTTTTAATTTTTGCCAGAACTGTTGCCGAGTACATTGAGTTTCGGGACGCCTGTAGATATCGTAATATTTGTTCCTAGTACGGCCTCGAACTACGCTTGTGGTGGCCAACAGACCACCAGCCACAGAGCCAATTTGCTGGCGGCGAGAGACTCCATGGAAATTGCCTCCACCACCAGACTGGTCAGTTGATTAACGATAGCGTAAATGACGGTATAATTATTTCATAATCACCATATTATGCTCAACGGCAAAAAATTTGGCCCACAGTCCACCTTTCATATAAACGAGGCTACTTTGATGCCTTATTTCTACACCAGTCACCAGGGTAGTGCCCCGGTTGAGATCTGAGGATGGATATCCAGAGCATCGATAATGGTGGTCCAGAGTTTCTAACACACACAACTTTCAATAACCCGTTTACACCACAGCGAGACAATTTGTACCTACAGCACTGAGATTTTCATTCATTTTATTGCCATTTTAGCTGATTTTCTAAATGTGTAAGTATAGTTTCCGTGTTAAACGCAAATTCAATCAGGTGGGTATCTTAGGAACTCTGAATGTCCTTTATCAATGCTCGGAGTAGCTATCATCAGATCACAGCCAAAGCACCGCCTAGTGGAGAACCATAAGACATCAAAGTGACCTCGTTTGTATGAAAGGTGGACTGGTGGGCCAAATTTTTAGCCGGTGATTGTATATGATTCAGTGTTAGAGAGAGTCTTAATGCATTTTGTATGTTGCAGCGTGAAAAACACCGCGAAAGCGTCAACCCGGCGAATAAGTCTATGTCAATCAGCTTTGGAGGCATGCAGGTATTATAGACCGGGGGATGGTGACACAAAATACTAGGTCATTTGTACCAGTATGGCGGTTCTTCAGGGGTCTAATTACGTAAATGACAAAAAGGAAAATTATGGTCATAGCGCTGGTACCGGCGGCCCAATCGCGTGGGCGTTAATCGAACGTGTCGGATAAATAACGAGAATCGAACGATTTGTTCCACAAAAATTCTTGTATTTTCCGATAATCGATAAAAAACAGAAGGCGGTAGCGTAATGCCATACTTCTCCGGTGTGACATACAGCCCGCCATACCGACGCGAACACGTTAATTTAAAAACAACAATTCAACAATTTGTACTATCGTCGAGTAGCCATTCACGAAAATCACCATGCCATACTTTTCTGACGGTTCCAAATGTGCACCATATACCGCCGCAAAGGAGTGATTTTTGATTTTTTGTAAAACGATTTCAGGGGGCGAAACTCTTTTGGGGAGGGCTATGCTTGGAGTTTCTCTGCGGGATCGCATTATAAATGATGAAATCCGCGCAAGAACTAAAGTCACGGACATAGCTCAAAGAATCGCTAGACTTAAGTGGCAGTGGGCAGGGCACATCGCCCGTAGAACTGACGGCCGATGGGGCCGAAAGGTTCTCGAGTGGCGTCCGCGGACCGGAAGACGCAGTGTAGGTAGGCCTCCAACAAGATGGAGCGACGACCTGGTGAAGATAGCGGGAACGCATTGGATGCGGATGGCGCAGGGCCGATCTGTTTGGCGAGCCTTGGGGGAGGCCTATGTTCAGCAGTGGACGTCTTTCGGCTGAAATGAATGATGAATAAACTCTTTTGATTCCTGTAGTAATTTTCAGGTGTTAAAAAATGAAAGTTTGTCAATTAAGTAAGTTAGTTATTGTTATTACATTAGATTAAATTATATTAAATAAGACCAAATTGGATTGAAATTAATAGAATTAATAAAATTGCCGGATTAATAAAAGGCAGTCGTGGTGGCCTAGTGGTTTGACCTATGGCCTCTCACGTAGAGGGTCGTGGGTTCAAATCCCAGCTCGCACCTCTGAGTTTTTAATTTACCATGAGCTTTACGGTGAAGGAAAACATCGTGAGGAAACCTGCAAACACCTGCGATGAAATTCAACGGTGTGTGTGAAGTTCCCAATCCGCACTGTGCCGGCGTGGGAACTACGACCCAAGCCCTCTCATTCTGAGAGAAGGCCTGTGCCCTGCAATGGGACGTATACAGGGTTATTTGTAATTCACTATTATAGCATCCTTTTAACCCTATACTCCTACCACTTAAACAAATGTTTTTTGTTTTACGGCTTTTGTCATACATAACTTAATATTTTTGGTGTAATATCGTTTTGAAAATTTGAGATTTCCTCTTATTTTTACGATACTCTGTGTATTTGTATGGGAAAAAAAGTGCTTCATTTTAAAAAGTCGTAAAACAAATAACATTTGTTTGAGTGATAGGAATTCAGGGTTAAGAGGATGTCAGTGAATTAAAAATAACCCTGTATAGGCAGTGGCGTAGCTACCGTAGGGCAAGCGGGGCAGTGCACCGGGGCCTCCAAGCTCAAGGGGCCCCTCGGACTCTGACTTACAAACTATAAACGCGGACCTATGAGAAACGCGGCTATAAAACGCTACTAGTGAATTTACAAGCGCGCGAGTCTAGTGAATTTAAAGTGCATTCATCCTTACTTGTCTTATCATGTAAACAAACACAGGTTGGGACTCTAGTTTATTTTTGCCCCAGGGCCTTTGGTTAACTAGCTACGCCACTGTGTATAGGGGCTAAAAGTGCAGCCAGCAAAGAAAGTACGTATTAAAAATGGGATTTTTATTTTTAACAAAAACTTATTCTAACTAAACCTGAAGTTTATTTTCAAAACAGACTCTGCATGACGGTACGAGCAAAGACGAGGACGAGGAACAGACCGACGCGGAAGATAGCGAAATGCTAATATCACCCAAGTAATTTACATTTGTATATTTCCTACTTTTAACTGGCAAGCTTGCTCTATTTTAGGCATCATTAACACTGCATGTCGTCTATAATACTCCAAATTTGAGATTTTGGGGCTGTACGCAATATGTTTTTTTTTATTTATGTTAGAAAGGCCAGACAAACGAACTTATGGGTCACCTGATGTTAAATGATCACCACTATCCATTGACACCTGCAGCGCTTTACGCGATGCCAGTGCGTTGTCGGCCCTTAAGGAGAGGGAATAGGGGAAGGGGGAGAGGGAGGGGGAGAGGGAAGGGGTGAGGTATTGGGCCCCCGGCACTCTCACTGACCGTACGAAACGCAAGCAGGATACTGCTGCTTCACGCCGGTTTTCTGTGAGAGGGTGGTACTGCCCCGGACGAGCCGGCCCATTCGTGATGCAGCGGCTAGCTACAACATGGCTCTACCACTACTAAAACTAAATTGGTTACAATGAATAAATGAGTATGAGTATGAGTAAATCTCTAGTCAGATACGCGGTATTAGCCATTGTCGGTTACGCGGCATTGCATTATCATCGACGACATTCTAGTTATAGGGTAAATCGCCAATAACTGGCCACCGTTCCATAACTGGCCACCTTATACTAAAAATGAACTCCATTCACCCATAATAGAATTCAATTTAAGTATAAGGTGTTAATTACTGGCCACCCTTCAATAACTGGCCACGTTATACTAAATTGAATTCTGTTTGCAGGGGAACAGAGTTCATTTTCAGTATGAGGGGGGCCAGTTATTGGCGATTTACCCTACTTAGAGCTATGTAGGTAGCTTTAGTTCTTCGGCGAATTTCCGTATCCCGGATTCTATTGCGCAAAGAAACTCTGAGCATAGCCCTTTCTATAGCTCGTTGCGTGACTCTGAGCCTCTTAAGAAGCCAGCAACCATGGGCCACGTCTCAAAAACATTATCGTCACTGTTTTTAAAAAAATCTCGTATCTCAAACCAATATGTAAACCAAACTGAACCTTGATGCTCACCTAGTAAAGTTCAATTAGCCAGTTTATCGATTCTGCAATACAAGTTTTTGCAAAGTAGTTCAGGCCTGCGGAATTCTGGACTAGAAGATGTCGCGAAGTTTCCCGAACGCTGCCCATCCGAATTGATTTCCTCGAGGATTAAAATTGAAATAGTAGTAATATCTAGATTTTACTTGATTGTAATGACCTGAAACAATTACTTTGCTCACTCGCGACCTTACGATAGTTACGTTTATATAAGAAATGCGTGTTCATGCAGTTCCTAATAACAGAAGTTCAGTGTTGTGTTGTTACTTAATTGTTTTTGTGTTTTTGTTTAATTTTCTAGAGATGACGTGTCCAAAACGGATCCCATGGAAGGGGGTGAAAGCACGCCAAACGCTTTGGGGTATACTTTTTTTTAATTTATTCTCTCGTTTTTTATGTCTTACAAAAACTCAGTCCCGTTTTTACCCTTTGGGTACGGAACCCTAAAAAGACAACACGATATCTAAAGATAGAGTGTGTCATTGCAGTTGTCAATTGGACACTGGCTCATGTTAGTATTAAATGCTGGGGCGTTTATAACACCCCAGCGCTGATTTTCAACCAATGGTGAGAGAAAATTTGTCAAAGTGCGATGGAGCGCTACGTAAGCTATATGCTCGTAGTGAAACGGTTTAACCGGATCCAAACTGGCGCTGCTGTGGGACACTTCTCTAGGTTAATAATACTTTAATATTATAATTTTAGAAGTATGCATCAGGACAGTCTGCGAGTTATCAATGGCAAAGCACGGGACGTGGACCACAAGATTAATTATGAAAAGGTACCATTTGTTTCATTATTAGAAGAGGTAGATCTTTTCACTAATTTCAAATACCAATTTTAGAAACATTATCTAGCTATAATCTTCTTCTTCTTACTAACATTATAAACGCGAAAGTTTCTATGGATGTGTGGATGTTTGTTACTCTTTTACGCTAAAACAGTTTGACGGATTATGATGAAATTTCGCACACAGATAGTTTATAATCTGGATTAACATGTAGAATACTTTTTATCCCGGAAAATTGCATAGTTCCCACGTAGCAGCGCGTCTACGTCCATAAGATTTAATGTGTTACAGAATTGCGCATAATAAACCGCGCGGTCTTCGCGCGGTGAAATATCGCTGTGCGGAGACGGGGCCTAAGTCGTTTAATTTCACGACGCAAATTTCCAATGTTACTTACTATCTAATGTTGTTGTTGTTTTATTTAATGTTGTTGCTGTTTTATTTTTTGTTGTTTGTAACAATTCTTTGCCAGACTTGCCCAATGGACAAGTGTCAGCGACTGCAAGTGGACTCTTTCCTGCGCTCGCTGCCCGCCTATATGCGTGCGAGTCCGTTCACGCACTTCGAGCACACGTTCGAGGACTATGAGACGTGTTCACCAGGTACGGGGGCTAACCGTCCCTCCAATGCATTTGGTTTTAGATTAAGAGGGTACGATGGCTGAGAGACTTTTGAGAAATAGGTATTTTAATGAAATGTCGCTGTCTCGCCCGAACCCCTCCGTGTCAGTACAGCGAGAGCGGGACAACTGCAGCTCAGACCGTTAATAGGCGCGTAAAATTGATCAAAACAGCATATCGTAATCCCCTGTTTTCTTCTCGAAATCTGGACCAATAAAATTATTTTTTTTCAAATATAATTAGAGGATAGATTTATCTATGCCCCTATGTTTTCCTTTTTTTGTTTATATAAGGGATTCTTTTCTGATGAGTGTCTGAAAATGACGTTGAAATTGGGCAATTTTTTCAGTTTTTGAAAGCTCATATTTCTTATGTTAATTGAAATATGGAAAAAAACGAAACCTAGGAGCATAGCTGTGGTAGATACAGATTACACAGTAAAAAAAATTTGGCTCTAAAGCTATTATCCAGGGAGGAAACAGGGGATTACGTTTGTATGGAGAAATGGTGCGCATCGTATCCTCTTAAGCCGTAGGTACTCACATTTATCTGAAGTGTTGTGATTTGTGGCCGCATTAAAACAATATCGGCTTCGTACATTAAGGGCCTACGCTAGCTGACGCGGATTACCCGGAACGGACGCCCGTCGTGCGTGCCTCTAATAAGAAATTGTATGAACAGCGCTAAGTGGCGCGGGCGCGTGCGACGGATTTTCGGTACATTTAAGGGCCTATGCTAGCTGACGCGGATTACCCGGAACGGACGCCCGTCGTGCGCGCGTCTAATAAGAAATTGTATGAACAGCGCTAAGTGGCGCGGGTGCGTGCGACGGATTTTCGGTACATTTTAGACCCGCGAGCGGGCGCACGCGGCGGGCGTCCGCGTCAGTTAGCGTAGGCCCTTAGATCCGCGAGCGAGCACACGCGGCGGGCGTCCGCGTCAGCTACCGTAGGCCCTTTGGGTGAGGTTCCACTGGTTCGTGCGTTGCGTTGCGACGCGTCATCGCAACGAATCAATGTATGCCACACCTGCGCTGCGTCGACGCAGAACAAAAAGTGCTGGTATTACCAGAATCGTTATTTCTTAGTAGCAAAATTTCCGTTCGCATTTTTTCTCAGATGCTTTTTTTCTCACTATGGTTTTTTACTGAAGTTTTTTTTCACAATTACGTTTTTTCTCAATTTAAATTGACAATTCGCGGAGCTCCTTCTTCTGTGTGCTTTTGGCCCTTCGGGTCGATGCAAACTTAACATAACCTACACCTACCTATGTTTCTGTGTCGATTAAAATTGGGGATGTCTATTTTTTGCAATGTATAGTAAATCGAATGCTTTTTAACTCGTTTTCTGTAGTTATTTAATTTTAATATTATGTAATGGATTTATTACGTAACAAATAAGCGATGACCTTCATTTGACATTGGTGTAAATTGCGTGACCGGTCTAAGTCGTACTTTATTCAGTGTGGTTAGAATGCTTCAAAATTGACGCGTGGATTGTACTACGGAGTTTGATTTGGACCCGCTGCCTGACATGTAGCACTTTGACAGTGCCAGTAAAGTGACACTAGTTACAGTGTACCACTACGCAAAAAAAAATTAAAGGGGTTGCCTTATCGTACGCATTTAGATAGATTTAGAAATTTGACAGTGTGGGAGCCCTCAATTATAATCTGACGTCATCAACCAAAATAGTTTAAATAATTAATTTTGAAAAAAGTAGTGAACTAAATGACAAAATATTGAAATTAGTTTCTTATAATTGACTTTTCTATACAAAAAAAATATAAAAACCACTGGTAATTTTTTTTAGACATTCCCAATTGGGAAAAAACGCGATTGTGAAAATTATCTTCAGTAAAAAAACATAGTGAGAAAAAAAAACATTTGGGTAAAAATGCGAATGGAAATTTTGCTACTAAGAAATAACGATTCTGGTAAATTTTGATCTAACAAACCAGGGGGGCTACTCCGAAATTCGAAAATCGAAGTTCGTATCGCATCGTCTTGCTCGCTCTTGTATTAAATACTATTAGCGTGAGAGGAATGGCACGATACGAAGATCGAATTTTGCACTTCGTAGTATAAGGCCAGAAACCTCAATATCATTTTTGTAGACCTATCCATAGATACCCCACACGTATGCAATTGATGAAAAAAAATTTTTGAGTTTCAGCTCTAAGTACGGGGAACGGGGGTTTATTTATTTATTTTCGAGAAAATGTATTGTTTTTTTCTAATTTTGTGTGAAAATCTTAATGCGGTTCACAGAATACATCTACTTACCATGTTTCAACGGCATAGTTCTTACAATTTCGGAAAAAAGCGGCTGTGAAATACGGACGGACAGACAGACAGACATGACGAATCTTTATAGATCCGTTTTTTGCCATTTGGCTGCGGAACCCTAAAAATATATGTAAAACGGCCGACGACGTTTAACGACTGCTTTAGCCTAGTTGGTAGTGACCCTGCCTACGAAGCAAGAGGTCCTGGGTTCAAATACTTGTGTGATGAGCACGAATATTTGTTCCTGAGTTATGGATGTTTTCTATGTATTTAAGTATTTATTTATCTATATAAGTATGTTTATCGTCGTCTAGTACCCATAGTACAAGCTTTGCTTAGTTTGGGACTAGGTCGATTTGTGTAAGATTGTCCCCTAATATTTATTTATTTATTTATTTAAAACGTCTCAGCGTCAACGTTGCGACGACGCAACGCAACGCGACGCAACGCACCAGTAGAGCCTCACTCTTACTCTTAATATGGTTGCGTTGCGTCAGCGCAGGATTTTCCCAAATCAATATAATAATATGCTGAGAGCCCGAAGCCCCTGATGAGGGATTAGGGGGTACAATGATGACAATGCTTATTTTATTACAGATCAGCTTGAGATCCTGAAGAAGCGCCTGGAAGACAAGAAGACGAAAGGTTTGCCAGAAACCGAGCCGGAAGTCAACGATCAGGACGAGTGGGCCCCCGATGTGGAAGGGGTGGGAGTCCAGACATCAGAGATATCTGTGTCCGATGTGCCTCCTTGCACATGCAATGCTCCTAGCCCGAGCCCTGCAACTAGCGTAGGCAGGGTGTTCAATGGTAAGTGCATTACGAGGGGTCTTCCACAGTGGACATCACAGTGGATGTAGTGGGGGTCAGTGTTGAATATACCTAACGCTGGCTATCAATATAGTCCCTAGACTGTCTTCCTATGGAGGCTTTAGTCCTCTAATTATTCTTGAAAAAAAAATTTTTTTGGTCGAGTTTTTCACGAGAAAACAGGGGATTAAAATCGCTGTCAATTGAAATTGCGAACAATGTAAATAAACCATTTAATGAAATATCCATATTCTAGCACTTGTTGATTGTTTTAATGGTTTAGGATAGTGTTGTGGTAAGTATTGATTACATAACACACGGATTTAGCAGTATTTGATGAGGGAAAATAGAAATTAAAGACATTTTAAATACAAGGTTTGTTTACATTGTTTGCAATTTCAATTGACTGACAGTTTACGAAATGCTGTTTGGTTCTATTTTATGTGCCTATTAACGGTCTGAGCTGCAGTTGTCCCTTTCTTGCTGTATAGATATGGAGGGGTTGCAGCAGGACAGCGATATTTAATTAAAAAGGGGCAGACTCGTGGTCACACCAGGTTGTCACACCACTAATAGAGACTTATCCTTTCGCTTTCGTCGGAAATTCCGTTTAGGTTCATTTCGTCCACATTCCCACTTCGTCCACATTCCCATTTCGTCCTTTTCCCAGTTCGTCCACATTCCCACTTAGTCAACATTCCTAGCCGATTTTAATGCGGTTTTCGCTATCACTTAGCTTAATTCTCAGGGAAGATTTTATTTATTTTTGTGATTACTGGTGAAATGAGTTGAGATGTTAAGAAAAATACTTGCTAAGCACGGTGCGGGTCAATACTATTCAGATACACTACCAATTTCGTTACTATTTTGTTACGAAATGGGAATGTGGACGAAATGGGAATGTGAACGAAATGGGAATGTGGACGAAATGGGAATGTGGACGAAATGGGAATGCGGACGAATTGGGAATTGATTGTGGACGAAATGGGATTGCTGACGAAGTGGGAATGTGGACGAAACGGGAATGTGGACGATATGAACCTAAACGGGAAATTCGTCACAAATAATTTTGATTCCGCAAAAGTAGGTAGGTTAGGTTCGTTACGTATCTATAGACGCTCGAATAGGCAATTGGCTAAGTAAAGTTTTTTTAAGAGGTGCTAATTATATTTTTTTTCGACAGTCGGCGTTCTGAAGATCGAGAAACTGCAGCTGTTTTATTTTTATCTCCTATTGTTTACTGGAAATATTTTTTTAAGTGTTCGAGTTGACATTTGTGAGATTTAATGGCTGACAAGCGGTTCGTGCTCAGTACTTAGTAGAAACAGAAAAAAAACTAAGTCATCTGTCACTTTTGTCCATGTCAAACCGTTTGCGTTTCGTTTTCTTTGCGTTTTGGTGTGATTTTTGGACTATTTTTAACAACCTCCGCATAAAATCCGGATTTACAATTTTACCGCATTTCTCCACGACTTATCCACGATAATTTAATCACGATTGAACATTTTTGATCATTATTTTGGAACTGCTTTTTGGACAATGCAAAGTAAACGAAACGCAAACGGTTAGATTTCATTTGACATTGACAATTGACTTCGTTTTTTTTTCTATTTCTGCTAAGTACTGAGCACGAACCGCTTGTCAGCCATTAAATCTCACAAATGTCATCTCGAACACTTAAAAAAATATTTCCAGTAAACAATAGGAGATAAAAATAAAACAGCTGCAGTTTCTCGGTCTAGAAGAAGACTACTGTCGAAAAAAATATATTTAGCACCTCTTCAAAAAACTTTACTTAGCCAATTGGGCTAGAAATAGGAGCTCTGGTGTGACGCCAAGTCTGGCATCAATTAAAATATATATCTTTCAGTCTCTCAGGCATCGTATTCTCTCAATCTGGTCGTTGCAACCACTGGTCGTGGTCGTGGCCGTCTAGTCCGCGAAGTGCCTTAGACAAAGCTTACCTTTATATTATAACAGTATACTGACCATTGAACCCTGTGTATTTTCTAGTTGAAGACTTGATCCCAGTGAAGGAGGCAATGGACGATATACATCGCGAGTGCTTCTACGACAACCGCATCGAGTTTGACCGGTTCAAAGTCATCGGCCAGGAGAATAGCGACAGCATGTATGTATAAGACCTCCATTCACAAGAACTGGCACCAATGGATCGAATGAGCGAATGATAGTATCTAATCTATGTTGTTACTTTGAATACATTTGTGAATATGAAAATGACATGCATCAATCGTTTTCGTACAAAAATATCAAAGTGACATTACCTACTTTCGTTCAATCCATTCGTGGCAACTCTTGAGAATCGAACTGTACCAATGGGTCCGCTGTCTCGGAGAACGTATCAAAATATATAAAGTTTAAAACGAATAATGGACGAAATACATAATGGTCATAATATATACTAAAATTTTCTATGAAACTATTGATAAAACGAACTTTTTTAATCGTATAATCTATAGATTGGTTTAGGTTAGGTTAGGTTTATTTTATGAAAATCCTGTAAAGTTGAGAGTTTCCAAGAAAATTGCATTATATCAAATGACCATTATGTATTTCGTCCATTATTAATTTTAAACTTTATATATTTTGATACGTACGTACGTACCCGCCGTCTCGACATAGACGTTATAAAAGATGTCGGCACCCACGGATTCATACCCTTTGGGGCCAAAGTGTTCGCTGTATTTAACCATTTAACCCTTAATAAGGCCCCATTTATTGGAGCATACCACCACAGAATCAAAAGCAGCTATCGAATGCATACATGATGAAGTATATTTTAAGTCGTATTTTTATTAACTACCATGGAAATCGTGACGTATTATAAAAGCAATAAGGTTGAATTTCCAAAGCAATGCATGTGGTCGGTAAATCGCCTCTACCTTTTAGGGTTAAATGACCACTGCTTCACAACATCCATTGTCCCACAACGCCAGCTCTATCAGAATTCCTGCTTTATCGTGATATTAACTAACTGTACCTACCGAAGTATCCAATTTATCATAATGTCCACTACATCTGGACGTCCACCGTAAAATAATGTTCACTGACTAGAAAACAACTGAAATAGGCTGTCAGACTCGGGATTTCCTCAGCTACAGATCGATTCACAAGAGTTGGCACGAATGGAATGAACGAAAGCAATGTCACTTTGACATTTTTGTAGGAAAATGACTGAAGCATGACATTTTCATATTTGTGTGAAGTGTATTCAAAATAGGTAACACATAGATACTTTCATTCACTCAATCGATCCATTCGTGCCAACTCTTGTGAATCGACCTGTAGTTCAAATGACTGCCAAACTGCGAATGTCACGAAAACGTATAGATGCGTTCCAGGCAGCGCATGCGTTATATTATAACATAACATCAACAAATTGATGGATCATCGTCATTTCAAGTATCTATCCTATGTTCCAGCTGTAACACCGATGAAAACAAAGACTTCAAACAAGTGAGAGTAACAGAAATACAGAAGATATTGAAACGGCACCCTAGCCTTCTAGACCTGTTCCAAGGAAACACTCGCTGTTAATAAGCCCAAATAAACGGATAAACTAAGCCATACTCAACCTTATTTTGTACGGGCCATAAATGTTGGCCGTTTTAATAAAAAGTGTACGACGGATACATGCGTCACAAACTGCAACGTGAAAGTAATCTTCACGCAAATGTAGCTTGTTGTTGACAATCAATGCAGCTCGCTGGCATAAGATGCACAGCATAAAAAGTGTGCTAGAAAGCTACTTTGAACTTTATGTCATTGCGTGAAGATTACTTTCACTTTGTACTTTGTGACGCATGTATCCGTCGTTGACGGTGTAGAAGTCAAGATGGTTAAATATGAACTTAATTTTTATGGCGGGTGGGCTTGTCATGTAAACTTGACTTGGTTGAGTAGGTATAGCTGCTAATTCCTCAACCGATGAAGTAGTTAAGAAGTCATTTTACTATTTTTTGTACACTTTATTTGTAACAATTAAAATTTTAAAAAACGACATACATAATTTTAATTCTAAGTTACAACAAAACGTGTAGAACACTAGAAAATTTAAAAAAGTTACCAAACTACACATTCAATAAATACTTGTACAGCCGAAGATGTACTAACTGAACATTAAAGATACAACTGAGAGAAATTGTCAGTTTAAAAACAACAGTCAAATTTAGTGTTTGGCAACCAGTGTTTTCTTAGGAATTTGAACCAGTTAAATCAAAAAGGTCAGTTGCAAACCCTCCTTCCCCACTTCGAAAAATCCATTTTTGGCATTTTATGTAAAAATTATTACAGATGGGATCATCAAAGAAAAATTGATCCTATTTGTAACCAGTTTTTAAACAAGTTCTGTACGCTTATTGTCTAACGTTAGATAAATTAGCTTAATAAAATTAGACCTGAAAAAGCCTTACTTTCCCCAATAAAACATGGTTTATATATCCATATTTAGCGACGATAGACAATTTTTCTCAGCTCCTTCTATAATATTCCGTGTGTGTCTTTGACTGAACGACGAGAAGCACATAATTAACATAATAGTAAACCTAATTAACCTAAATTAGTTGAAACTTGACATCGCAATTGTCCGCAAACTCCATTGGATTTGTTATTTCCTTAATTTCCTTTTGAATGCTGTCTTCAATCGTAACCATAGCGTCTTCCTCGCTATCTTTAAAATCATCGACATCGATATAATCATCAGATAGTTTCCTTTGAACTATTTCTATCTCTTTAAACACATCAGTTTTCTTTCTGTCAACTCCATATTCAACGTCACACGCTTCCGAAGTACCTGTTTGAAAACTGGGTTTCGACAGGACTTTTGTAACATACGAATCCACTTTGACTACAGGTATTTTAGATTCCTCTCTAAACACTTTGATTTCTTCAGTTGATTTAGATTCTTCCGTTTTTATAGCTTTAGTATCATCGCACTTGTTTTTATCTTCAAGTTTGGGAATCTTGCTGGCTGATTCGATGGATCTTAGCGATGGTATTTTGCTAGGTTGTACAACTGTGTCGCTGACTTTAGGTGTAGGCGGTGTAGATTCAAACGGCACGGATAAGCTGTTCTGGAGTGCTTCCACCTCCTTTCGTCTCGCCTGTTTCCTCTCAAGTTGTTTCTGCAACTCTTCTATTCTCTCTTCTTTCAGTTTTAGAAGGTTGTCTAGGTGTTCTACCTGCAACAAGATTTTGATTAGGTCTAAATGTTATTTCGTTTAATTTCTCACAAAGTTCCTTACTAGATATAATATTTTAAACTTTCGCGATTCTCATACATAATTAATATCACACGGAAATTTACCACGACTAAAATTACCTCTATTCTATTACTATATTGTCTACTATTGTTAGTCTACTAGTAGTCTACTAGTGAAACGTCGTGGACATCATCATCATCCCAGCCTATATACGTTCCACTGCAGGGCACAGGCCTCCTCTCAAAATGAGGGGGCTTGGGCCGTAGTTCCCACGCGGGCCCAGTGCGAGTTGGGAGCTTCACATACACCATTGAATTTCTTCTCAGGTGTATGCAGGTTTCCTCACGATGTTTTCCTTCACCGTAAAGCTCATGGTAAATTACAAAATGTAATTTCGCACATAAATTCCGAAAAACTCAGAGGTTACTACTAACTAGAGTTGGTTATCTCTTTAGATCTCATACCTAAACCATTCCAACTGCAACTAAATCTACTGTAGGTATAACTATATCGCATTTATCTATCGTTGTACCATCAAATTCATTATTTGGCATACAAGGAACTTTGTGCTAGTATAATTGCTTTTTACAAAGAAATTAAATGTATCGAACTTTGATGTTTATTGTTGAACAGATGGAATTATTTGGCTTTGAAATTAAAGTTATCTCTTCAGGGTGCTAAAAGAGGCAAACAAAAACATTTCTAAAACAGTTGCCTCAAACATAACGGGCCCCAATTAAACCTTTATTTAAGCTTTATATTATGTATATCGCATTACTTTGAAAAAACTCGTATCCCAAATTCGGTATCCTATTATATCGCCTCATTCGTTTTTCGTTTATTTCTTATTTCGTCTCATTTTGTATTCGTCACTCATTCTTTATTCGTCTTGTTCGCTAACCGTCATTATCTTATTTGGTCAAATTCTGTATCTTGTCCCTCTCTTAATAAGTCTTATTCGTTTTTCGTCACGGTCTTCCTTGTGCTCATTCGTCGCTCTTCCCTTTTGTTTTTTGTCTCAATTATACTTATTTACCAGCATTACGAACGTATCGAAATAATTTCGGCGAATAAGTAAATGAGACAAAAAACGAAAGGGAAGAACGACGAATGAGTCCAAGGAAGACCGCGACGAAAAACGAATAAGACTTATTAAGAGAGAGACAAGATACAGAATTTGACCAAATAATATAATGACGGTTAGTGAACAAGACGAATAAAGAATGTGTGACGAATACAAAATGAGACGAAATAAGAATTAAACGAAAAACGCATGAGGCGACATATGTTAATTTGGGATAGGTACGAGTTTTTTCAAAGTAGTGACGATGTACATAATAAAAAGCTTTTAAATAAAGGTTTAATGGGGGCCCGTATGTTTGAGGCAACCGTTTTTAGAAGTTTGTTTGCCTATTTTAGCACCAGCATAACGAACGTATCGAAATAATTTTGGCGAATAAGTAAATGAGACAAAACGAAAGGGAAGAACGACGAATGAGTCCAAGGAAGACCGTGACGAAAAACGAATAAGACGTATTGCAGAATTTAACCAAAAAAGATAATGTAGTGACGGATAGCGAACAAGACGAAAACGAATACAAAATGAGACGAAATAAGAATTAAACGAAAAACGAATGAGGCGATATAATATAATGATACCCCAAATTCGATAATCTGGCGAAGTGAACTTTACTAAGTATGCATCAAGGTTCAGTTTAGTTTACATATTGATTTGAGATACGAGATTTTTCAAGTCGTGACGTGTTTATGTAATCCTTAAAGACACGTTAATTTGGACCCGACTGTCGAAGGAGGTTTATTATAATGGTTAGTATAGGTAACGCCACCAGAGTTGAGGCCACGCACACAAGCACATCTCAAATAATGACAGCGGGATTTTGACGTTGTGTTGTCGTTAAACGTCAACACAACGTCAAAATCCCGCTGTCATTACATGAGATGTGGTTGTGTGCGTGGCCTCAACTCTGGTGGCGTTACCTTAATAATAGTGAACGATCATTCTAGGACAGTGACACCATAGGAAACCATTTTCTGCTTACAGGAAAGAGTCACTTCTTGGAAGCACACTTGTTTGAGAAGCAGACATTTTAGGAAACGGACTGAACGAGCCTGAGCCGTCTCTTCTGTGTGGCTTGCGCCTAACTTACCTTGGTCTTTAAGACATCAGTGCAGTCTTTAGAGTCCTTGAGCTCCATTTTGATAGCCAGGTATGCTTCGTGGGTAACCACCTTCTGCTGGATGGTCTCCAGGACGCCGTTGATCCTGGTCTTCACTGGCACCACCAACACGTGCTCTGAAATGCCACCAATCCTTACTTAATATTATAAAATGCGAAATTAATAATAGTAAGAGTAACTGTCTGTTGTCACTTCATGCTTCGACCGACGACAATACAATAAACAGTAAATAATAATAAATAAATAAATATCACGGGACAATTCACACCAATTGACCTATTCCCAAAGCAAGCTAGGCAAAGCTTGTGTTTCACTCCGCAGTTTAGGTATGTTCGGCCGGCGCGCCTCTCGGGCAGGCGTATGGCAGTAGGCTTGTCGCTCGGCATTCGGTTCGCACGCTAGCCCATCTAAGAACCATCGCCAGGAAATCTGCTATCAAATAAAAAAAAACCGCATCCAAATCGGTTCACCCGTTTAAGAGCTATGATGCCATAGACAGACACACCCACACACACACACATAGCAGTCAAACTTATAACAACCCTCTTCTTGTATCGGGGGTTAAAAACAAAGAAACCGTTCGCAGTATTGTACAGTCATGGGCGCCTTGCATGTTGGCAGATTTGCTGTCTGGGGATTTTGCTCTAAATTTTTTTGAAAGGCGCTTTTTTATGCTTTTGAACAGTTGTTCACAAACGCACCAACAAAACACGTGCATTATTATATATTGCGTATAGCTATTGTGTATAGTATTGTAATTTACTGTCATTTATTATCAAGTGCAAATGGAAAATCGTCCACTCGAAATTATACGTCAGATCAGATTTTTTTTATACAACATAGGCTTGCGTTTGGCCACAATCACGCCTGATGGAAAGCGAATATGAGGCCTACGATGGAGCACGCTTGCCTAGTAAAGCTCATTCACCCTAGACTTGAAAGCGGCCAAATTGTAGTGTTCAGGGAACACAGTTGCAGGCAGGGAATTCCACTCCTTAGCTGTGCGGTTGATGAAGGAAGAGCGAAAACGCTTTGTGCGGATTTTGGGAATTTTAAAACTGTATCAATAAGGAAAGTTGTCCATCCACAATATTGTTGAAAATGGAATCATGTCCCATCGTAAAATAGACAAAATTGATACAGGCCGAAAGAAATACCGATTCAATTATAGCTAGGTAATGATTAATTGAAATCAGGCTAATTCATTTATGACGAAAATAAATTTGGTTATACATAATAATTCCTCAGCATTTTGTCAAAATTTATTTTGAACGATATTGTTTTTGGTCAAAATTCAAATTCAAATTCGTTTATTTATTCAACACAGGTAAGTACATGAGGTCTTGTGAATATTTGTCAAAATTTAAAAAGGTCGATTCAAGTCGTTTCAATTTGTACTTAAATTACAGTAAATCGTATTAGTTTATCATTTTAAATCGTTTTAGTAGTTCAAGGTGTTTCCCAGAAAAAAGACCAATGCTGGGAATCGAACCCAGGTCCTCGGCATTCCGTGCCGCGTGCTTACCTACCCCTACACCACCACTGGTCCAGTGACCAGTTTTTTCTGTGCATCTATATTAGCTCGTTAAGCCTGCGACACAGAGTTCCCTAGTAACCCTAGTGCAGGCACGCGTGTTACATAGGCCTTTTGTAAAATAATCGTATTTCTAGTTATTTGTATTGAAATTATTTGAATAAATTATCTTATCTATCTATCTATCTAGTTTGTATTTAGTATGAAATATTCTATTTAGTTGTAAAAAAAAACTTCACCTAGTCACAAGTGAAATGATAAAAGATCGATTATTATGGCCTTCCTCTTCTATACGAACTCGAAAAGCAAATGAGAAGAATCGCCATGTCTACTCTTACCATCGTCCCCGCTGGCTTCGTAGTAGCTGCCGCCGCTAGACATGTTCTGATCGTTGTCTTCCGCGGTTTTGTTGGCATCCTCGTCCCGGCGTATCTTGTCACGGACTGGAAACATTTGTTAAACAAGGTATCAGTGGCATAGAGCCAAAACAACTCCACTCACAAGGTGTTACCTTTTTAAACGACGGCAAATATGTGCTAAAGTTGTGTACAATAACTGCGAGGAATTGCGTCTGAGGATCCGTAACTCAAACTTCTTTCACTCTCTCCCTCCACGCTAATGTACATCTTAACCCTTTCAACGCCAAGCCTCGACAAAACGTAAACCTGCTTTGAATCTTATGTCATTGTGTCAAGATCACTTTGACAATGTACTTTGTGACACCTATATGTGTCGTTGGCGTTGAAAAGGTTAAAAATATTCTGAAAAGGTTCAATCATCCCTGGCGCGCTACAGGCCAGCTGTTCCATGTTAACGCAACACAGATTGAGCTTGCGCTACTGAGCTCTTACTCCTTACTCCTCCGGCCAGAAGTCTCTCACCATCTTGCTTCCCA